>JAWQUT010000001.1:731548-755005 GCA_033807755.1 Ellobium chinense
GAAGTTGGCGGCTGGCAGGGTCACAGGGGATGAGGAAATTTAAAAAGGCTGTCCGAATAGCTTTGATGACCCCCCTCCACCGCCATAATGATGGGGTGTTGATAGCCTTTGTTAGTTCCCTGGAGTAATATACAACTGTCAGTTGTCAAGCACATTTATTTCCCCACATAATGGTGTTAATGTTGCTGAAATATCTGTCTTAGATCATTCTTATGGCCCAATTAAGAGTTTGATACCTCTCAAAATAGTTAATTCTCTTATGACATACCCTATGATACTTTGAAAGATTCCATCAACCTACAGTTCAACCCTAAAATTTTGCCATGGTAGCCTATTTGAAGGAAAACTAGAAGGAAGTGGTCAGAGGGAAGTGATCTGGTAGTGATTTTGGGGGGGNGGGGGGGGGGGGAGGGGAGGAGAGGGCAAAAGTTTCCCCCTCTTTGCTGGTTATTGTGTCCATGTAAACACCTTGGCATGAGCAGATGTTTTTTATAGCTGATCATATTTGCAACCTTAAATGGTCAAATCCACTTGTCACCACGCATTTTAAATCTAAAAGTGATGATACTGGGATTTTTCAAAGGCCCATTCTGTTATTGATTGGGGAAGAAGCCCTGGAGAATCAAAAGTTTGGTGGATCTGCCCAAAAGAATTTAAAGATAATGCAGCTTTCGTTTGACAATACCATGTGAGCTTATGGAGTGAGCTGAGAAGGGGTGTGGCGATAATTCTCTTTTTGGTGATACCCAGGCAACAGTTCTTTTTGGTGATACCCAGGCAACGGTATCTCTATCGTCTTCCACTTGTTTATACAGCTCTCTGTTATCAGATTTTGTAAGAATGTCCCTTTGTTTCATTGTCCTTTTACCAATTGTATTCACTAATTCTAATTTTACATTCTCCGGACAGTGGGCAGACCCCCAGTTCTTCATTTATATAAAGCATGTAGGCGTATTTCTTCTAATACAAAAGATAGTTTTTAATAAACAGAAGTGCAAAAACCCTACATAAACCCTACGCTTCATAAGTATAATTCAATGCTGGTGCCACGAAATTGTTAGATAACTTAAACTGCAGATCTGGCACTGTTTCAGAATTTTTGTTGTTGTAAGTTTATAGGGCGAGCAAGGCTCTTTTTCTTGCTCTCTCTCTCTCTCTCTCTCTCTCCCTCTCTCTCTCTCTCTCTCTCTCTCTCTCTCTCTCTCTCTCTCTCTCTCTCTCCCCATATATATGAAATCGCACATTTTTAAAGTAAGTCACAAATTCTATCATCTTTCCTTTAAAACACCATTCATCAGAGTCTTTTAATCTATTTTCCCTTCCCTTTTCTTGAACACCATTATTTTTGTCTTGTATTTATTGTAATTCCCCACTCATCAAAACAAGTTTTTTTTTAGAAGTTAAGCCCGTGTTTTACAGTCCCTATTTGCTTTTGCTGAGCAGCACCATGTCATCTATATTTTCGATATCTCTCTCTGTCTCTGTCTCTGTCTGTCTGTCTGTCTCTGTCTGTCTGTCTGTCTCTCTCTCTCTCTCTCTCTCTCTCTTTCTATTATTCCCTCTCTCTTTCTCTCTCTATTCCTCTCTCTCTCTCTCTCTCTGTATGCTTGAACTAGGGACTTTTTAAGCTTTAAATTCAGATTCAGCATGGTCAAATTAGAGGATATATGTGGATTTTTTTGGGGGTTTTGTGTACGGTTGCCATGGCAACGCCGCCATATTGGATTTCGTGTGTTGAAAATGAGCTATTTTCAAAAGCCTAAGGCTCCTAGAGTTTTGAATGTGATCATTTCAAATTTTGTACACTTATAAAATAGCTCTATAAAAATAATAAAATGCATTTGTTTTTTGTTTATTTATCATACAATGTCAGTAAAAAATTTTTGAAATATGTGTATTGACAGATGTGTATTTTTCTCAATTTTCCACCAGATAATCGACTTTTTTTCAAAAACGTGAATTAAATCGAGAAAAAAGGATGCATTTTTATTAAAACACATTTTATGGGATAGATATATTCCAAATTTAAAGTCAGTCGGTTTAGAAATAAAAAAGCCTTAGTGAAAAAAGTGGAGAAGAACAACATTTTGAGAAAAACGCATTTGAAGTTTTGAAAGCGCGTTTATACAAGGTTAAGATGACCATCTAGAGGTGCCCTTTCAGGCATAAAACGGATGTTTCTAGCCTCAAAGGTTATTTTTTTCATAGCAGAAGAGGTCAAAGTGTCTAAAAATACCAAAAGCCCAATTTCGATATTTTAACCCCTAGACCCCCTTTTCAGAAGGCGNTAATACCGCACTCATCAAAACAAGTTTTTTTTTAGAAGTTAAGCCCGTGTTTTACAGTCCCTATTTGCTTTTGCTGAGCAGCACCATGTCATCTATATTTTCGATATCTCTCTCTGTCTCTGTCTGTCTGTCTCTGTCTGTCTCTCTCTCTCCCTCTCTCTCTCTCTCTCTCTCTCTTTCTATTATTCCCCCTCTCTCTCTCTCTCTCTCTCTCTCTCTCTCTCTCTCTCTCTGTCACCAGAGCTTCATTCTCTTAGCCTCAAGAAACTTCCTTTAACCATTCCTCTCATGCTCTTTCTTCTCCTTGTTCCCCTTCCCATCTTATCTAGATTTACCTGTGTCATCCAACACCAGATGTCATCAGTCAGAGAGAATACAACGATCAGTGACTCTATAGATGTCGCAAACGAGCAAGGACGAACTGCACTTCATAGATTTGCCCTCGAAGGTGAAATCGAGGAAGTGAAGCGTTTACTTGCCACTGGTGAAAAAGATAGCCAAGGAACGACTCCGCTGCATTTCACTGCTTCTGGCGTCCATGCGGCGACTCCCCTTACTCTTACCAGTCTTGCCAAACTCGTGAATTTAGGCGACGAAGAAGGACAAACCCCCCTTCATTTAAGTGTCTCCAAGGGCCAACTTGAAGTTGCTGAAACTCTCATTCAGTATGGTGCCCTAGTGAATAAGCAAAATGATCACGGTCAAACGCCTTTGCATGTTAGTGTTGCAAGAGGCCAGATCGAACTTTCTGAACTTCTCATTAAAACAGGCGCTGAAGTAAACAAAAACCAGATTTCGAAACAACAAGTGATCACTGAACAGACTGATTCCCAAGCATATGCTGTTATACCTCTTAGACAAACACCTTTACATATAGGCGTCTTCAATGGTTCACTAGAAATGGTTGAAACCCTTCTTGACGCCGGCGCAAATGTAAATGCGAAAGACATCAAAGGCCAAACACCTTTACATCTAGCTGCATATCAGAGGCACAAAGAGATTGTTGAAAAACTGATTCAAGCGGGTGCTGAGATAAACAGACCTCAATGTCAGGGTCTAGCAGATCCTTATTACATCACTGAGACTCCACTACATATTAGCGCTTCTGCGGGTACCAAAGAAATTGTTACTACCCTAATTCGGCTGGGTGCTGAGGTAAATATACAAAACAAGAGAAGATACACACCCTTACATCTTGCTGCTGCCAACGGCCACACACAAATTGTTGAAACACTTGTTAATTCAAGCGCCCTAATAAATACATTGAACAATGAAGGAAATACACCGTTACATCTTAGTGTTTTTGCCGGGCATACGGAAGTCGTTGAGCTGTTGTTGGACAGAGGCGCCAGCGTTAACCAGCAGAACAAGTATGGCATAACACCCTTACATATGAGCGCATGGACAGGCAACCAAAAAATGTGTGAATTCTTGGTTCAACAGGGCGCAGATATAAATGCAGAAGACGGACAAAAACGAACAATTCTACATCATGCTTGCTCAGGTTCCTGTCAAACTTACGAGCAGTGCCAGAACCGCAAAGGAATAGTCGCATTCTTAATTTCTGTGGGTTTGGACGTCAATGCAGTGGATAGTTCGGAAAAAACTCCATTACATTATGTTTGTTTCAATCGCTGTAAAGTTGACAAGCATTGTCAGAGTTGTAAAGAAATAGCTGAAGTTTTAATTACATCAGGGGCATCTATAAATACCAAAGACTGTCATGGAAGGACCCCATTACTGATGTATGCAGAAAAATATTCCTTAGAAACCTATAAAGGCGCGCCACGCAGAGATAAAACATATAACCGCCTTTACTTTACATCGAACTTTTTCACAGTTCCATGGGACAACGACAAAACTTTCGCACTTCAACCTTCTACAGACTCACACACGAATTGTGAAAATGCAGATAGGCAAACTCCACCTGCTGCTTATGACCAACAGGACAGTAATCACCCTGTAATGAGAGTATTGCTGAAAAATGGTGCAGTGGTAAATGTTCATAACAAATCTAGGGCTACTCCTCTGAGTTATTGCCTACGAGAGCATGATTTTGAAGCAGTGAAACTGTTGGTCTCACATGGGGCAAAGGTGACTATTGATGAAAATACAAAACCCGGAGTCACTCATCTTCACGTAGCTGCACGTGGTGGCAACTTGCAAATAGTAGAACTGCTGATAAATTCAGGTTGTTCCGTGAATGAAAAAGACGATAAGGAGCAAACTCCTCTTCATTGGAGTGTCAAAAGGTCGAATGCCAGCAGTGACGTTGTTAAATTCTTACTTGACAAAGGAGCATTAGTCAATGCCGTGGACGATAAAGGCAACATTCCACTGCATACGAGCGTATTCCACACCAAGAATAACAATGAAGCGATTAAAGTTCTGCTTGCTTCAGGCGCCTTAGTAAACTCAGTTAACAAAAATAGAGAGACGGCGCTTCACTACTGTGCTCGCTTTGAAAAGAAAGATTACGCTCAGTTACTACTTGACTATGGTGCCCATGCTTGCATGACAACTTATCTTGGAAAAACGGCACTGTCTTTAATACGAGAATCTCGTCCCTTTGATATAGATTTTATTACACTAATAGAGAAAGGGGAGGAAGCTGAGAAAACAGAAAAACTGAAAGAACAAATATGTGTTATTCAGAAGAAAACCTTGTCTGGCTCAGGGTTAGATCCAAGCCGAGATACTAGTTCTCAACCTCGGGGCGTAGATGAAAGGAAAGTAAAATCAGCGGATCATCAAGAGGATGCAGCAGAATCTGGCAAAAGTACATCACAGGCCACTGCATCGACATCACTACCAACTACAGCCGTCACAGAGCCACCAGCCACCCCCATGGTATCTTCACTGGCCAGAACTGTTTCATTACCACCCAACACTGCTGTCTCGGGCCTGACCGCAGAAACGGCTAACATACCTTTGGCAGCTACCGCTGCTACTACAGCCCAGGCGGGGTTGGAATCTGCTAACACATCAACCCGAGGTGGAGTTTCCTCTTCCATTGTGTAAGTCTTAGCCCACTCTGCCCATAGTCCAAAGTTGTGTGTGGCACTTTGAAATCTGCTGCGGTAATAAGAGACATCCCGAAGGAATAATATTCTTTTAAGAAGTAGGGTTGTAGACCTGTTATCACTTTTGTCGTTTGGGCTTTAGAAGCTTATTGAACTGCTCTCCAGAAGCCAAATGTCCTCCGGCCATCCAGCCTCCTGTAATTTTTAGGTCCTTTTTTTCCCTACTATTTAAGGTTAAAGCTTAGCTTTTCTATCCCTAAAATCATACAAAACCAAAATATAATACCGGTCTATATTATTTGAAGAGAAATTGCCTTTGAAGTCTTGTCAGCAAAGTGTAACAACACACGATCATAGTACATAAACTCCGAATTCTTTCACTATCTTCGAGCGTGGCCGCTTACCTCCTTTTAGCGCGGAATTCCGGGCATCTCGCTAATGTTATCCACACAGGTGGTAATATGTCTTTGTAAATCATTTAATTTCATTGCAAGTGGCAGATGTATTCAAAAAAAAAATATCGAATCGTTAAAAAGTCAAAGATTTTGTTTGATATGCATCGTCGAACTTACGTTTCAATTCGAATGAAAACTAAAGAACAAGCTGCCTGATATAAGTGTTTGGAGCTGCTGAAACAGAAATGACATCATCATATTTTTTACAAGCCTCAAGCCTCTGCTTCTTGGGCAAGATGAATAACTCTTTGGGTAGGAGCCAAATATAAGTCACTGGCATCTTCCTTCTTGCATAATAAATCACTTTTGCGCAGGAAAATTTTGCGAGGCTCTTTTTTTAAAAAAGAAATTGGATTTTTGAGTGCTGAAAGTAATTTTTCATAGGAAAAAGAGAACTTATACATTGAAAATATTTCTTCTCATGCACATCTGCCTTTAACAAACAATATCTACCAATATGGCGAGAGTTGCCGTTTCAATAATCCAAGCTAAGACTGTATATTTCGATTTTGCTTAACTCTGCCTGCAAAAACATGTCCATGAAAGCAGAATGCGTTGCACGCTCAAGGTTCAAACTCAAATAAACTATCCATAGCTTCCCATTATAGCAGAATTTCTTTTGCCCATCCTGGTACTGCTTTCTATGGATAGGTCATTAAGTTCAACCTGTACAGTACCGGATGAAAATTAGCTCAGAATATAAATTAAAATTGATTTCTACTAATATCGAAACAAAGCTAAATCCAGAAATATTTATTGTCAGTCGGAAGATATACGATCGAACCCCAGAAACGTTCTAACAACAGTTTCTCAGCGGTTTACGGTCCAATTGGATGTGGTGAGCAACAGAAAAAAAAGTCTACCAAAGTCTGAGATCCGGAAGTGTGTTAAAACTTGGTCAAATCCAAGACGGCCACTGACGGCCTGGACAACTGAGTATGCGTTTGTAGTTTTCGTAGAGATGGGGCTAGAATAATTTTTCTGCTGTATACTGTGAAGTTTTCTGGGCTCAGGAATTTAATAGCGCCATTGAAATTACCACATGACCCCAGTGAATAATTGCTCAATCTAGAATGGCATGAAAATATGTCTTTACATTTATTTTGCTAAAAGCGTCATATGGCCAAAGCTGTGGGCGTTTTAATATAGCAACTAAACCTTTCAGTTTTTATTTACCAAAAACTTTCTAGAGGTGAAATTTACCCATCCTTATCCTCATATATACACTGCTTGCCATAACATAAGATTTAGGGGCACAAATATAATCCTACTCTCTCTACTTGGAGAGAGCCTGAGAGTTAAATAGAGTAAAAGCCATCTAATCAGGTAAGAAATAAGAATGATTCTGCAGCCCAGACATAGGTTTATGAAATGTCCGATAAATAAAGATGATAAATATGCGTATTTAATCCCTCTAATTTAAGAGCGTTTTTCCAAACTCAGTAAATTCACTCTCGTTGAAAAATGAGTTGGTGGTTTATTCACAACTGCATTTCTATGTTAATTCCTTCAAAGCTTAATCGAGCTCAAAATATGCAGCCTTCAAATTTTACGTCATTTAACAGTTAATAAAAATATATGTGTGAATAGCAATTACTGTAGTGTATTTCCCTTTATTTTAAAAATAGTCAGGAACTACATACCGAGTTTTGGAAAAAACGCTCTTCATTTGAAATATTAATAATATGATTGCTCAAAACATGTAGATTATAAATGTATTTTAGGAACAGTATGACTAAATATGTCGGTAAAATTCAGATATTGTGAAGAGGTAGTAACTATTTCCTATCTATTTATAGGTACTTAATATCATTAGTATGCTGTTTATCGTCCCAAATTTTCCGTTCTATTACCGAAAACTCAATTTTAAAATGGTAGCCCTTAAACAAATATAGGTGGAGCCTCGCAATGAGTGCCTCGGTCTAAACCTCGGCTGGAAACAGACCATCAAACAGTAACACTGACAAGGATTTTCCATGGCTCCTGTCATATCTGAACACGAAAACAGAGTTGTTAAGCTCGAAAAATGTAATGGTATAGATGACTTAATAATATGAAATTAGTCCTGATAAAGACATGCTTACTAGTGTACTTAGTGTATTACAACTGGGTACAAAATTGAATACCGATTCATTGAAAAGAGGTTCCCGGTTGGAAACATCGACATTCATTTCTGTCAGATTTTTGTTTCGGGGAGGGGAGGAGGTGAGGGAATGGAGAGGGGAGAATAGTGATTGATGACTTTAATACGTGTCTTAATTCCTGCCTACTTTCATAGTTCTATTCTTTACTTATCTGTTGTTCAAAATACGAACTTTTCATTATAGCGAAAGAACTTTATATCATAGCGGAAGAACAGAAATATCCTCCAGGAAAATTTAAATATGTAATTGAACAAATAAACTAATCAATAAATTGTCTACATGAATATGAATTCCGCCACGGCCGAAGACAATCAAAGGGGCGCACACATGGTGAACTACCTCTAGTAGATAACAGCAGATATTTTTTAGAAATTTAATTTGACGGTGACGAAAATTTTATGATGCTTTGGAAAGTTTTTGTGCACTTTGTATTAAAAAGGTTGTGCATGATCTTAGTGTTCGGATTAACTTTAACATGTTTTTCAATCCATCTTTTCCTTTCTTTAGCTTACCTTTTGCATATAAACAGAACATGGAACTCGTCACCTAAGTCATTACACAAGTCACACTTTCTCTCGTCAAAGCTCGTCCCTGCCACCTACCTGTCTCCACGGTGTTTGGATGTTCTAAAGCGGGATACTTTAATTCTGTCACTTTTCTTGAGCAGGGACAGGCATGGCTCGAGAGAAAATGAGCCTTTAACAATTTTATAGAAAGAGTAACTACTGGCCTTACTTCTGCAGTCTTGGATAAAAACATCTTCCACTCGTCTCCTAAGCATGGCTCTGTACAGTTTTACATGTTGTAGATCAATTACATTTGAAATGTAAAAAGGTATGTAAATCCCGTTTCATTCAACATTGATTTTATCTTATTGACCCATGGAGATATATACTGATTATTAATTCCATCGTACATCTTAAAATGACGCTGTACAGAACCTTGCTTCGTTTACTTTCCTTCGACGTCACTACTCCCAGCCAATATGACAACATTCTATATTTAATCAAGACAGAGAGTGGGAACTCGCCAACCTCCCCAAGCACCATATAATCTAGGGTGGATCGCTTTAGCATAAGCACTTTTTTTGAAGAAATTGATTTGTATTCTTTCCAGCAATGAATAGTTGGCGAATCCCCACACTTCACAATCATATAATAGAACAGGCACAACAAGGGCATTGAAAAGATGTAGGCCTAACTGACATTCAACACTTAAGTTCAGCGCTCTGGACCAATTCAGTACATAGTATATGGTTTGTGTAGCTTGTTCAGCATTATGGGCAATTGTTTTAGTAAACTTATAATTCTTTGCGACTACTACTCCTAAATATTTAAAATGATCAACTATGTCTACATCATGGTCTTTTAGCGAGAATTTTATCTGGTTTATTGCATCTGCCAAAGATTAGAATTTTCGCTTTTCCAGTATTAACTGTGAGCTGCCATGTTTTACAATAGCTGGAATATTCATTCAGAAAATGCTGTGGGTCGTTTGCACTGCTGACAAAAATTGTAGTGTCATCAGACTACAATAAAAGTGGTAGTTTCAACAATACAGGTCCGTCTTCCTCACTCTTAATCTCTACTCCACTACACAAATTACTGTTCATTTCACTCTCAAGGTCATTCAAAAAAATAGCGAAACTCATACAGCTCACTTGTATTCCCTGGAAAAGTCCCAGATTACAAAAGTATGGCTTTGTAAGTCGGCCATTTATACGTATATTATATGACTTCGTTGGCTTGTCATAACGTTATAAAATTTATATAATTATATATATAAACTTCAGACCTTTGTAAATGTAAATAATTTTGTTTCCAAACATTTAAACATTACCAAGAAATTACATGACCACGGCAAGTTTTACTTTAACTGCAGTACTTTTATATTAGTAAACTAACCAGAGCTTCCCAAAATACCAGGATTTATCCCCCCACCCCTCCCTGGGACCCCGGTCTTGGGTGGGTGTGCATGTGATAAAAGGGACTGAGGAAATTTACCGGCCTGTAACAGTGTAACAGTGTCACTTCATTTAACTAATTTTGCAGACCTCAGTCATTGCCCTTTGGCCGTTTCAGACAGGTTGTCATTATTCCAGGTTCAGCTACTTTTTTTTGTTGGTGGTCACTCAAGGCTCGCTTGGCTAAGGTGTAAATATTGTCTCCCAGTAACCTATATCTCGCTTGTTGTTCCATAGTAATGTACTTGTAGTTCTTTTTTTGTTTTGTGAAAATGAATCATGCTGACAGGGATTCAGTTTGTTTAATATTTTGACTGAGGTTTTTTGTTGTTTTTTTTTGCCGCTAGTAAATCATACACTACTTAAGCTTCCCTCTAGAAAACTGGGTGTTCTGTCTGTCGCTTTTAAGTTTAAACTGTGACATCACATAATATAAAGAAAACAAAAACAACCAAACAAACAAATAAAAAATTGAGATAAATGACTCAGGCATTTACTGACAAACAGATCTGATTCGCGTAAATTGATGGGAGTAGCAAGTATGATAATCCTTGCGCCAATAGCCATCACAGCTTAACACAACGCGCTAAATCTAATGTAAAGAGAGATCCGTATTTATAAGACCAGAATGACACAGCTTTTTGCATGTGATGACAATCAGGGTCCACAATATGACTATGTGTAGATATGTATTAGTATATTCATTAAGGTGGTTAAGATCTAGATCTACTAACTTAGAATAGTTATAGAGCCGTTAGACGCCAGCCTGTCACACTGTCACACAGCCATTCTGACCGCCTTCAGGAAAACATCTTTATTAAGGAACTTACTGTCCTGTTATGATGATCATTAAGAGTTCCTTCATGCATCAAAATTAGTTGAAAAGCCATTTGTTCGACTTTTACTCTAATTAACAACATTTAAATGTCATTGATCAGATAGATTATCAGTTTTAATGACGTGTATTGATCCACCTTGACAGATTTCTGGTGAAAATCAGAGGGAAGAACAACCGAGTGCTGTCTGTCTGTCTGTCTGTCTGTCTGTCTGTCTGTCTGTCTGTCTGTCTGTCTGTCTGCCTGCCTGCCTGCCTGCCTGTCTGCCTGCCTGCCTGCCTGTCTGTCTGTCTGCTGGTCTGGTTAGATGGCTATCAGTTTACTTGCCTGTTTATCGGCCTGTCTATCTGTCTGACTGGCAAGCTAAGTGGGCGGCGCCCGTTTGTTGAAAGTAAAACAATAATATTACTTATGAAACAATAGTACCACCACAATGTTTATGCTATACCGATAGCATATTATATTATGCAATAAAACTTTTCCTATTTCCATCACAGAAACATCGGAAATGTCACGATCGGAAAGTATGTCAATATAGGGAAAGTAGGAGTCCTTGCTACTGGCAAGATCAGTGTGCAAGCCAATAGGACTAGAAGCAGCAGGGCTGGCAGAAGCAGAGGGGCTAGTAGACCAAGAATGATGAGGACATCACCACCAGGAGCCGCACCAGCCACGACCAAAACTGCCACACAAAACGACAGCAGTGATGAGGATGTCTTTCATGATGCCGTGGAAGACGTAGGTGACTCCAGCAGTCTATGAGTTCCGAGGATGCTTTTGTTCCTATAGCCCTGTCTTCCCACATAGAAATTTTTTCCCCATACTGCATGAGGAGTAGGGCGTTTAAAAAAAAAAAAGACAACAAAGTATGTCAGATCAATTGGCTCTGTAGTTTTTCTCGTTCCACATGGTGTCAATAAACACTATGTAAAATTTTAGATCCCTAGGCCAACGGGAACTATTGCTCTAACGGGAACTATTGCCGCAAGGGCATTTTTGGGAAAACATTTGATACGCTCTATCTTATCATGTAAATTATTTCCTTTGAATTTTCCAGCTACAGTAATTACACAGTTCCTCCCGTGATGAGACAGAATATCATTTTTTTTCATAAAAATGCCCTTTGTTTCCACCTGCATAATCGTTTTACTCTCCCATGGTGTATTTGCATTAGTGTTTAGAACAGAGTAAAGTAAGAGCACAATGCCTTTTCAGAGTCTTTGGACAATATAGTATGAGAACCGTCGCTTTTCCCCAATCTAACTCCCACTCTCAACCCTGACTTTAACCCGAATCCAAGCAAATCTTGGAACAGTCCCAGGCTTTTACCAAACGGACATCGAACACTTGTAAACAGAGGAGATGATATACAGTGAAACCTCGGTTTTATGCACTCATTTAAAAAGTATATCTTGTTATTGAGCATGACTTACACATTCGGATGGAAAATTATTCTATGATTTTATTACTCAGGTGGACTTTGATATCAAGTGTACCTCAATATTACGTATATATTTTTTCCATGCACCAACGCATACTTTATATCGAAGTTCTAATATTTAAAAACCAAAGGTAATACAGAATGTCACAAAACTGTAAAAAATCCGCAAATGCTTTTGAAAGCCTTCGCTTTGTCAAAGATAAACTGTTTGTACTTGCATGCATGATGACAATGCCTGCTTCATTTTTCAGGTATTTGATTTACTTGACTTTTAGTTACAAGTACTTTCACAATGATTTAACTTCATCGCTCTCTGTATTGAACATTCGGTTAAACAGAAGCCAAGGCCTGGTCAGCTTCTTGATACTTATTACTTACTGTTGAAAGCAGCATCATTGCACTCAACTCCGGGGCTCCTTTCCCTGGTTTAGATCTTAGTGAAGGAGCATTTCCAGATGACCGTAGTTTACTAACGATTAATACTGACAAGAAAGTTAAGCAAGGGCAGAGACATTAATACTTATATAAAAGGTAGATTATTTCCCTTCGTTCACTAGAGGTACTTGTTAAGGCCTTTGACACCTATTGTTTTTTCTTCTTTTGGCCCTATTAACATTTTGCGTTATTCTAAATATACCACTGTGATTTGGGGAAATTTCTTCCATGGAGGTTAAAGTGCTTCTTTTGCCCGATCTTTTAACGGGAAGAAAAATGGGGGTCAACGCCTAAAATTTTTCACAAATGTCTTTTGAAGAAGATCACCTCAAATTCTGATTTGGTCCCCAATTTTTCATTTGGCTGGTTTTGACCGCGTGCGAATACATAGGTCTACACATTTTATTATTTTATTAGAAGGCTCAAATTGTACCTGAAACTTTAAAACTGGATGCTTTACTTAGATCACAGGACATTTTACATAATTCTACACCCTAACACTGTCTGGCAGGGCCCCCAAAAAGGGGGATTTTATATATTAGCGGATTAATTGGGTTGTACACTATGAGTGATTTGCCCTTCTAATAGGTGTCACAAACCTGGAACCTATTGTGTTTTCTTCTTTTGGCCAAATTAACATTTTGTGTTATTCTACAATACGACTGTGATATCGAGAAAATTCTTCCATGGAGGTTAAAGTATCCTTTTGCCCGATCTTTTAACAGGAAGAAAAAGGGAGGTCAATGCCCAAAATGTTTCACAGCTCTATTTCACATTGGTCACCTCGAATTCTGATTTGGTCCCCAATTTTTCTTTAGGCTGGTTTTGACGCGTGCTAATACATAGGCCTTCCTACTCTTTTTTTTTTTTTCTTGAAGGCTCAAATTGTATCTGAAACTTTAAAATTGGGATTACAGGTCATTTTACATATGAAGGGTTTCATGGCAAAACGCGTTATCCACCAATATGAATTTTTAGCTTATTCTACATACTTCATGTAGCAGTAGGAGTATTTAGTATACATGTATATTTCCATTCCATAGAAGGACATTTGATCTATATTATTTAAGACTTAAATTTCGCCTTTCACATAAAAATATGCTTTGAATCTGGTCTGCTTTGCCACAACCCCCGAATGGTGGATAATGCGTTTTGCCTTGAAACCCTTCATATTTCGATGTCACTAGCTGGCCGCGCCCGAAGGAAAGGGGACTTTATATATTAGCGGACTAATTGGGTTGTACAAAATGAATGATTTAGCTTTCGAATAGGTGCTGAAACCTAAACTGTCAATAAAACTTGTGATTCTGTTGTTTTCTTTCGTTCAAGGGCTATGGCCGAACACCGGACTTTGACGTGCTTTTGAAGAAAATGTGTGCATTATACTATATGGTTAAAGTTAGAAAATGATCATTTTGCCATTATATGTTTACTGTCCATTCTTACAGGATCACTTTATCTTTGAAGATGGTTAGCTTGTAAATGCATTGTTGTTATCATTGACCAGTTTCTGACAAATATACGTAGTTTCATGTCTTGGAAAGGTCCTTACTGCAATCTTCTCTATATTCCTTTAGGCAACAAAGTGAAGTTGCGAGTAGAAGCGGCTACAATTATCCGATGACTTCCATTCAGAAACTATTATCCTAGAGATATGTATTCATTTCGTAGAAATTACGACTAACTGCAGATGATTGTATTACATGTATCATGCCCAAATGTATTACAGAATGTAACATTGTCCGCTTGTTCTGTTATATAAATATTGCTTTGCCACAGTGTTAATATGAATATTGTTGGTTGAGTTTGATAAGTGGTTGCATGTACTAATTTTATGTAAAATATTTTAGTTGTGAAGGGGTGCCACACACTGGCAGAAAGTTTGCCCAATATGTGCCACAAAATCAGTGTGTTGTATATATTCAATCAGTGATAAAGGGCATGCTTCATGAATGTTTTTTTGTTTTTGTTTTTTTTTTTGCCTTAAAATGTAAATTAATGTACTGTATAATGGAAGGGTAGCTGCACTTAACGATACTAATAAAAATGATGAGATTTAGAAATCTTGTACCCAGTCTGTGCCGACTTGACATTACTAAAACCGCAGCAGGCCAGATCATTCAGTGATCTTCTCAACTCCGCGATTGAGCATGCAGCCCAGCTGCAAGTTTAGAATGTCAGGTTGATGATAAGTTACACCAATTTTTTTTTCACTTTTCATAACCCGGTCCCCATTTTAAGAGGAAAGCTAAACGCAAACGTTAAATAAAAATAATAAGAACGAGATAATGATGAATGTCCGAAATCAGAATGGACATTTTTGATTCAGAGTAAATGCCCATTCGGCCATTCTGCTTAACTTCATGATACTAAATGCATAATGAAGCTAAAGAGGCGATGCCATAATATGTATTTCATAACCAAGTCATTAAGACTGATGAAATCTCTTATATCATGGCTTTTGTCGACACGGAGTTGTTTGACGACCTTGGATTTCTACATAACACTAAGAGGTGATGCATTCTTTGAACATTCATTTTTATTTTTAAAACTTCTTGGAACCGCCAGTTGTTGTTTTGAAGAAGTTGAAACTAAAATTGCCTCCGTTAATCAAAGTTTACAGGTCGAAAGTTGCGCCACGCTTGGTTTTCTGTCGCCTCTGTATGCTCTGTTCCTGTTCAGGTCTGGCAAAAAGATTTAAATAATTAGTACCGTCGTTGCTAGTGTCATAAAGCATTACAACGAAAAATGGGGTATTTCTAGGGCATAGTTAGCTAGTAGAGAAATATTTTTTTTCTTTATTTGCCTAACGGCCAAAAAGTAGCCAAATGTGCTATAAAACGGATATATTGTCAAATATTCTCACATAAGCATGAAGAGTTAATACATAGCAAGAAATGGCATAATATAAAATAGTGCCTCTTCACAGTCTCGAAATGTGCACCCGAGGTTCTCTTCCTGCAAGGTTTCAATGAAAAAAATACATTTTACTTCCGTAGGGAAGTCATGAGAACATTTTTAGAAATCAAACAGAAAACTGAACTCTAAGGAATAGCTAGAAAGTCGTCAAGAAGCTAAGGTGTTTAAAAAAAAACAAAAACAACAGAGCCATAAACATTTGGCGCTTTAGGAAATATGATGGTCTGCGAATGAAGCGTTTATTTGAATATCGATTGAACTTGAAGTGTGCAGTATATAGAAACAGAGCTGCTGAGTGAATGAAGAAGGGGTGGATAGATGGAGACAGGAAGAAGAATTTGTGAAGGATGAGAGTCAATGAAGAGAATGGCATAGCGTAACCGCCAGTTTAAGCACTTGATTACGACAGAATGATACTAACTGAAGCTACCTCTGCTTTATTTCATGACTAGTAGAGTAGCACTCCACTTGTCCTGCGATGTTTGAATACTTTGCATTCTATAGACGTTGGATTTGTGCACTAGATCTAGTGAGAATTTATATTGTTTTGTACTGTTTGGCTATTATGCACTCTATAGATGTTGAATTTGTGCACTAGAATTAGTGAGAATTTATCTTATTCTGCATTGTTTTGACTATTCTGTACTCTATAGATGTTGGATTTGTGCACTAGAATGAGTGAGAATTTATCTTATTCTGCATTGTTTTGACTATTCTTTACTCTATAGATGTTGGATTTGTGCACTAGAATTAGTGAGAATTTATCTTATTCTGCATTGTTTGGCTATTCTGTACTCTACAGATGTTGGATTTGCGCATTAGATCCAGTGAGAATTTACATTGTTCTGCACAGTTTGAGTTTCGTGCACTATATACACGTTGGATTTGTGCACTATATCTAGACTAGAATTTATATTGTTCAGCACTGTTTGATTCTCGTGCATTCTGAAGATGTTGGAATTGTGCACTAGATCTAGTGAGAATTTATATTGTTCTGCACTGATTGACTTTTCTATACTCTAAAGACGTTGGATTTGTACACTAGTGTTAGTGAGAATATATATATACTGTATTATGTATGTATGTATGGGTATTTATCTTCATCAAATGACATGATATCGTTCAGTGTATAATACTCGTGAGTATTATACGTTAATACACTTGAGATAAGTAAACTCTAGTTATTACTATCATTGGCGGCACGC
The DNA here is from genome assembly GCA_033807755.1 of Ellobium chinense. NCBI lineage: Eukaryota > Metazoa > Mollusca > Gastropoda > Ellobiida > Ellobiidae > Ellobium > Ellobium chinense. Next base: position 748,258 of record JAWQUT010000001.1, read on the forward strand.
ATGATATGAATCTTCCTATAGCGAACCTCATGGCCCCGCCACTGCGAGGGTTGCGATTGCGATGGTAGTATCGTCCATGTTGGCATATACCTTTGTTCAGTAGACAACGGTTAAAACGAAATCTGGGGGATTTATGTTCGGTTTAACAGTTTTCAGACAGAGAAGCTAAAAAGAGATAAATAATCAGGGCTTCTTGTTCCTGTCGTTTTAGCGTACTTTCGGTTTAACCGTTTTTCGTTTTAACGGGTGTTTGCTGTATTAAGTCAAATGGAAATGTTGGTTTCAGTTTATTTTGAATTTCAATTATGTTATGATGGCAGTATTTGAATTCAGGTGTGAGTTAAGATTGATGATCACGCGACATTTTCATGAGGAACCAAAGTTTCTTCACACTAGTAACATGGCTTTACATGATTCCGTTTTGTTCCGAACTTCTTTTATTGGGAATACGCCATTATATGTAAGCACGATCGATATGATTCAATATGATTCTGAGAAAAGGTAATTCGTATACTGTTGACCTTTCAATATATTCTTCAATAGTCATGTCTACGTATTACTGAATTCCACCTAATCAATGAAGTTCTAGGCAAAGTGATTTTATGGAAATTGTTACTTAACAACGTCAGTTCTTACTATTAAGATTTCATTGTACTGCTTTAGATACTACTATGATTATATATCATTCCTACGTTAAATAATATAGATTCCGTGTGTATCTTTATAGCTATATATTTTTAGATAGAATATTGATTTTATTCATCAGTTGTCTCAGACCAAACTCTAAGTTAAGGCAAAAGATGCAGCAAACATTCCAAAAATTGAGACAACAGATCAAGATGAAGTGAAAGATCAAGAGAGAGAGAACGAACGACATTAAGATAAAAGATTAGACGTTATCGTATAGGAGTTTTAAACGACACAACAGCTTTAAAAACTCTTCCGAATAAAAAAAAAGAGGAGAACATTTTCTCTTGAAAAGACTCAATACTAGTTTCATGGGACGCTCTAAACGGTTCTTTATAAAAGCATTATTCGGAGTACATTATAAAAGAGCTGACCTGACCTGACAGGAGTAAACCTGACATGAACTGCAGCTAGTATATTAGCTGGCCCATGTGAAACGCTTCGGTACACTGATGCACTTTCGGATATGTTATCTCTCATTCGAGTTTGCTACCAAATGTCAGCGGCATATAATAGTTTACACGAAGAATATGGAATGACCTCAATTCAAGCGCACGTTTCGCCAAGAGGATGGCTTCATTCACTGAAAAGGGCCCAATCAGGGCACACATACATCACGGAGGTTTCCACGCGCTTCCACGAGTTCGTAAAAACCTCAGTCTACCGGAAGTGGCCTCTGCGCAGTTTCAGGCGCAGCATCCGGTGGGGATTGCGTTTAATGGGTCATTGGCCAAACGGGCTTAATTTGATACACTTTGTCTTGCATCATCATCGTCATGAGCTTTGACGTCGTCAGTAAGAGACTTCTGCGAGAGTAACTTGTGTGGATGTTTCATAATAATAGGAGGCTTGATTGAAATACATGTATTCCCCCTTCCTTCTTCATTATTATTATTCATCTTCGATGTCTTTGTTGATAAGAGATGACTAAACCAGTTTGTTTGAATCATTAAATAAGTATTGGGTATGATTTGATATACTCTTCCTGTCTGACATTATTGTCATCACTATTATCATCATCATCATCATCATCATCATCATCATCATCTACAAATGTGAGACCTTAGAATAGACGTAAATAACAGTTTACACTCATAAATATTATAGTCTAAGCCAGATTAACATTGCAAATCTTCGAGTTGAAAAGGTTTTCTCCAGGCATATTATTATTCTAAGTAAACCAGTAAAACTATAATTTAAAGGTAAGGTTGACGAATTAAACAAAAAAGTAAAGAAAGGTTCAAAGTTCAGAAGTAAGTGAGTCATTACTACAGTATGTATTAAACAGGTAACAAGACGTTAGCGTCAAGTGAAATTAAGAGGCGGTTTAGTTAAGTGATTGTTTTAAATGTAAATAGAATAGTATGGCATGAACTAAGAGGCTCGAAAAAATTACATGTCCTAATTCTTTTTCCTCTCTCTCTCTCTCTCTCTCTCTCTCTCTCTCTCTCTCTCTCTCTCTCTCTCTCGCTCTCTCGCTCCTTGCTACTTTAATGTGCCCTTTATAAAATGCATCTTAAGAAGGCCGGAAACAAATTTTGCAGTAGATGTGAGGGAGAAGGGTTAGGTAATGTCTGAAAGTTAGAGTGAAGGTATGGAGTGAAATAATAGAGAGTTGGAATGAGTACATTTTTCATGTCATGAAGGAAAGAATGCTGAAATAAGGTTCGTTAGTATTGGGGCTATCCTGGACAAAGTGTGGTCCCAAGTTCCAGATGAAATTCGATTCTCTCTGGGTTAAGAGCTCTTCTTGATCGTCATCAACATCGTCGTCATCATCATCATCATCGATGTCGTTATAATAAGAGTAAAATTTCATTATCTTGTGTGAATCCATCATGTTAAGCTTTATTTAGTATATAATGCTCATGTCTCACATCAGCATCATCTTTACCTTCATTGACATCATCATCATTGTTATCAGTGCCTTGATAAGTGTTATCATCGCAGTTTTTGTCGCCAAGTATTTACACATTCTTGTACTGATTTCATTTTCACTCCAGCAAGCTTTAAATTCATATACACAGATTGTGTGATTTCATTATGCTCATTACAATTGCTTAAGTCACGTTTTGAGGTTTTGAGAAATCTAGTACTCTGAACTCGTTGCCCAGGGCAAAATAATGAGGTAGATGTGGGTTAGCTTTCAAAATAGGGGAAACGAAATTAAAACAAAGCCTTACTTTTTTGTTAATTAAGAAGATGAATGAATGATAAGAGTAATAGAAACAAGAAAAACAAATCGAATGTATGATGAACATGACGATATCTGTAATAACTGATCTAAGTTAGTTGATACTGTGGAAACAGAGGGTCGCTTTTGCGCACGGCCCGCTATCCCTTCCTACAATCAACGTGCGTAAAGTTGGGGGTGTGTCAGTTTCTAGACTTTGTTTAAGAAAGTAGCCGCATTTTCGGGCCTTGACCGCTGCCCCTAAACATCAGCATAGGCCCTTGTGAGAGCTCCATGATACAGTCCTGATACCATGCATAAGACTAAAATTCGTACTGAAATGATACCTAGCACCTTCCACTGATGTCGCATTCATCTGTTTGACTTACTTCATTCGCAATACCATCCTATAGCATGGTTTAAGTTTACGGGTAGGATTAGACAAGAGAAAGCACTCTTAAAAGAATTCTGATCCAATGATGTTGTTTTGAAACTGATTCAAGTTTGCTTAACTCTATCCCGTATCCTATAGTTAACCCTAAACCAAGTTCTAGGCGGGAGTGTCCTGATATATTGCCAGAGAAGTTCCGTGGTCAGCGAGAATGCAGAATTTCATTGTGTGCACAAAAATGCAACCCTCTGTTGGAAATACTTTCATTTTTGCACTGTTGTTGTTTGAAAGATTAAAGTAATGAGATTATTGGAGTACGCCATATCTGTACGGAATCACGTTTATATTATGAATGTAAGTCCCTGTTTAATGTTCTGTGTTATCTGTGTTGAACTTGTTCAGAACAAATTTCCATAAAGATCAATATTGTTTATCTTATCTTATCTTATCTTATCTTATCTTATCTTATCTTATCTTATCTTAAGACAATTATATGATTGTCAGCAACACTATTTTGGATAATCAATCACAAAACAGCTGCATATGACTGGCATTTTTTTTTTGTTTTGTTTTTAATTGAAACACAAGTCCCCACTGAATGAATTTGAATGAAATGCATATTATGGAATAATAATAATGCCCCTAAAACAAATATATTTTCATTTAAATCATTCAGTCATAACTGTTAAGGGACTGCAGATTTCAAGTTAACTTTGCCTTGAATCAATTGATAGAGAAATGCATCTCTGACACTGCTACTTCATTTTTCAACGATAGTGTTCTTAGTTAGTACTGGAAAAGAGCTGTTTAGCTGGCATCATCATACGGATATGATTCATGCTTGGTTCTATAAAGGTGGAACTTTAAGTGAAAAATCGTCAGCAATTGCAATTTCAAAAACTACAACCACAATTCTTGAACTTCGGTCTGAGCAAGATGTATTAATGCCTCTAGAAATTCGGTTATTCCATAACTGATGTTATTCATCAAATTTTCTTGATGTCTTGTTTATCTTCCTTACTCTATGTCCATCCCTTTCCCCGATCCAACACTGGAGCAACTGCGACTGAAATTCATTTCCAAATTCTGACCATGACGAGCGCTGCATAGACCTCTTTGACTGAGCACTCGCACGTTGATCACTTTATTTATTTGCATATCAGTTGGGTAGATGTACCATTGCATCCCTCTCCCCCTTCCAATAAAAAAAAAACCCAAAGAATCTAACGAAAGGTTTCTCAATATTTTACGGCCCAAGTGGTGTTGTGAGCAATAGAAATAAATTTTACCAAACTCTGTCATCCGGAAGTGTGTTAAAACGAGGGTAGATTCAAGATGGCCCTACCCCCTTCCCCCCTCCCCCCGCCGGCCTGAAAATGCAGTATGCCGTTGTAGTTTTCACAAAAATACGTCTACAATAATATTTTTTGTGTATAGACTAAGGTTTACAGGATCAAGAAATCCAATGGCACCAATAAAAATACAATGTGTCCCCAATGAATTGTTCAGTCCAGTATGGCATCAAAATATGTCTTAACATTACGTTCATTTTGAGACCGGCTTCACAGCTGTGGGCTTCTTAAATTAGCAGTTAGAACTTGCATATTTTTTCCAAACACTTTCTAGAGGTGAAATCTATCAATCCTTATCCTCATATGTATACTCCTTGCCATAACGTATGGTCTGATAGCACAAATACAATCCTTCCCCTCTTAATTTGGCGTAACCTACAAAGCAAACAGAGTAAAATCTATTGCATCAGGTAAGAGATAATGGTGATTCTGCAGTTCAGTTTAAATTTATGAAAAGACAATTAATGACAAATTAGTTTGAAGATGATAAAAATGAGTATTTAATCTCTCGGAAGAAATAGATATTTACCAATAAGATTTTGCAGTAGACCAAATGTACCGAAATATATTGAATTATTCAGAACAAATAATATTGAAATCCTTAAAAATGTATTTGTAAAATGTTTGCTGAATGGCATGAATCCGTAGAATGATGAGAGTTTTTATATATCTTACCACTATTAATATTACCCTTCATATGTGTACTTTCACTTTTGGGTTAGGGGGTAGACTATATTTCATCTCCCCTTTTCCCTCTTTTGGCATGCCCTGCTTCCAGTAATAAGGGCTCCAGGGGGGGGAATCTTGATAGCATGGGAATCTGTGTCCATTTTACTTTATTTTACCAGGCACTATTTAGCCCTGGGCTAGAACTGCCAGGTCAAGGGTGTGCTCAGGCGGAAGAGGAGGGGTTTGGCATTGACCAGTGAAAAATGTAGGGTCTGTTTACAAATAGCAACCAAGCTCAAAATTTCAATGGGCTTGCTAGGGTTGGGTAAGTCTTAAAATTTGGGCCACATAATGAGCTTTAATCTGGTATGGGTCTGGGTGAAAGCTAAAACTTTGGGTTCAGAGGGCAGCTCAAAATGTTAATATAGCCCATAGAGGAAAAAAGGGGCCAATCCTAGTACAGGTCTGTAAGCTAGATAAGCATAAATATTTCATTTCAATATGTTAGTAAATATGTGCCCTTAATGTTCACCATTTTGATATGTATTTGTTTGCATTGCTCTGGTGCAGAACTCTGCAAGAGCTAATAAACAGACTTGATTGAATTGAATTGAATTGAAGAATTCATACTAATAAGATGACCTCTCCAAAATGTGCACATTGCTTACTAAATTAGTTATATACACTCAACTAGACTGCAGTTCCTTAGCTATATAAAATGCGAAATGTAATAGATAGCTCTAGATCTAGAGCTGAGCGCCTAAATTTGAAAATTAAATTGTCTTTTGAACAAAAACATATTCGAGGTAGCCGGACCAAAGACAGAAATCACAAGCTAACACTGTTTTTCCCTGTCACTTTGAATCTTAGCTTATTCAGTACGAAGTTTATAAATCCTGTTCAGCTTTGTGAACTATCATAACGAGCCTCGGGTATTCAGGTAAGTTTTTCACAAATGTATCGATACATGACGGAGCACAAGTAATCTACTAGATCCATATACCCTGGTAAATTGACGAACTTAGTACAGTCCTCCATGCCTAACTCGTCGTGCGGCTGACCCACGTGAAACAGTTCGTTGATCTGCTCTTGTGTGACGCTTGTTTCATCAGACCAAATGAGGACGCCTTCTTCGACGATATCATCCGCACCCACCCAGAGATTTGTTTCATCGTAGCTGTCCAGCATATCCTGGAGCAGCTTCATCCTTTCCTTGGTCTTCACTGCAAACAGGCGTCCAAAATTAGCCTGGCATACTCTGGATGCCTCTTGGTAATCAGCCGGGGTCGTCGAGAGACACAGATAGACTGTGGTATTCCCAGAGGTTCGGGGTGAGTAGTGCCAGGTCGTCTGGCATGAGATGTCATCGTGAAAATACAAGACCACGTCTGTAAAGGAATCGAAAAGTATTTATGAGATACTATCTGAGATATCGCATCGTTACCCGGAAAAGAGATATGGAATGGGGCGGGCAAT
>JAWQUT010000001.1:758893-778050 GCA_033807755.1 Ellobium chinense
AAAATCGATCCAACACGACTCCTCCTGCCCACTTGCACAGTAAAGTCATATTGTCCCAGGTTTTTCCACACGTACAATTTCCAGACCATTATAAATCTTCATGGAGCCAATACATCAAGAGAACATCATTAGTGTCCGTTGCAAGTGAAACAGTATAGTATTTTTATTTCTTCCAGTGGCTGGTTTCGTAATTAGAGATCTTTCTATTAAAATTTTCCTCCGATGCAAGTGAACTTTCTGTGCTGATATGTCATGCTGGCAATATAATATTGCCAAGCTTTATGGCTTTGTGTGTAAACGAGTAACTGGCTTTAGAGTTGGGGAAAACCAAGGCGCGGCTGTTGCAGACGACCAGCAATGACTTTGTTATGTATGTCTTTTGTAATATAGTGTATTTATGTGCATAATGTAAACTATTCTATGTGTTTGTATTATGAAGGAGAGGTGTAACACTGAATGGCATTGTCAACCGAGTTCACTAATGGGTCAACAAAAGCCCTGATTTCAGTTGCGTTATGTTTTTCATATCAGGAAAAACAATTTCTATGACTAGGTTCAGGGAGACATTTCAAGTCAATAGAGAGATTATGCTTTTAACCATGGTATTTTCGAACAGAAAGTCTCGTGGAGGTAAGGGTACCCAAGTGTGACCACGCCCATTCAGAGTATCAGGAAGGCAAGGGCCCAAACACTTTCCACATAGAGATATCTTCTTCTGAAGATCTTCTGTTGCATCGCTCTGCGTAGAAAAGACCTTCCAATAGATGTAACGGTTGCATGAACACCCGTGCTTACACTCATAGGCATTTTTGTTGTCAGTTCTCTATTTTCCAACTCTTGATAAGAATGATCTTTGATGCTAATACCCTGGTGAAAACACATACTCTAATATTGTACTCGTACAGACAGTGGTTTCTCTATACCCCATTAATCTTTCTGTTGTCATAGCAACCAAACAATCAACTTGAACGGCTGGTCTCAGTAGTAAAATAATGAAACGACAATACAGTGTCACGTCAGAAACAAAAGGCAACAATGAACTTCAAAACAACGGTTCAGAAACCGTAAAGATCTCTAAGAAAAATAAAAAAAACCGCATGAAATTCACGAAGATTTTTAAAATGTATCATTAACACAATATTCTTTTTTTAAGCAGAGGGGCTAGTCTATGCTGTAGAGGAAAATAAAAAACCTGTGATCAAGACAATGCCGTATGATTATGATCAAAGCTGAAGTGTAAGGTTGTACGAGGTGCGACCCGAATGTGCCTAGAAAGCTCGCAGGTTATTCTAGGTATAACGCTCCTCCATGATCTTCGAAATAGTGCATTTGGAAATTAGCAAGATGGTTTCAGTGTTGCTACCAAGCTTAAAATCACCCTTGGAAGTCGTTTCCTGTCAGCATACCAGCTACCATCTGCGATTCTGCATATGTTAGTCTCATTCTCTTCTGCTGAATTGTCTTCCTTCGGTGGTGGAGAAAGCCACACGGAGCAAAATCTGGCAAATACGAAGAGTGGGCGACAATGGCCATGGTGTTTTAGGTCAACAGCTGAACTCTGAGGCGGGGCTCGCTGTGATTTGTCAGCTGACAGCCGTTATTGTGCCTGTTTAGCAGTTTGTGTCCGTCTTACTATAGGTACTCCCCACATTAAAGTCAGCATTGACCGTCTGACCTGCAGACAGCTCCGTTGAAGTTCTCGCTTTTCCCAAGGGTGATAATTCAGCTGAAGAGAAGGAGATTAATGATAATACAAGTGATGTGAGTGGAATCGCAAATGGTGCTTGACATACTGAGGCATACAACTCCAACTGCTCCTAAGTTTGACTGTTGCCCTGAAACCAATGTGCTGACTCCTAATTAGAGTACTTCGAAGGTAATGGATGAATATAATACCTAGAAAAAGCCTACAAGCTATTACAGGAATTTTGGATAGCACCTCGTATACTTCACTTTAATCTCTAAAGTACTCGACCTCATATAGCAACAGAGACAGCGTGTTTTGGTATAGGTACATGAAATGTATGAATAATTCTAGATTTCATTTATGCATTTCATCCTGACTTATAAAACGATTGTTGGTTACATATCGCTTCAATAGACTATCAAATCAAAAAGTACCGTAGCTTAACACTGTGCATTTGGCATTAATTGCTCGCCTCATATTTTCAACTTTTAACTAATGATAATAAGTAGTTACCTTCCCCCAGTTTCATCTGGTTTTGAAATGGCAGATATTTATTTGAAACAAATATTCTTTGGCTTTGAAAATACTCACCATAGCTTAAATTTTAAGGGTTAAAGCTGATTTTCACCCAAATGATAAACTCCATTTTCGCAGGGAATAAAGTGACGTAAGTGCAAGCTAAAAGCAGTAACCAGTACCTACTGTAATCCATAAACTGCATGAAAAATCAATATACAATACTACGATAACAGCATTGCACAACATATTTTGACAACAGCAATAACTGAGAACTTGCGCATTATCGATGGGACCTGTTACCATGTAAAAATTACATTTACTCTGCATTCAGTACCAATGCAGTATGGGGGGTAACAAAGATCCCATAGTTAATGCGCTAGCTCCGTAATATCTGCGCTCCGTGCCTCTGTATCCTTTCACCAGTTTCACAAACCACTTATTGCCCGTTGGCCGGTCATTCTATACATTTTATATACAGATAAATACAGTATGAATGGGTACATTAAAAATATGGAAAGGTGTATAGAGTAGCCATAGCCAGTGGCTCATAATACATGAACAAGTGATGTCATCACACATTGTTAAAAAAATAATAGCATGTACACTAAAACACGCTTATTGCGAACATGTTTCTTGAGTATGTTTCTTTAAACGTTTTGAAAGTCATAAAGTGATACTTGGGCGCTGTCAGCGGTTTAAATGTTGGAAAATATATTACAAAGATACGGTTAAGATAGTTTCATGTATTTCGAAATAAGCGTGTTGGAGTTTATATAATATTACATATGTATGTCACACCACACCACCAGATCGAACTTGGAGTACAGTGGAATCTTGATACAAGTTATGGGAACTTAGTGCATGGAAAAGAGTATACTAATTACCTAGGTATACTTAACATCGAGGTTCTTCTGTAGTATACGATCAAGTTCTTCCCCTACCTACCTTCTTTAATGGGTGGGTGAGTGCTTGTGTTAGAAGTCACAAGAACGTCATAGGTTGCTGTTTTAAAGTGATACATATCATTAAAATGGTATGAAAATGTCTGGCGATCAGGTTTGAATGACACACTCTATGGGATTTCTTTTGCACTCGAAATGATAACACACACAAACAAGCGTATTGCGGAAATCATTTATATCAAAATACGGTTATTCCAAAGCACTTTGCAAATTCGAAAATATCACTTTGGTTGGAAAGTCACGAGCGTCCTGCTGATTTGATAACAGAGGGTGACATACTGCACACGGCACGCTTTCGCTACCGCCTATCAGCGTGCGTAATTTCCGGGGTAGTGGGAGTGGNTGAATGTGTCAGCTTCTTGGAATTTGCCAGACTTCTCTTCCTTAAGGGAGAGTCCCGTGATATATATAAGTCATGCATAAACTTACATCTTAACTTAATGCTTCACTTAAGCTGCCTGACACAGGCATCCAGAACATCTGTTATTGTTTGACATCCTTTATGCGCAATAATAAGGAACACTCCCGCTTAGAGCTTGGTTTAGGGTTAGGTATAGGATTAGACAGGAAAGAGCAAACATTATAGAGTTCGTAGACTAAGACAACGTCTAGCGGCTGTCCCAAATTTGCCTTCTTTTTTTTTTTCTTAACCCTCGTTACACAATGATAGAATATATTCTACTGTCCGATCGCTACATTTGAATGCGGCGATAGAACATAATATACACATCGCTTTGCAGAACGCCAGGCGCGACTGTCGAATTTTACACCCCAGGGGCAGGTGGTCGGCCGGCAGACGATATTCGTCACTGTCTTTATCCGTAAAAATAGTCTCGCAGCCAACGAGAGGCTGGACCCAACGCGTCTCGCGCTACTAGTGTTAACTCTATCCCTAACTCTTCTCCTAGCCTTGAACAGATTTTCAGGCGAGAATGTTCTAATATACTATAATATCTATGAAATTTGCCGGAATTCCGGTTTCAGCAAAAGTGCAACGCAGTGTCGTGTTCTAAATTGTAACCTTTAATTAGATCGAGGGTCGTATCCACCAGGGGCGAAGGGTCCATATAATCAAATAATCACTGATTACCAGCCGAAAATGCCGTTGGTCGATCTTGGCCTTCGTGGCAAGTTAACAAGAACACCACCGATTCCTAGTTGTTTGTTCTTTGTCAGGCCCATTTTTACTTTGACCCATTTTCAGAACTTGATACCCCTCAAATTTTCTCTGCTCTATTCACTGAGTAAAGGGATAAAGAAGAACTTGGACAACCCTACAGCTAAATGCGGAGTGGTCTCACAAAACAAAAAAAAACTCAACGAAAGCAAGGAGATTTCACTGTTGCTGACAACTGACATGCCTTCAGTCACAAGTTTATGACGACTTTCATTTTTCCGTTCGGTTTAGAAATGAATCCACACTTACAGAAAGCCGCAGAAAGCCACATGAACGATCTCGCCACATACATACCTCCATTCACAAGCCCAGTGCTGGTGTTGTCAGGTTGCCTATTTTATAGTGCAATGTAGCTGGTTCCCAAAATCTTTGGTTGGGGAAAGCACCTTGGGGTAGATTTTTTTTATTTTATGAAGGGAGGTTTCTGGCTGTATGAAACATACATACTTATTAAATAAACATAAATTCTTCTTGGGATATAACATGAATGACAAAAGGGCTTGGAAAAGTAATTCAGTTGGTCCGAGTTCTCAAAACCGGCAAGAATGGCATCACCCACATAGGCCTACCCATTTGCAAAAAGATGGGCTCGGCTTCATGGTGTAGTCTGGGCCTGAAAATTACGTTTTCAATAAAATTAGTTTCTTCTTGTTTTTAGTCCTGGATATTATTTTGGCTAGGGGTGGAAACGTGGGAGGAGGAAGGGGACGCTGGGCATACGGCTGTTTGTCCAAAGATGGTAACCAGTCTGCTACTCAAGTGACAACCATGTTTAACTATGATTACCCTGTTGAGAAAGTCAGCCTTCGCCCCTGGTATCCACAATGTTGTAGCACGTTGCTCCCTGGCGGTATTCTATCGTCTTTCTACAAAAAAAGGCATACATTTGCGAAAACTGTTTTTTGGTAAAATTCAGAGATTCTGTTTGAATGTAATTCTTTAAACAAAATTCTTGTCTAATTTCTGTATCCAATTCAAAGACATTCGCAATTCTTCAAATACAATCCTTCATTAAGAGGACAGTTTTGACATATATACATAGATCATGAACATGCCAATAACTACTTTTGGCAGGTAAGCCAACATAAGCCTTTTTGTCGGAAGACGTGAGAACTACGAGAAACATCACTGATTTTTTGCGCATTTCCCATGGTTACCGGCGGTGCGCAAACTTAGATGGCATTGTGTATGCTTCCTTTGGTACATCCAAGTACAATTTCTTTGATAATTGAGAACAAGCGCTTTAATGATGGGAGTCTTCCCCATCGTAAAAACTACATTAATTCTTGATGTTGAGGGCTACTAAGGGTGTATTCAGCACGAATGCATTAATGTAATTCTTACATTGGTAACAAATCTCATTGTGAATGCATAAGTTCTCTAATGTGATTTTCCGCTAACTTTCAACCGGCATAGGTTTAGATCGCATGCATGACCTTTGAGTCATGTGTGCTCTATAGACGTCCTTGACCCCTTAGCACATAGCAACCACCAATGGAATCACGACCCGGAGAACTGAAGAGATTTTCACCAACACGGCACTCTCGTCTATTTGCCTTAGATTTGGGCTCAGGACAGGGGGTTGAGATAGAAACTACAGAGATAAAGATAATTACAGCTTAAGAAACAGTACGTATCTATTACCACGACATAGGTGAAGATATATTTCATTTGGAGTCAGAGGCATAAAATGAACTAGCAACCCGGAACAGACCGGTTATGTCATTGTAATAGTTGTGCTCAGACGATAAATATTGAGAAATATGAATGGCCGATATGATCTAAAACATTGTTGTTTTTATCTGTTGGTTCATATATACAGTACTTATTTATGGATTTGTTACCGACACACTTTCTAAGAGAACCAAACTCAGAATGCACTGACATATTCGTAGTGGGTGGAAACCGACTGACTGGTGTAATTTTTATATAATAACATCCGGTTTCATTGGCTGACGCTGGTCTTTTACTTCTGGGTTTATTTCTGAAAACTAAGCCTGAAGAAGACCTTTTAAGGTTAAAAAAAAACCAAGGCAACATAAAATCTACATTACACTTATTTCTAAAAATGGTTAAAGTCCGTTGTAACATTTCTTATAATTTAAATCCTTGCATGGTAGTAGACGGTATGGAAAAACGAAAGGCCAAAGATCGGAAAAAAATTTTAAATAAATGTAGCGTTGTATTTAATGCAGGGTATGAGAGATTCTTCTCTCTTTCAAATGATGATAATTATGACGATCGATAATGACTTTCTCGATAGGATGTCATCTTTGGTAAATATTTGTTTTTAATGGATTACCTTACATAGATCTTACAACGAAATCTTTACTGTGTTATGATACATCTATTCACAGACAAGATAAGATAATGAATGTTGATGTTGGATAGCATAATGGTAGGTGTGATTTAATTATATATCCTTCATTTTTTATCCACTAATAAAGAGATTGTTTAGTATGACTGTTTACTTAATAAAGCAACAATGTTTCAGACAAGCAGTTTTGTACATAATTCATTTTTACTGGAATTTTTAATCTAGTTCCTTGTAATTCGAGATATAAGACAATCGTAGTTGCCACATGATTGCAGCTTTGAATCAACTATCGCATTCTTTATGAGGAAAACTTCCTGTGCAATCTTGAGAAATAAAGTCTAGATTAGTCTGTGTAATTTGTGTATGTTTAAGAATAGTCTAGCATAATATAATATGTCAGTGCGAGTGTGTGCCATCCTACACGTAAATATCATAACTAGGTGCATTCTAAATTGTGCTTGCGCTCATAAGGATGTGCTAAATCACCGTCTACATAAAGAAACATAGATGTCATTTTATGATATATTTTTTGTGACTTCGCTTTACGTGAAAAGCACGGCATTACGTCTAACAGGCTAAAGGCGGTAACAACACTAAGCATGAGTTATTAGCAGTATCGTATAACGCTGTACACATAATAATATAAGCAAATATCTACCACACAAAGGTAATGCATTCAGTGGAATTCTATACATTATCATTAGAAACAGCACAGAGTTCCAGCTCTTAGAACAATTGATATTACTGTAATATGATATTACTGTAATATGAACAACATATTAATATTTATATTCATAAATTAAATTTATACACAACGAATAGAGTGACATTAGGACAACGACTACGACGCCGACGACACCATCATCATCATCATCATCATCATCATCACTGTTAATAAAATCATTTAAAGAAATCGTTATCAGACCACAGCTGCAGCAATCCAGTCTCCACCTTCAAGTAGTGACACAGCAAAAAAAAAACAACAATAGAACAAAAACAAGAATAATAAGGATAAAAACACGGCACCACCGGCCAATGCCCTTCTCCGACAAGACTAGAGCTGATGATTGGCGCTAATTAATCCTGGTGTAAGTTATAATATCCAGACAAACAAACAACCAAACAAACAAACAAACAAATAAACACACAAACAAAATCTGATTGGTGGGAATGACAAGTCTACACCCAAAAAAAATACAGTCGAAACTGGTCTAGCGACCACCTGTACATTGTGCTATCTACTATTGCGACCGGATATCAGGGACTTCCTTTTATATTTTATCAGCATGGAGCAGCGTGGTCTAATGGTTACGGCGTTGGACTCAAGATCTAAAGGTCGTGAGTTCGATTCCCGACCACGGCCATGTTGTAAGTGCCTTGGGAAAGCATTTCATTCACATTTTCCTCAGTCCACCCGTCTGTAAAATGGGTACCTGGCTATAGGCAGTGGAAGATATTGTCAGAATGCTAGTGATCAGCGCCTGTAAATGGCAGCGGCACTGTATGCTCCCCAGGGAGTCGAGAAAGTTCTAGAGTGATCAGGCCTGCTGGGGTAATGATAGTGTGAAGTCGCGTGAGCGGGCATTAGCCTGGATACGAGACTTATAAACCGCATTATTATTATTATCATTATTATTATTATTATTATTATTATTATTATTATTATTATTATTTCACCTGTCAGTGGTGACCACTGTCTTGATAATGCGACCGTGAACACACATTCTCGTATCATAAATATAACACATAAGGCAAAACACTATGATAGGCAACGCCAAATGTTGATATGCGAGGTTTAGTTGATTTTCAACCCATCATAGACGTGAAGCGACTAACTTAAAGCGCTCTGCAGCAGCTCCAAACCTATGATCAAGATAAAATTACTTCAAAACTAAAGGGAACGTGAATTCTTCACATTATCTCAACAGCGAAAAGCAGCCTGTATAAGGCTACCAGTTGTTTAACGCGACCCTCTGTTTAAGACGATCCACTGTTGAGAAGTGGATGATGGTCGCCTTTTACAGGTTCGATCGTACATTCTCCAAGGACAGTAGTACCAAAGACAAGCTAGAGCACACGATCTTTGGGGCAGTGTGGCCGAATGGTCATAGTACTGGACTAAAGATCAATAAGTCGTGAGTTCGACCCTCATCATGATCTTGTCGTAAGTGTAAGTGCCGTAAGAAAGCAAGTCAGTCCCATCTTTTTCAGTCCCGCCTGTAAAGTCGGTACCCGGCTATAGTTAGTGACAAGTATTGTTCTCATGCTAGTAGTAATTAGCATCTGGAAAATATCAGCGGCACAGAATGTTTCACTAGGAATTGAATACGTTACTGAATCACCTGGTTTGTAGGGGAAGTAATAATAATATAAACTCTATTAAATTGGTAATGCCGGGATAAGAGATTTATAAGCCTCAATATTATCATTATGTTATCTTCTATTTGCCTCTTGAAACCGAAGAGGGCTCAGATCCACTGTTGCCACCAAACCCTGTGAACATGATCATTTCTAATCTTAGAAGTCCGAAACGTATAGTCAATCACCCCATAAGATAAAAGAGTACAATACAATAGAATTATTTTATATACATACTGATATAATAAATCATTTATATAGGGGAGTCACACCTGATAACGTGACCAGTGCACTGTTAAGACGAAACGTTAAAAAAACACCATCAGCAGCAACCTCTTCTGGAAAGTAATTATGCCATTACGAAGATATGTCGTTTTTAAAATAACAAAATTATAAGCATAATATCTCATTTATTTTAAATCAGAGTTACCATATATACGATATATATTTTCATTATACTGTCATAAGTTTTTTTCTTGGTCTTTTGGTATCCTCACCATAAGCTCCGCTTAGCTAAGCAGAAAATAAATGCACCAACTCTAGGTGTCAGAGAGATGCTAGAATCACATTTTGATTTACCATTCACGATTGATTAAAAAAATGTAGTCCAAGCCTCTTCCCTATGGTATAAAATAAATAAAACAACCTTCAACGTCAAAAGCCTCTTCCATGGCGAAGTTATGCTGATAATTCCGAGAAAATACATTGTTGAGACGGAAGACATTCAGCACTGGATTAAGACTTTCGCTACTGATGTCTCAAATTTAGTTTCCTCTTCACTTCTACACTTTGCTATCAAGTACTAATTCAACCATAGAACGTCCTCTGTGACAAAGTACATGTAATGATACTGTTAGAAGACAATGTCAGTGAAGACATCCATGGCTGGGTATATCATCAAGGGTGTTCGATCTCACACCGTTCTTATTGCTTCTTTTCACTCTCCTGACAGTCATGTCATACTGCCTCAAGGAACGTCTTTTGTAACAAAGTGCATAAATGATACTGTAGACAGATACTGTTGATGGAGATGAGAATGGGTGGCTGCATTCGTCGCACATATTGTAACTCCCAGTTTATACCCAATTGTTCCAGTCTGCTTTGGCCCACATTCTCTACAATATTAACAACAACAACAACAACAACAACAACAACAACAACAACAACAAAAGACAACCATCTGATCAACTGTCATCTCCTTGAAGGAAAACTCCACCATAACATATCAAAGTTCAGCCCCAGCACAGGCCGGGAAGAAAGCGCTGGTATCATAGGAACAGGGCTTAAACAGAAGAGCTCATAACGAAAGATACAATGATGTTATCTTTGATACAGCATTTTGATATTGTTCTTGTCCTGGATCTTTTAACTCTCTTGGCTGGGACTCTTGTATATTGGACTGTAGGCCTTAGTTTCATCTGGAGAATCGCAGATGCTCATAGCTGTCATACCGGTTCTGGAGACGCCCCTGTCTGAATAAGGGTGATATGTCCTTTCACAGCAGTTAAGTCGGCAATCTGAGGAGCACAAATGAAATGAGTTGTTGGGTATCGACGGGAGACGACAAAAATATCCAGGAAAGCCTTCTTGTATATTTAAACAGCCATTTTCATATTTCATTTTGTCAAAGATGACCTAAGAAGGAGAAGCAGCAAATTGAGGATGTCAATCTATCGGACATTTTTACCAGAGTAATCAGTGTGTATACTTGATACTCGGAGATTCTTGCAGCGTGGTCACATCATTTTTTAATGCAGCCTAAAAGCTTTGCATGAATGTGTGCATGGTATCCGAGAGTATGTGGAACACTTATCACTGGCAACAGACCTTTCTTAATGCGCTAGGGTAACCAATTGATTCTCGAGCTATTTTTTGGATCGGAACAAGGCGCTAACTTCTGATTCACAATGTTCCAACATAATGGAAGGAAGAAAAATCTCCATCTGGTGCTTAGACAGACATTCTCGGTCATGAATAATTTGTGAAATCGAGCAACACAAGGTTGGGGAAGAGAAATATTACCAAAACATTGCCATGCCCTAAGTACTGAAACACTTGTAAACTGATTCTAATTGTTTTAGCTCCACTCGGTAAAACTATCTGGCAATAACTTCATTTGCACCATGTGGCTGCAACTCCCATGTTACCAGTTTGCCCTATTTCAGATCAATTTACCTGAAACGGTTTTCTGAGGTTCCTACGCATACTGGCAATTTACTGACACTTAAAAGCTTCTTCGTAATCAATATTGTGTAACGTACGGTCTTTGCACCAATCAGAGCTAGCCCCGCATCGCGGAACACAATAGTTTCTAGCCATCTTTACTAGTCCCCGGAAGTGAGTGTACCACCCAACCTACTCATGAATATTCCATGAGAAAGGTCTATGTAAACATAGTTCACTATGTTTCATATTCATCGGTCTTAGAGGGGAGAAATGTGTAGAAAAATCTCGAGTGATGCCATTTCCTTCAGGGCATCATCTTTGTATCAGTACATGTTGTACAAGTTCAGATCTTATTAACTCATATATTTAATCGTATACCAACATGAGAATGCATCCGTACCTTTTTTTTTTTAGGTCGTACCCGCAATAGTCTCTTTAAATCGCCATCCCTGAGTGCACAATTTTTCCCAGCGGTGGCTTACTTTTATTGGAAACACATTCTACTGTTATTTTAAGCATGATATGACTTAAAAATTGGACGCTAGAGATATAATTAATTAAAGCTGGGAACAAGAAAAGTCATAGGCTGCCAAATTCGAAGAATAAGCAAGCTTAGATGTGATATGTGTGATACCGTTACCACATCACCGAGGCATGTCTTAAGTGCATTAAGAAGTCACCATTTTCAATCGTTCGTTTGGATTGAAAAGAAACAATTTCCAAAACCCAGCTTCCAAAAATCATACAACACATGATGTAATATTTCAAGATGTGTACATTTGATGAACACTAGTGTTAAGACAATAATAATGTAATCCTTCATGGTCACATAAAGAGAAATGAACTTCATCTCCAATACTCGCCTCCCTATATTAGCATAATGTTCTTTCCTAAAGTATAATGTCCTTAAGACACTATTGTAGGCCAACTCTTCCTGCTACTACTAATGGGTTTTTTTGCCTTGGTATCTTTTCGCCTCTCGATTCATAACTCGCTTGAGTCAGCTGAGATCCCATTCAACTTCACCGGTCATCCTGTTTTTTTTATTTTTTTGTTTTTTGTTTTGTTTGCTAATCCCAAGTATTGCTCAGATCGCCTGAATCAGGTGGGTCGTCTTGCTGTGCAAATTTTGAACATTGTCATGCGAAGTAGGGAGGGGACAGTAGGCTTTGTTCCATTGTCAACGCCATTATCCCTATATTTAGTTAATAAACCTTTATTATTATTTTTTTCTTTTGCTTTAATAACCCTGCACTGAAAAGCATCGTTCCCTCTTATTTGTGGTGACTTCGTGATGTCCTGCTGGAGTTACAGATGGTTATGAGAAAGACCGTTCCCTCTAATATTTCTAATTTTGAAGAAATACAGACATTTGAGCTAAGATCGGTGTCCTTCGACAAAGCGTTCGAAGAAAGGTGGGAAGGGGAGAAAATTCGGGTCGTTTGGACAGTGGAACGGGGTGGGGGCTGTCTCTTATACACATCTAGGTTGGGGANAGGCATTGATAAGATGATTTGTGTATTAGTTCTCGGACGTCTGTGTGCCAGTTGAATAACTGGCAGAGACATGAAAATCAAACTGTTTAGAAATGACTTTGAAATGCTTTCAGAGAAACGCTGTAGGGTACGATTGCAATAGTCAAATTTAACACAGTCATTGTTGGTATGCTCATCGTCATCACCACCATCATCATCATTATCAACATCATCATTATCATCATCATCATCATCACATCACCACTACTATCATCCTTTTTATTTTGACTGAATAGACTAACATATTTCCTGCTAATCTTTCATTCAGTGTAAAAACACTGTTTAATCGGGGAGGAGTGGGGGGAGAGGGGCGGGGAAGGGGGGTACCAGTATAACTCACCTTTAAAATCAGGGGAAACTAGACTTTTGGAGAGATTATGAATTCACCATTGTAGTGACATTAGTCTCAGTACGCTTGCGCACATTTTTTTTTTCTGTCATCTATCTCGATTGCTATGTCGCGGCGAAAAGAGTCGTTGAAGTCAATACCATGATAGAACCATAATCTCTCTAATGATTTAAAAATTATGAATAGGCAGATCCACAACGACTTGAATAGAAACAGTGCAAAGTCAAAGCTCATGCCAAACCGGCATGCAAAAACAGGGCTCATAATTAATACAATTTTTACTCAGATTAAAACAAATGTGATTATACGTTAACAATTTTGAATCATTGTAAAAGATTAAGTTCCAAATGAAAAAAAAAATCATATACAATTCTGAGAATATTAATTGTTCATTTTAACCTTCCTGCAATTTGGTTCTCAAGAAAATCAAGTTATGCTTATAAAAGCTCAATATTGAATTTGATTTAAGTACCGGTACTCTGCATGATTTGTTGTTTCTTTCTTTTGTCTGCATACTGACCTCTAAATATAGAGCCCTGGCCAAGTACAATTAATACAAGCTGGATTGCAAATCCATTAAGCAAGACAGTCAACGCCATGCTGAATAGAAAACAAAAAAAAGAATGCTTCATTCATGCCACTTTATTACAAGATACTTTACTTTCTTTTTACAATGATGAGAATAGCCAACACATATTTACCAAACTAATGCTCACTTATCTTTTGACTTCAATTCACTGAATTTTCAAGAAGTACAATTTAACGACTTTTATGGGACTTAATACAGCTGAGAATCGAAAAACAAGCATTATTTGTGATATTCATGATGAGATAAGAAATTACTGGACATGAAAGAAACCAAAAAATGGACAACATGGTATGGAGTAAGCAGTGAAACATTTCTCGTTCACAAACTATTACAACACTGAAATACCAATGAAAAACACTGTGCATCCTCAAATCACTTTTAGTATGGCTGAATCATATTATATAATGTGATTCAAAGTTCAGGCATGTATTAACTTATTAAATATCTGCCTGAGAAATTGAATAATGCCAATTAATTTACATGAAGTGTGCGGTTCAACAGAAAGCAAATTTTGTTCTCCACTGTGCGAACGGTTGTGTCTTTTAACCTTAAAAACGTGAATTATAAGGAAGATCAAGTACTGACAAGACCTTATAATAATAGTGTATTACGCCAACAGAGGAGAAGAATAATTAATACCATTCATTCATTGTGTTATATAAACTATCTCCTTTATGTCAGAACAGAGACAACAAGTGTCAAGTACTCTCACAATAAGATATATCCATTAACATGTTTAACACGGAGTATGTCTGCCGGTTATTGGGACAACCACAAATCTGCGATGCTGTTACGATAAATGTCTTAACCAAATCAACACGTTATTAGACGGAATCATGTTTTACAATTCATGACCCAACAACAAACAAAAAAAAAATGGAAAAAAAAATTATAGAGTAGATACAATCCTACATTTAGTTCTTGAGTCAGTCTAGGTATTTTGCAATGCCTAAAATGTCAATGGCGGATTTTAACTGCATTCGTTTCTACGAATTCTATGCTCAGCCATTAATTGCCGAGATTATTTGTACTTTTTACGATCCTTTCTTCAGAAACTTATCGTTAATGATTAATAGATATGGCTTTATCTCTTTTAACATATGAAATTCGAAAGCGAATGAAGCTAACTTTGAAAGGACCTGGTCAAAGTGATGGCCGTAAAAAATATGAGTTTTATTCTTTTTCTTTCGTGGAATAGTCTTCTAAGAAAGCTAAACATGATAGTGATGTGTTTCAGGATTACTTTTGATATCATATGTATGTACATAATGGTCTGAGATCAATATAATTATATAATCTGCATGTTTCTATTCTCAAAACATCCCTAGAAATATGTGAGAGTTGGCAGTTATGGAAATCACCTCTTATTTAGTAAGAAGGGAAGTAATGATGTACATGTATCTTGTACAAGTACATATATATACATAGCAGGGAAAAGTTTTTGGGCGGACCTCGTACATTGTATCCTTGTTTCATATTTGTCTCTGAAGTTACTGCAGTTGGCCGCGATAATAATAATATACTATTCTTATACTAAGAACTAGACTTTGAAACGTATTTTGAAATGAACTGACCCCATGAACAAGCCCTAATCTACAGTTGTGCGCTTAACAACATATTAATGTAACAAAGGCAGCAGAATCTGTTTTCATAAATAAGCTTAGCTAGTTATTCATGTTTCAGACAACACACTTGTAAGTGTGAAACCAACAAGGAATCATGCAATATGTGTGCCACCAAGCTTTGGCACACTTGATACGGCCTTAAATGTGCAAGCACAACCACATACATCAGTTCTAGGTTTCATAATACATCGGTAGATCTTTTATTGGGCAACACAGCGATCAAAGCCACATCTTACACCTCATGCAAACATCTTAAAATGTGCATTATAAAGAGATGTATCGCTGTGATAGTTTTATCAAAAGAGATACCGGACCTTGCATTTAATGCTATTTCTAATTTGACAAAAGTTTCGATCCTTTCTTTACTGTTAACATTATTTTATTTTACTTTTATTACCATTTCTTAAATTGTCTCGGTTCATTAAACAGACAAGAACCAGAATGTCTTTCCCTGTACTGAATCTTTTCTAGATTTATTTCTAAAATGGGCTTGTTTGCCCGACTTGACTACCATTTTGATCGCATTGCTCTCGCCATACTCCAGTCTCATTTGTAATCTATTTCCTGAACATCCTCATTTTCAACCCATAATTTCATAAGTGATATGATTCCTTAATATCCTTGTTCTCACCCCGCATTTTAACCTCATGAGTGATCTATTTCGTGTATATACGTATTCTCTCTCCATATTTCAATTTCATGAGTGATGATATAATTATTCTCTCAACATCTTTCTTCTCGCCCTATACTTCAATCTTATGAGTAATCTGTTTTCTCGATATCCTTATTCTCACCCCATACTTACATCAGTCGATAGATTATACACTCTTCTCAAAATTAAAAGTATCTATGGGGAACGCTTCGCCAAGAATACGTACATTAACCATACTCAACACGCTTCATTTACGTTTTCCTCCCAGTACATTCCTTTACTCGTTTCACAGGACATTCCACCTAGCACCCATTAAAAATATGAAATAAAATAAATTAAAAACACCAACTAGTCTACCTTAACATTGTAAGTCGACAGTCTGTCATGGAAGTGATGGGCGATTTAATAATATGCACGGTCAAAATACAAAAATTGACAGATTTCAATTTCCTTCATCAAATGCAAAGAAATCAGAAAAGGGGCCACTTCATGGCATTTCTGCAATTAATTACCATAAAAAGAACACAAATTATAACTGTGGTGTATTGGCCGCTTCCATGACTTGTGTCCATAGCAACTAATGAAATTAACAAAATGAGCTGGAATAATTATGTGCAGCTGGCTAAATTATCTTTAAGGATAATCTGTGTAGAATGGCCCAGATGTGAAGACGTCACGGAGTGAAGTGGAGTATCATTAATCGGGTTTTTAACCATCACTATCGTGAGCTGTTTCATAAGTTGCGTCTCTTTACTACATTTGGCTCCACAGGAGAGCTGCTTTCTTTTTGTCGCCTAAGTCGTCTTTTGTGATTTCCGCTATAGTCCTGACAAACGTCCTGCCGTTTTCTAGTCTACGCAGTAGAGCATTTATATTTTACTCATTTCTACCTTGTTGTTTATCTCATCTACTTTTTAAGTGTCTTGCTCAAATGTTAATTCCCCACCATGTCCTCTTCATAAGTCTACTTCTACTTGCATCCTTCAAATGAAAAAAAAAATCCTTTACCCCACGTCTCTCCAAAATATGCCATCAAGATTCTTTAGAATGGTCCATCCCAGTGATGTCCGTATAGTTGATGGGGTAAAGTTTTCTCGGAAACGAATAGGGCTGAGAGATAAAGGTTACAAACCAGCCAAGAGAGGGGAAGGATGGGAGAAGTGAATTAAAAAAAATTAGATGAGAAGAACTGAGTCCCCATCTGTCTTCGGTCCCAGCTCAAAGACGTTTACATTTACTGGCAATACTAAAAGTGTCTGGCAGTGTGTAGGCGGTTACTTAATTCCATTCAATTAGAGCCAGACTTTATCAATGCCAAAGTTGGACATATCAGCGTTCTGTTACTTGATTCGCTATTTTTGTGTTCAATTAGTGACGCTTACACATATTCATATGCTTTAATTTTTGTGTCACAGAATCTATTTAGTGAATTCTTCTAAATCTTGTGACATGTTAAAGTAAATCTACATACATAGGCTTATACAGCGCGTACCGAGGAAGAGACAATTTCACTGCTCATGTAGTTTCATCGGCGTGGCTTCATGCTCCTAAGCGTAAGTGTTTGATGCATCGAGAAACATCTCTTTTATATTGGTTGCCAAATTATATACATGTATTTGACATATCTACATTTTATCCTGACACATATACATAAAACATTACTTACTAAATGTAACATTTTTTTTACATACTTGTTTTCCTGCATGCAAACTTTCATCAGAAACTTGACAGCATTTTTTTTTTCCAGATAGTCTAACTGTATTGGCGTTTTCACTCCACTTGTTCTATACCATGTTTTAAAATGCGATAAATTTTACGAGTGCAATATCAGCTTTGTTATATGAGCTTGGTAATATACATGCATGTCTTAAGAGCACTGTTGTGTTGTAATGGGAGGTAGCAAGGATGATTTTATTTTTTTTTTGTAATGTAGCAATTTTGTTCTTTTTTTTAGGTGGGAGTTAGTGGCTTTCAAAAAAAGTCAAACATTTTCGTATTTGGCTCCAAAAGAGTAAGATCTGGCAAGCCTAGTGCGGTCAAACCACCAGCCTCTCGATGAAAAAAAATCGGTAAAGTCGTGCACGGAAAGGATCTTTTGTGAAAAGAAACAATAAAACACAATCCGAACAGAGGGTACGCAGATTTCTTACTCTCAAAGTTTTGGTCTCATTTTTAAAAGAAGTTTTTCTATTCACATTGCCTTTGGAGGTATGAAGATGCCAATAGCACCTGGCATAAAAATATGCAATTTTAAAAGTCCCTATAAAATCGGAATACTGGCCATGGGGAGGGGAGAAAGGGGTTGGATTTCAATTCCAAAGGCTAAGATAGGTGCAAATATATTTCTAGATTCAGAATAGGTGAGGTTTGGTCACTCAAGTATAAAATTTGTGGTTGTTGCTAGGTAGGTAAGGTTACCCTGTTTACTGAGTGAAAAGGCCTAAAATATTAGGTTGTCTGCTTCACTGCCTAAGTTCTCAAAATCTAACTGGTTCAGGAGCATTTTTTCTTTGTGTCAAAATCTGGAGGAAGAGCTAAACAACGTATTTGGAAAGTAGTTTGAAACGGCACCCCAGGATAAGTTAATGAGAGATGTAAAACCTAATATAGCCAACAGTGAAAAATACATTGGCATTTTCATACCTGAATGCACTGCACTAAGGATATGGGAGCGCCGAATCTGTGAAACAGTGTATAATATACAGGCTCTCTGATTATCGACGAAGAGAATAATATTCTACCGTTGACAAAATCGTATTGCCACAGCCTGTAAATGGCTCATAAGTGAAACAGGACGAGGTGATGTTTGAATATTGTAGAAAACACCGAAGTTGAATTGAACTTTTATAGACAAATAGATAACATGTTGCTTAGCTCAGATTCATGGATTACGAGAACGCTACGTCCCAGATGTAGTGAACAATCTGCTTCTCATGCTTTATCTGCTTATGTATTTGTCATGCACATTGATATTTGATTGTCCACATGTTGTTAATATGTAACCTGCGTTTAAATAATTAAACTGAATTGTAGCTGAATTCTTGAGTAAATAGTTTTAAGGCAGCGGTATATTCTGTAGGGCAATAATGTAAGAGCATAGGCAAAAGTATGCAAGCAGGGTTTGGGGCAACGGTAGAAAAGCAGAAGCAAAAGTTTGAAGCAGTGATATTCCAGCATATATATATGGACTAATATATATATATATATATATATATATATAT
>JAWQUT010000001.1:778142-789806 GCA_033807755.1 Ellobium chinense
ATATATATATATATCGTTGAGCCACAACACTGTCTAGTAATAGATTACATGTTTTATATATATTGTATTGTTTACTCCCAGGCAGTGCTATCATTGACACTGCTATCCTTGACATTGCTATCTTTGACACTGCTATCCTTGACGCTGTTGTGCTTGACACTGCTGTGCTTGAGTTTATTAATCTTCGCGATGCTGTAACAGAATATATTCTACCGTCCGTTTGCTACTCTTGAATGCCGCAGTAGAATATGATATAGCATCTCCTTGCAGAACCTTGGTCGCAGCGGTCTCGCAGCCAGTGGGAGGCTGGCCCCAACGTGCCTCGCGCTACGAGTGTTAAGCTTTGGTTTGAATTCAACTGGTTGCTCGGCTCCCTGTTACTAGGTTCGACAAATGCTATGCATAAATGGCGAGTCGAGTTATAGCCATTTTTTTCCTTTTAATACTTAAGGATGCTACTTGGTCACTGTCCTTGAAATGTATGAAGGTGAGCTATAGGTAACTTGGGAGGGTTTCCAAGACAACGTTAGGATGTATTCTGTCACTGCAGTCTTTTATAAAACCTAGTCTAGTAAGTGACCGTCAACGTGCTCAGCTATACAATGATCATTTATTCAAGAATGTTTGGAGTTTAAAGATATTGAACGAATGTGGATAGACGGCAGAACTGCAAGGTTAGTTCCTAAGGTGCCCAGTCTGGCTACTTTTCAATTTCTTAAGAGTTTTGGGTTTTATTTAACACTATCGCTCCTTGCCTGTGTCTTGGATATTCTGTAATAATAGAGTTTTTATGTACTTCCCATACATTTTCTCATGATTTCCAAGTGAAATAAGCATGAACTATTTTTTTTTTAAAATTGGCTACTTTCAAGGATTTTGATAACAGTTTTGTTTTTTATGAGGGGAGGTCGCCTTTTTAAATTTGATTTGGCTTCTTCATAAAATCTGACCTGGCAACATTGCCTGCTGGTCAGATTTCGAAGGAAGAAAATCTACTTGAGAAGAAAGAGCATTGCTGTTGGTTTTCAATTTAAAAACATTGTCAATCAAAGACCCCCTGACTCAGAAAACCTCCCCACCCAACATCCAACACTCAACGTCAGCAAGTAAAAAATAATATAATGTTAAAAATAAACCTTTGACTGCAAAATATCCAACCTGATATAGACTGAATGATGACGTATGGTCACCAGCGTAAAGAAATATTATAGAACATACCAGCAGTTGCAAAGTAAACGTGATCCTCAGTTTGTCTGTCTGCGAGTTCAAGCTATTAAGAAATCGCACACAAAAAAAAATTTGTCGACCACACATCTCTGAATATTACATTTACACGTGAAGGCAAAGTCCAGTTTCTCACGAATGAAAAGATGCAGCTCCTAACCGCAAATGGGAGAAAATTCACCTTGATGGAATACGTGTTACCAAAAATAAACCCATCACAAAGACATTGAGAAAATGTTATATATTGTCAAGAGGGTGATTTATATACAAGAAAACTAATATGGCTGACCACAGTTCTTTATATACAGAAGAAATATTAGGTACACAGCCGGTTTTATCATTGGTCGAGTACGTTACCATAAGTCACTGTAAATCAGTTTGGTACAGTACCAGAACAACATTACTTATGAAGGAAGATATATCACAGGCACCACACACCAACACGATAGCACTTTTTTATATATATTTTTGAGAATGTATTGATGGACTTAAAAAGTGTATTACAGAACTCTGACGATATCACTGTGGATATTATACAATTATGAAGCTATACATATATTATATCAAGCATAAGGCTCCATAATTATTGGGGTAATACCACGATTATCCATTGGCTTGTAACGCCTCGCTGGTTTTTTCTTCTCTTTTCATTTCTTTCCTGGTTTCCATGATTTCTTCTTCTTTTTGCCCTCTATGTCTGTCTATTTCTTTCATCCCCGCACTCTTGTCTCATAATCTCTCCTTATGTCTTCATTCTTCTCGTTGCATCTTGCTCTTTTCTAAATCTTAACTATACAGGCCCATTTTTTAAAATTCATTTCGGTAGCTCAAGTTCTGATCTATCTCCTTGTGAAGCATGGCAAATATCCCATCATTTAATCGTGCTAATTTGATCATTTTCATTAACTGATGCAAGCACTCATGCATGCATACATGCACGCATGAACTTCAGCAATCAACTTAAAGGTCAGTTATATAGATACGAGATCCAGATAACGAAACGTAATCGCTCTTGTGTCTACAAAGAAATACATACGCAAATATTACATTTGAAGCGATAAAGAAATCAGTTGTCTTTCACCGAATGCCCCTCTGAAAATTCTGCCTGCTTCTTGCCCGATTGACAGGCCTGGCTATGTTGTCCCGATCAGAAGCAGACATGTACTTTTTACAAGTGATGTTTGTCGTTACAATATAGACCCGTTTTGACATCTGAAGTTTAGAGCAAGCAAGAGGGATTTCACATTTCAAAATGTTGCTCCCGTAGGCAAGCCATTTCGGAAATATTTTCTCAGTGAAAACGAAAAAGGTGCTTACCAGGAGAATGAATGCTTAATAAAAAAAAAAAAAAGTCCTAATAATCTGACACCAAAACCTTTTTCACTGATATAACTTACCTTTAATGACCTAAGTTGGTTCATATTAAAGTCACATTATACCACACTTAGGTCCTCTCTATGAAGGGATATTAACCTTCGTGATGCGGTGATAGTATATATACTACCGTGCGCTCGCAACAGTTCAGTGCGGCAATAGTATATTATATACGCATCGCTCAACCAACCTCTACTTGCGGCGATCGTATTTATGCAGCCGTGTATCCTGGCAATGGATCCTAACCGTCAGGTAGTATGCGCTGATCTGCTATTTAGTAAAACTAGGTTACATTGCCAGCGAGCTGCATAGCGCGTGGTCAGCTAGCGCTATTAGTGTTATTATCCCAGTCATTAGATCATTTAAAGATGATTTACGCACAGGCAACGAGCTGTTGTATCTCCACAGAATTTTTGTTTCTCTTTACAAGCCTGAAAATCCAAGGGTCTTAAGTACCTCCATTCCCATTCAAACTACAATGTGTACACAAAAAAAAAAAAAGGAGGGAAGGGGGAGCAACACAGGGTCAGGTGTCCATACCCACGGACAGAAACAGTTTCAAAAGCAACGCGAATAGGGTCCTTATGTTATCGGTAGTATTAGGTAAAGAAAACAAAATTGAAGGAGGAGAAGATGGGCATAAGGGGTAGCTTTCGGTTGATGCAGGCTCAGGAGAAGGATGAATACGGAGTATGGGTGGGATTCTCGCGACACCTCGGCCTAATCCTATAGAAAATAACATGAATGACAGCTTCCTCTCATCTCAGGAGCTCCCCCCCACCCCCTTTTTTTTTTCAGTAAAAAAAAATCCAAGGAGTTGTCTTTCTTAACAGCGAGGTCGAGACGAATCTATCTCATCCTCAAGTGCGACGTCACTCCTATGTGTTTAGTGGAGTACGTTATCAATGGCACTTCATACTTAAAGGCGTAGTATTAATGTTGTAAAGGGACATTATCCACACTGTTTTTACACTGATAGCGTCACGGGGTGCAACAGCATTCATGGGCTTCATAGCGGGTTGCTAGTGTTAAAAGACAATGCGAAGAGCTGATAAAATCTATAGCATTGAGTTAAAGTGGTGCTTTATTCATAGGCTGATAAATTTTTAAAAAAAGGCATCCACATCAATTTTTCGTTTTGATGGACTTATACTAGCCTCGGTAAACACTGAGGCAAACACTGCTCGGCGGAGTCTTGCAGTGGGCTCATTGATCCAAACGGGTACACCTCGTTTCATCGACGACATTCTCTCTATTGTTAACGAAGATCAAAGGAGAAGGATTAATTTCTCGAAGTAACTGTACAGATAACTTCGTTTCATCGACACTCGCCAATAGACAGTACTCTACTTGTCCATTTAAAAAAAAAAAAAAATTAGGTATACGATACTTTCCAACAATTTCTTTTCATTACTGAATAGGTTTCAGCTGAACACTTATTTTTAGAAGCATGAGAATCTCAGTTTACAATATTTGCACGAAGTTAACTTTTAAAAAGTATGTGATTGAATTTAGTAATAGTACTCAATTACAGCATAAGTACTGCATGGGTATAAAAGCTTTAATCTTGTGACAACAATGATTGTCGACGAAACGAGGCGGTTTGTCGGCATTTGTCGATAAAACGAGGTTAATTAAGCTGGCATGTCGATGAAACGAGGCGGGCCAATGCAAACCTTAGCTGGGAATCAGTCCATCAAATAGAAATATTGCCGAGGATTCCCCGTAAGTCAGGCAAACACTTTTTTAAATTTTTTTTTATAAATTATGCCATTGCTAGATGGTCCTTGAGTATTTGTGAAACATTTTTTGATCAAGGAAATAAGCACTATATGATGTGACATTAGCAATTGAAACTAAATCTTGAAGACACAGCTGAGGACTTATAATACAGGGACTGAAATCTTAATCACTAGGTCTAGACTTTGGCTGACTGCTGATAAAGAAACATTACCACTGCTTTCCTTTCCCATCTCCCTTTGCCTCGCTACATCCTTGCTATGTATAATGTATACCCTGTATTTATCTATGGATCAGATTTATAACATTGTAATTTATTGCAACCAATTTCCCTAAAAGGTAAATTAAAGCAAAAAAGCTCTATCCAGCCATCTACTGGAGTGGTACAACATAGGTATCATATTCATTTTAATATTATATGTAAATGCAGTTGGAAAGATACAGAGAAATGATTAAAATAATATATCTTAAAACAGATAAGTAATAATAATCTTTTCGCTACTAATGTTTGCTGAATTACAAATTGAAAATAATGATTTGTTTGAAATAAACATGACATGATAAGTCTCATATAATTATAGCAACTCTTCCATTTCACGTTCAATCGTGCTCAAAATGTTTAAAAGTCATAACCTTTATATCCAGAATTTCTGCAACATCTAATATTTCTTTTTAAAAGTCCAAGAATAAAAGGTTACTGAACAAAACTAACTACCTAAAATTTACTCATGGCTAGATATATCAGGGCAGATCGACTGAATGAAATAAAGAAGCTTCAAGGAGGAATACAAAGGGAGAAGATCTAATTATCTATGCTGGGCAAGGTGGACAATATCGAACGTTACGCTGATATCACCAAAGCAATTTTACCGATTACGGTGCAAATAAGCGAAAAGTTTACATAATTACAGGTATGGAAAGCAACTTAAAGGCGTAAAAAGTTTGGCACAGGTATTAGGAAAGGTTGAGGAAGAGGAAATCAATAATGTACATTACGTTACAATAGATCGAGGCCATTTATGTTACTACCAAGGAAAATTATAGCGATGTGAGTGAAAGAGATCCAAACCAAGCAAAAAACAAACGAAGAGATAATACAGTCGACTCCGGTTACTGGCAGTCTGGTTAACTGCAACCTTCCGCTTAACCGCAAACCTTTGTCTCAGACAACAAAGCACATCACCTTTTTTGTATGATATCCGTTAGAAAACCGCAACTCCTTTCTAATGGCGACTTTTTTTTTAACATGCTGCCGATGAGTTGCGATTAAGCGGAGTCGACTGTTTAAAAAAAAAAATGAAGTAGACCACAGAACACTGGCGCAGGAAGGGCGGGACCAAGGCCACAGAATAGCTAGGGATGTATGCCACATCATCCGCTTCGCAAAAGATGAGTACCTCTTTGGAACACCCTCTTCAGCTCTTTCCTGAAAGACTGGTTCATAAACGCGTAAATGACGGGGTTGGCTACATTGTACATGTAATGCATGTAGAAGACCACGATCTGATATGAAATGAGCTGGGTCGCCATCAGGCAAGCCGGCAGGAAGCTGATGATGAAAACGAGGGCGACCACAAAAAGCATGATCGCCGTGCGGATGTTGGCCAGAAAGTTGAAATCTCGACGTTCCCGGCTCGTCTTCTTCTCAGCTGACGCGCTGAGAGTCGACGTTTCCGCGCCGTTTTCGTGACCGCCGGTCTTGGCCACGGTAAAAACTGGCGACTTGGCCGTGACGTTGTGGGACAATGAAGACCCTGTAGTATCGGTCGTGGCGTCGTGGACGCTTATCCCACCACCATTTTCTTTCCCATCTGGGCGGGATGCTTCCATGAAACTGCCTTTGGGAGTCAGCTCCAAGTGCTCGACGCCCCCGTCCGCGTCCAAGTTATACGTTTTTTCAACTTTGTTCCCATTGTCAACAGCGGTAACTGCGGCGGTCATTGTCATTGGCGAATGCGACCAGGACTTCTGTTTTCGTCTCCACGCTCTGCGCTTGACCACCGACCGATAAATGAAGAAATACAACGTGAACACAGACACCAAGGAAATAATGTAAAACGAGATGTGAATCTTCTGGTACACTGTCGCGAATGCGTCTGAAAATATAATCTCGTTCGGGGCACACATTCCGTTTCCGTAAACAATTTTTCGAACCATCCTCGTACAGCCCGGAGCGTCAGTCGGGTGAGGTCCGTACTCAACGTTCTCGGTGGAGTTCAGCGCCAGGCTACTGAAACTGACGTTGCTGATAAGTATTTCGACGATGTTGTTATAAATGGGCGTCGAAGACTCAACATGCGGCGATCCTGAAGCTGCATTCTGAGCGTGGCTTCCAGTGGCGTTTCTGGCGTGATCGCCGAAGGTGATGTCCAACGTGTCATTCCGACACCAACTAGCCTCTCCAAGGGCGACACTCTCCTTCACATTATCGTATTTGTAAACGCCATAGCAACAGGCTGCGATCGACCCTGAAGAAGTGGAAAAAAATAACAAATTGTATCATGTATCATGAAATGAATTTTTTGAAAAGAGATAAAGATCGTTCACGAGAGACACCAAATAAAGATCACTTCTGAGAGCGTCAGGAAAATATAGATTTGGACGACTTCCAGGATATTAAGAGGATTGTACAGGGTAGGGACAGATGGCGTGGCACAGAGCGAGCCTCGAATCTGCTAACTACTGTAGACCAAAGCAGACTAAAAATATGCTGGATAGACGATGTCTAAACATAATGTATGTCGTGAAAATAGAACACTGGATCCTCGGTCCTCAGGCCGAGTGTTCTAACCTCTGATCTATCGAGTTGTTGGGGTTCACAGCCCTAGATTTCATTGCAGAACAAACTGCGATTGGCTCATAGCTGCCATTTTTATTCGTTCCTGACACATGATTTACTGTAGATGGTACATTAGCGTTCTGACTCTATATGAGCCGTTCTGGCATCATGAGAAAGATGTGAAAT
The DNA here is from genome assembly GCA_033807755.1 of Ellobium chinense. Taxonomy (NCBI): domain Eukaryota; kingdom Metazoa; phylum Mollusca; class Gastropoda; order Ellobiida; family Ellobiidae; genus Ellobium; species Ellobium chinense. The sequence goes on from JAWQUT010000001.1 coordinate 785,446, forward strand.
TTAAGGAGGATTGAAATTACACTTTAATTTATTCGTAACTTACTCACTTAGTAGGGAACCTGTCAACAACAACAAGAATAACAACAACAACAACAACAATACCAAAACACCTTTTGTTTACTCTGGGTCTTGAAAATGGTTATCATTGTCAGCAACACGAAACAAAGGTTAATAAGTATATAAAAGGGTTTTTCCAAGCCAATGAAGTTAAGAATTAAGTCATTTACTTTAGTATGTGAAATACACTGATCACACAAAATGTTATAAAATGAATACACATCTAAGAGAGCAACGACAGCAAATCTGACATCATTAACAGCAAAGGCAGCAGCAGCAGCAGCAGCAGCAGCAGCAACACCAAAATAACAACAAAAATAGCGTACCGACGACGAACGTGAAGGCGACCAATACCAATATGGCGATCCGTGCTCGCTTGGGAGTGATCACGTGTAGGAAGGGGTGGCAGATACTGAAGTATCTGTGGGAGACAAAAAAAGAAAGTACTGCAAATAGAAATGAAAACAATAAACACAGTGATAATAAATATGCGGCTGTATTTCATGTCTCCTAGGGCAAGGTACCGCTATTTGGAGTGATGATCTGTGCGAAACACACAGTGATAATGTGCGGCTGTATTTTACGTCTCCTAAGGTAAGGTGCCCCTATTCGGAGTGATAAGCTGTGTGTGGACATAATGAAATAAAAACAGCACACTGTATTGGTGTGATATGTCTACGTATTTCGAGCACATAAAGATTGTGAAGAAATATCGTCAGGGACGGACGGACGGACAGACAGACAGACAGACAGACAGACAGACAGACAGACAGACAGACAGACAGACAGACAGACAGACAGACAGACAGACAGACAGACAGGCTTAAGTTAAGGGGCTGCAATTTAACGATTCTATTTAAATGAGCTATTAAATAATCTAGAATATGGTGTAATTTGTTTTTATTTATTATTGATAAGTATTTTACGAAAGAAAAAAAAGTTTCAATATTTCTTGAAAAAGGCTATCTCAGTTTCTGGGCTAGCTATCATTATACAGCATACTTTACAATGCTACTGTCATCATTATCATTCAGTCCTAGATCTGCATAATAATTATTATCTCAAACACTTTTTTTTAATTAAAAAGTGCATTATAAATAATTTTATAAAGATAAATAATTTTGTAAAACTGTTAAAAATGGATTTTTTTATTTATTTTAGAACTCCGATAGATTTCCAACACTTTATATACCAGCGCTCGATGCTAGAGAAAAAGAAAAAAAAAAGAAATCAACCGAAAAATGATCATCTGTTTTGTTTTGTTTTTTTGCTCATGTAGTTAGCATGTAGTTTTGCCTCGCGAATTTGACTCGGGAAAATATATTCCTCCTCTCCCACCAAAAACAAAAAAAAATGTTTTAATCCATTCAAAATGCCTACTGTTACATCTCTTATAAATGGGAAAAGCAGATATTAGCTAATGCCCACAGTTACTTAGATATAATCGTTTATGATACTTTTTGTTTTCTGTCAGATTGAAGAAACTTAACAAGTTAAAAGTTTACGTGCGAAGATTTGCCACCCCACCCCCCTTTCTGTTTTTCTTTTGCGCAACGTGCCCTCCTTAATCATACCTAATGTTATCACTATCCAAACTGGAAAATATATAGCTGTGTCGGGTTTTGTTCCTCATTTTCATTTCCTTTATTTAGTATATATACGCAGTTATGTTGTTTTGTCTATATTATAGTTGTCATGCATTACCATTATTTGACAATCCACATGTTACTATGTAATATTAAATAATAAATTGAGTCGAACTGAATTGAAATGAATTGAACTGAATATTTTAAATCGGCAGGACTATAACGCAACGTCAGATTTCTGTATAGGTTGCAATAGCTTAATTAGTTGAAAAAAAAAGGGAGGACTATCAGGGCCAATAATAGCCGAGTATAAAATCTGTCGCGTGTAGGAATGATCATATAATATGAAACAACACCTCAGAAGTCGCGAAATTCAGTCCTAAATTTGTTAAAAAAGAAACAATGTTGCAGGCAGTGTTTCCCAATGGCTTTAACGGATTATATTTGTGCTGTGGTCTGCAAAAGAAGGCCAAATTTCTAACCCTTTTCATCTAAATTAAAACTGTAAAAAAAATCTAACTGAACGACCCTCACTGTAAATAGAATATAATTTAAGCACAGTGGTAGCATCAAACCTGCGGACAAGCTTTGGCCATCTCGAAATGTTCCTGTGGTCCGAGGATAAATTTTTATTGAATACCTCAAAGAGGATTTTACAATTATTTTGGCTTCTTTAACCTGTAGCTCAGCGCTCATACACACACGGGATAACCACCATGCTGGGCTCGCGAAAATCAAATCCTCGTGAAACAACAAAAACGACGTATACAGTATACAGCAGTTGGTAGAAATACGTTTCGCACTTTTTCATATTTTCATATTGTGAGCAGTGTCAGCAGTGTCACAGTTGGTAAAAAATGAAGAAAAAAAAAGCCTTCGAGAATCGAAGAGCGATTTTCCAAAACTCAGTAAATGTATTTCCTTGAAAAATGAGTTGGTGGAGTTTTCAAGATGAATTTCTGTGTCAGCTCATTCAAAACCCTGACTGAACTCAAAATTTGCACTCCTTTAAATTTGACGTCACTGAATAATAAATAAAACTATATGTGTGAAGAGCACTCATCTTAATTTTATCTCGCTTTATTTCAAAAATATCCAAAGACCACATGCTGGGTTTTGGAAAAAGAAAAAACGCGCTTCAGTTTCAAACGTGGAAGCAAATGTTCTTGTTTTGTGTGTTGGGACTATACAAAAAAAGTGGGTTTAATCCTTAAAAACCCAATGATGGCACATGAGCTTGGTGTTTCCGTAACACTATGACATTATAATTATGTGGAAAAGAACCAGCGCACAATATTATTACATAACAATAATATACTATATGATGGTATAAAAGTGAAGTTGATGAGATCTAACCACTTACTCAAAACCTCTAAAAGAACTGGCTTTCTCACTATATTAACTTTTCTACACCTGGGACTTACAGGGTTAAGGCTCTCTTTATGAATGAATCACAGGTAAAAGATGAATAGACTGACATAATATCTTCACAGTCACAGGCAATTTGCTTATCTCATAACGTGAGTGAGTTTTATCAGGATAGAGAAAGAAAACTGTTTTAGACAACGCAGGATGATGATGCCAATCTCAAGCTTTGGAGTTATTTTTTCTAAATAGTGACTTTGTGACTTACTTTGTCTGTGATATTTGACGAATATCCTGGATTGTAACAAGCACATAAAAAAGAAACCACAAAAAAACAACCACCCAGTTTTGCAAATTGTCAGCTTATGATTGTGACGGTATGCTTCATTTATCAGCTGACAGGTTAATGGTATCATACTGCTTACAAAATGAGTCAACGATGTAATGTGATCTTATTATCTAGATGATGATGGCACAAAATAACTTTGTGTCAGAGAGATTGTTAAAACAAGTGTTCATCATATTTGTTATAAAGGTATATGTATGACCGACTATTTACCCACACAGCGAGGTCTAATTTAATCTTATTATACTCGAAACGCAGTGTGTCTGAAATGAAATATAAAACATCAATAAAAGGACACGAGGGTCATGACCTAGCCCATTTAGAAGTACAGGGAGTCAAAGAGCTGAATCACTAGCTAGATGCGTATCTAGCGGCTATCTTTCTCTGAAGACTTCCTGTTTGCTTTGTTCTCGAATTGAAAGCGTTTCCAACCTCATACACAAACAGCGATGTACTTGAATTGCATAGTATTTATTCGATGCATCACCCATGAGTCATAGATATAAACGGAATACAGTTTGGTGAAGGCATGAGTAAAGAAATTTTAAGGTAACAACAAGATTCAGAATCGGACAACGTAATGCCATTGACTGCTCACTTCATTTTCAGAGACGCTGCTGCCATAGGAAAAATAAAGAACAACCATCTTTTTAACACATCAGTCTCATCATTTTTATCACGCTATGATCATCAATATATTTCCTAATATGATCGCAATAAAATGCGACGTCTTCAGCAGGTACAAAACGCAAAGACGGAAATGGAAAGATCAAGATCAAATATGACTTTGAGGTCACTTGAGTTTGCTTACTAATTGGGGTGATCAATTTATCACATCATATTTTTTTTCCTTCCCCTCAGGGACCCAGTGACCTTAGCTGTGGCCTGTTCTATGGCATTTGTCACTTAGTTTAGATTAAATTAAAGTTGCACTTTTTCGGGTCAAAGGTTTGAAAAGAGATGGTCTGTGAATGAGCTAACCCCTTGTTTTCTTGAAATAGCCTGAG
>JAWQUT010000001.1:790652-803553 GCA_033807755.1 Ellobium chinense
TGGAGCAGCATGGCGAACGGTATGCGAATTAGGCTAGACTGTGGAGCAGCATGGCGAACGGTATGCGAATAAGGCTAGACTATGGAGCAGCATTGCGAACGGTATGCGAATTAGGCTAGACTGTGGAGCAGCATGGCGAACGGTATGCGAATTAGGCTAGACTGTGGAGCAGCATGGCGAACGGTATGCGAATTTGGCTAGACTGTGGAGCAGCATGGCGAACGGTAAAGGAGTTGGACTCAAAATCTAAAGGTCCTGGGTTCGATTCCCGACCACAGGCATGTGGTAAGTGCCTTGGGAAAGCATTTCATTCACATTTTCCCCAGTCCACCCTGTCTGTAAAATGGGTACCTGGCTATAGGCAGTGGAAGATATTGTCAAAATGCGAGTGACAGCTGCACTGTATGCTCCCCAGGGAGCTGAAAAAGTTCTCTAGAGTGATCAGGCCTGCTGGGGTAATAACAGTGTGAAGTGCATAAGCGGGCATTAGCCTAAATACGAGACTTATAAACCGCATCGTTATTATTATTATCTATGCTTTTATATTTTTGTACGTTTATTGTCAATGATGATGCACTGTCTAACCTATTTTGTCTGTCCTACGATTTGTTAAATATTATTTTGACTGTTCCTATACCCTGTAGAGGGCAGTCTTGGCATGATCAATAAACTTGTTAAACGTATTATTCCTATAGTTATTGATTGCTTATTAACATGCTTCTTGCCTGTTTAGAGACTGCTTTTTTCCGTTTATAATCACTGTCTTTATTTGGATTAGTACTAGTCAAGAACAAAACGGATGGTGAAAATCTTTTAAGACTCACTGATCTCTTTCGCCGGTTCAATATTCAACATAGAAGTCCAGCAAAATAATCCATGGCAGGAACTTATAGGAACATCCCCCAAATGCAAAACGTTGCACGTTTGTCCTTATGTATCTATGCACTCATGCTTACAGAATTTTACAACTTTAATCGCAGTCAACACCAACTGCATAAATCCTATTCAAAATTCGACCTCCACCTCTCTTTATTGAACAGGAACCAGCAGAATATTTTAGACATCTATATGAACCTCGGAATTGCTCTGGCTAAGGGATGACGTAACTGAGATTGACCTAAATAGTGAAATAACCTGAAGATCGTGTGAAGAAATGTGATGGAAAAAAAACAACCCAACCTCCCAAGTATATTTTTATTTAATTATGTAAATGAGGATGTCGTTTCCACAATGATCACTTCTCTCTAAAAGTCGCAGGTAACTGTCAGGGAAAGGAAATATCCTAGTCATTCCCCCATATGCCGTAATGAAATGACCCCAGAGCCAGGTCATCTAATGCACTGTGAACATGTAGCAGTTCCATTTCCCATTTGATTATAGACGAAAAAAGGTTTACATTTGACATTCGAGCATTCATATTTCATTTCATTTTCCCCCAAGTCTCCACAAAGCTGCTTTTATCATTCAAATGACGAAAATGTGCGTCAAATGGCAGGGAAAGAGAACTATTAAACCTCGCTTATCACAGGCATCTGCAAATCCTCATGGGACCAGATAATTTCGAATTTGGCTGCTCAGACATGCAAGGGCTCCTGGCCACCAGGAGAAATACTTAAGTGTGGCTCTGATTGGTGAATTGATTTCGTACGAGTGAGCCAAGCTGGCACGTTATCTTGTCGCAGTCACGCATAACAGAGAGAGAGAGAGAGAGAGAGAGAGAGAGAGAGAGAGAGAGAGAGAACGCGACAATTGTGGTTGGCTGTAAATAATTATTGTCTTTGTTGACTTACAACGTCCTATTCCATGGATATAATCGGATCGCATTACAACCTTTTTAATGACTCGAAATTGCCTTATTCCACATAAAATTGTAACGTTCTTAAAGATTTTTTAGTGCACTCATAAATTTCGGAAACTATTAGACAATGCCATCCTTAATGACGGTGTTCATCATCTAGGTAAATTATTTTTGAGGTTTTGGAACTCTCCAAAAAGGGCAACATCTCATGGGGACATTAAGTTACGCTTAAACGAGCGACCCAAGCTGGCAGAACACGCCTAACAACATTTTTCTTTTAAAAATTCTTCCAAAATTTGCATTTGCCCGCATTTATGGAGCGCTATCTTTTTTTTTCAACACGGATGATACACTGTGAAAGATAATATGGAAATTTAGTAACTAAAACAAATAGCGAGACAGATTATGACACAATAAGAAAAGAGATATCAACTCTCAATATAGCCTAATTGTCACAAAGGTCCACGAAATTAGCTACAGGATTTTAGCGGATTCTATATGATTTTGCAAGAGCTTAAAATTTCCGAAAAAGGGACTTGTAACATTGAACATTAGTGAAGCTTCATGCAGTGTCAATCTTATTCCTTTTCAACTATTTGTGAATGTACAATGCAATGAAACCTGCAAAGTTCTCTACAACGTTGGGTGGTATCTTATTGCATTTTCTATTTCGAGGAGACCTAATTTGTTCAGAAGGATTTTCTCATTCCTCATATTAAGTGATTAATTGGCTAGTTGATTGATTGATTGATTGATTGATTGATTGATTCATTCATTCATTCATTCATTCATTCATTCATTCATTCATTCATTGATGCGCGAGAAGAGAGAAATAAAGCACACTTAGCGTTGATGGTAATCCATTTTTCTCTTTGGGAGCGCCGAATCTGTAAGACAGTGTATTGGGTCTCAGACTTTCAGCAACTAACACTGACAAAGACGTATTGGGATTATTTGTAAATGCCATCATAGGTGAAATAGTACGCAGGTGATGTTTGAGCATGTACCAAAACATTTAGAATTATTTTCTTTAAGTGTATTAAATGCATACGATTATAATGATACACTGGTAATCTCATATTCATTGGTTCTATGAACATTACTCCCCTGCCAAAAGTGGACATACCTGTCTAATGCAATAGCCACCATGATGAAGGCGGACAGCGGGACGTTGCTGGTGATGAGAAACTGGTACAACTTGCAGACAAAGTCGTAGACAAGGGTCGAGTTCAAGATGATGCTGGCGACTGTGAAGGGCAGAATGACCAAGCAGGTGACGAAATCTGTCCAGGCCAAAGCCAAGATGAAGGTAGTGGACGTGACTTTGTCGCTCTTCTTCGTGAAGACGTAGAGAACCAGGCCGTTGCCAAGGCAACCGAAGATGCTGAAGACGATCAGTAACGTGATGACAGCTATCTGCTGACCTGTACTGACGCCATCCGCCACGCCCTCTGACCGGCTGGGCGTGGCTGAAACGGTGTGGAGGGAAGGCAGGACAGTGGTGGCATTACTTCGATTCATGAGGCTGTTGTAGTTCATACTGTCGCTGACTATGGTGGCGTCGAAATCTCGTCTGCTGTCACCGCTGCTGCTGCTGTTGATGGTAGCCTCATTCACAACAATGAGGATGCTGTTGATGATCGTTGACACGGTGGACGTGACTGCGTCAGTAAGGGACATGATTGGTCCCCGGGATATGTGACGAAAAAAAAAATATATATATATAATATGTATCAAAACACCCCGACGGTGTTTGGAGGGACTGCACTATCCGAACGTCCCGCGAAATGCCTGTATTGTATTCTGTGCGACCTGTCAATGCCAGCTGTCGCTCTCCCACTTCTCATTTACCGGTTCAAAACAGGTACTCCTTATCTCATTCGATGCTTGAATTTACAAGCCAGTCACGATCCAGGGCCACAATTCAGTTGTAAGACTCGTAAATCTTACACTGAGGAAAACAAGGAGCGCGTTTCAGTCAACGCACGTCGAGAATGGCAGAAATGTTCACTTCTTCATACTCTGGTATCGTTTACAGCAATTCCGTTTACTCTATCAAATGAACGTTTTTCATTAGTCGTTCGTTTCCATATAATATTAAACCAAGCTAATTTCAGCAAATCACCTTCACTACATAATCACAAAAACGCTGGCGTAATTAAATGAATGAAATGTATTGGCGTTCACAGCTTATTTTTCACTAGTCGTCGTTTTATATCCTTTCCACTTTGCTGACAATTTCCCTTGCTGAGAAAAAGCCAGCCATCTGACTTTCCACAGAGTACAACTTAACAGTGGTATGACTGTAGTTTAGTTCTCGGTACTATTCGCGCTCTTCTTTTTTTCTTTTTCCTTGCTTCGTTTCCGGGTATTCGTTAATTGATATCCATACCCGTAGGCGACGTTTTCGCAGCATTTACCGTTAGCACGCCACGTTTATTGTTTGGGGACGTATGTCCGTAATGATTTGACAAGTTTCAAGCACGCCTGTATACTCATCATGGTGGGTGTAAGGTGGAGGAAGCTGAGACCCAAATCACACGTTTCTGTCAAACACCACGCGCAGTTAGTTTTCCATTGTCTCGTACAATATCGTTGTTGGGTGCCCTAGGTGTGGGTCACAGTGAAACAGTATGAGAAAAACCGCCGGTATCCAGAATGGAAATGCACACACATACACTAGGAGATTCAGAAGTGATCCTTGCACACGTTGGAAAAATTATGCTTATAAACAACACATTGGCAGTTATTGTCCCTCATATAGATAGATGAAAGATTATTTTTTTTTAGTCAACTGTCAATAAACCGGTGTGGGACATTGGCCTCTCTGAATGATGAACTGCATAAAAAGTATTTTTTTTTACTTTAAGGTCTCATAAATAGGGTGCAGTCGTATAAAAGTATTACTTATAGAGTGAACAGATGTTGCTATTTAAAGGGGAATCAATACTGAGATATACATCGCACTGTAAAAGCGTTCGTCATTGTTAAAAAATGATGTGGGATGTTACTGATAATATTTATCAAGCTGTTATTTCGTTGTCTTCCACCCCTCTTTTCCCTCTCTCTAGTTCGAGCTGTTATGTTAGGATCTGTAAGTTTCGCATCCTTATAAAAAAATCAGCTCTACCGCTCGGTCCATCATGATTTTTAGAACTGGAAATGTAATAACTCGACAAGTTTTATCCGTTTTATAAAGTGGCTGTCTCGCTTTCACACGTGTTTGAAATCCAAGCTGATAATCTCTCTTCCACGAAATCAGCAGTGTTTTCTTTTCGGTGACCCACTTTCCTTAAAATCAGCAGCGTTGCAAGTGACCTAATTTCTCTGAATTCAGCAGCGAAGATAATGACCTACTTTCCCAGGAGTTTCAGCAGTCGCTGACACACTTTCCGTGCATACAGGCGTGCTGAGGTAAAATGTTTGACCTTGTCTCCGAAAAAAATCAGAAGTGCCAACTGTCACATTCAACCCAACAGAAATTAAAATGACTTTTTTTTTTTGCAGACAATTAGTAAATCCCTGTTGTCGATGCTGTTCTCAATCCGCTTTCAAAGCCATTTCTTTTTCCGCTTAATGCAGCTCGCATAACTATAAATCCATATGAAATGTTTATGGCTTGTGTCAATGCAAGTACACCACACGGATCTGCATAATGTTTATCAACGACGGTGTGAAAAAGATCATTCATCAAACGGTCCTTCGTGGATGAGTTTCAATACTTCATAATCCTTTGGAATTTAGTACTCTCATTCATAAACCATGGACGATCTTGGCACGAGATGCACTGTTTAGACAAGCTGTTGTCCACCAAAAGTCGAAAGTTTTTAGACTTTTCTTTACATCGATCGATAATTCCTCAGGCCACGAAATATATCAAGCACGGTTCAGGCGCTGAAGGAAAATCATGACTGTAGCTGACTTTATAGATCTACAGATATTTTCACCTCTTGCTTGCTCTGTCAGCGTGAAAAGTTTACACTCCTTGGGATTTTTTTTCGTCCTCGGTGAATGCTAGACGTATCAGAGGCAGACACTTCCGAATTGCCGCCCGAAAGGATCCTTATGGGCTGTCTTCTCCTGCAACGGAAGAACAGTTATAACGTTTTACTGGTGGATTGTGGCAACAATGGAGAGGAAGAGATTTTTGGTGGGGAGTGGAAGGGGATGGGGGGAGAGTGAGAAAGCGAAAGAGAGAAATCAAGAGAGAGAGAGAGAGAATCAAAGAAGAATTCTGAGCAATAGTGGACATTCATCACATACATTTTCTTCAGAAAGGAAGAAAGAAAATATGAAAGAGAGAGAGAGAGAGAGAGAGAGAGAGAGAGAGAGAGAGAGAGAGAGAGAGAGAGAGAGAAACAAAACAAAACAAAACAAACCTATACAAATCTGCAAAAGAATGTCAGAATGCAAACTGTAAAAGGATCGATCATCGACCTCTGGGACAAGTCCGAAAATCACGAGAATACTGATCGTCGGTTCCTCTCGCAATTGCCTTCTTGAATATGCCACTGAGATAATTTACACAATTACCACAATTTCAAAGATTTTTGTTGTATCATCAGAAATTTCAACCTAACTCCTTTTCTAAAATATTTTGGGTAGGAGCAAAACAACAGCCTTATTAAAACAATGATTTCAAGAGTATCCTAATGGTAAAATGCTTCCGTGTTTTTTGGGTTTTTTTTGTTTGTTTAAGCTCTTAAAATGGTTTCCTGCTCAAAGAGTGAAGCAAGAATTGCAAAATGACTAATGTATTTGCACGTGGTGCCCTAGTGAGCACTTATGGAGTTTTATGTTTATGCAATTTGACCGCCTGTCGATACGCATAATGGATAGTATGATCTGTAGTGTGTAAATCGTCCGTGTTAATGTAAAAGGGCGTATTCGACATAGCAAGCTATTCTATGCAAAATTTCGAAATTTTGGTCAGAATTTCAGGTCGGTCTGATGACGTTATCCAAATTCATGAGCAACAAAAATTTTAGCTCGCAAGCATTTCACATTCAAAGCTGTTCTGGCACCACGTGTATATCACGACCACCTGTTAAGGCGAACGAATGTTGGTCGCTTTACACAGATTACACGCTTTTGTTTGTTGATAAGTATACAAATACATGTTTCAAACATGCTCCCAGTGTTTGCAAGATATCCTAAAATCGCCGGAAAGAGACCATCGTTGGCCCCTGTTAAACCTTTGGACTCCTTAGTGGTTCAAGGAGGCCCCTCCATGCCTTGAATAGGGGAATAAGATTTTTCAGATGCACGCCATCACCCAAACCCCTTTTCAGTTCAAGGAGCACGCTGCAACATGACGCACGGAAACAAGGCGGTGTGCAAACCATGCGATGAGCAAGTCATTGTGTTCAAATGCATTGCCTTGCAGCGCAGTTTGTCGCTTGCTGTGCAACGAATTGTAGTCAGTATATCTTTGAAGCTACCATATTAGGAAGGATAACCAAAAATTGTGAGAAAAAGTTATCAAGCACCCACTTTTTCACTGGACTGGTAGGTATCGCCATCGTTTTGGTCTGAGATTTTTTTTTTTTAAATGACTGAGGTATAAATTTAGAAAAAGAACGAGAGAAGAAAAAAAAAAACAACTTGTTTAATTATTCTGAGCTCACTTGTTGCCAGCGGGTGGATCCCTATATCACTATTTTTTTTAAAGTCCCTAGATATTTTGAATCCAATACCGTTTCCTTATATTTCCACCTATCAACACATCCTACATCCTAGATTTGAAAGTTTTTGTGAAGACGAGTGAACGAGAAAGAGAAAAGTTCTCTTTATATACAGAGAGAGAGATGTAGAATAAAAAGAAACAGGAAGTTAGATCTGCAAACCCTTTGTGAGTGACAGGTTGCAAAATTTCATTAGCAACACATCCCCTAGTTACCCCAGCATAATAACGCCTGAGGGTGATGCAAGTTTATTACTGCGTACACGGACAAAACAACTCACAAAACGAATATAAAACATCTCAAGCAGAAAGAACGCATAAAACAAAGTGCACTTTGCACTCTTGAAGGGCTTCCCATGCAAGTCCATATTTCACTTTATTCTTCATCGACGACGGAGAGAAACCTCCTGCCACTCTTATTTGCATTCGGCAACTCAGCGCCGGAAGATTTTCTCATCAGGGGCGGATCTAAGAATTCTCCCTTTGGGTGAGGTATGTGGAGGAGCACCTGTTTCCCGTCGTTACCCATTCGATGAATAGCGACGTCGCAACGGCCTTCTATCAGCCGTCGGAGTATCCCCTCTAGCAGGGTTGGGCGGAACTGAGATAATATGAATGCAGTTCGTGAATTTACGTTTAGTTCACATGAACTTGATTTGAGAGTAATAGTTCGGATGAACTGATCTAAATCTTAACTGTAGCTGTTGTGGGTGCTTAATCTGAATTTTAATTTTCTATCTAAATTTCAGTTCGGTTCATATCTACCTTGAAAGTAAGAACCGAATGCCCATTTAAAAAAAAAACTAAAAGGAACTGATCTGATCTGAAAACTGCTAAAATTTCATAGAACTGACGTAAACTAAGTCTTGATCTTATGACTTTATCCCTTATCTGTCTTCTACCCCACCTTAACTACTGAGTATACCGTGTGCACATCTCAAGCTGCTGTTATTTACTTATATGCAAATGTTTTTGTACATACATGTTTTGAATATGTTTCCTGTATACATGTTTGAATAAAAAAGATTAATAAAAAAAAGTATTGATGTTATGGCTTCATCCCTTAATGAACTGAACGCAATCGGGAATGACATTTTTGGTGAACTTGCTCAACCCTGCTCTCTACTGAGGAGGCAGCTGCCGCGGCCCATGATGGTCCCCTCCCTAGATTCGCCACTGTTGACCACATGTTTTCTCTCCCATGCGGCGGCGAATGTCAGCTACAATAGACATACCAGCGGCCTGGCCTGATCATATTATTTGTTAGCATGAAATTTAAAGCTTCGGTCAGCAACCTAATGGCTCCTATAATAAGCTAAGAGGTTGAAAGTACTTGCTGGTTCTTGCTGCTGGTGCTGTTGCTGCTGTTGCTGATGGTAGTGGTGTTCTGGTGATGCCGCTGATGTTGTTGATGGTGATGGTAGAGTCACGGCGATGCTGATGTTGTTGCTGGTGGTTGTGGTGGCGGCTGCGGTGGTTGGTAAAGACGTAGATGGTATTGACAGTTATGTAATGGTGTGGTCGAGGTGGTAGTGTTAGGCGTATCTATGTTGGTGAAGGGTGTTGATGATGGTCATGGCGGAAAGGTGGTTGCAGTGACATTGCTGGTGGGAAGTGGGGTAGTAGAGAGGCAGTCCTAACCTAAGTAAACTCCAGTTAATCGCAATCCGGATAACCCCAGCTTCACCTGATTGCAACATTTTCCACACAATCAAAGGGTATATTTCTGTATTAAAGACAGTGGAGAATGGCACCTTAGATCATGTTTCAAAGAAGTTGCAGACAAAAAACACACACACAAAAAAAACTCAGTCGGGGCTGCTCAGACTTTGGGGAAAAACAGTACATCATGAACAAGTAAGTAGAAATAAAATCCGCATTAATATTATAGAAAAGCCAGACAGACGTTAAGGTCTCCCGTTACTTTCTAGTATTCTCTTAGGGCTGGGATACACTAAGGTCAGTGGTTTCGAACCCGCCGCTTTCGCTGTCTTGCTTCTCAACCCTTCGACCATGCTTGACCGTAATACACCGTTCTTAATTAATCAAGTCCAATGAAGTTCATTTCCGGTTTAAGCAGATTAGTAATATGATTGCCTCATCAAATCTCGCTTCAAAATTTAAAAGGTGCATAATCTATACTATACTATACTATACTATACTATACTACACTACACTACACTACACTACACTACACTACACTACACTACACTACACTACACTATACTATACTATACTATACTATACTATACTATACTATACTATACTATACTATATACTAGTCAATTATATTCCTCTGAAAATAAAAATAAGAAGTGGAAAGCGAAAGAAATGATTGCTGGAGTTGTAACTTGCGATGCCCAGATGACCGTGCATGTGTAATAAGTGACAACAACAATAACAATAACAATAAGTTTACTGAGATCAGACAACTATCTGTTGTAAATAAGCAAAATAACAATATTTTTAACAAGCAATTAACATTCTACCGACCCTCTCTCTCTCTCTCTCTCTCTCTCTCTCTCTCTCTCTCTCTCTCTCTCTCTTTTTCTCAACTTGACACTCACATTAATGAAATTTCAGGTTTAATTTTTTTACACATTAGATCAAAAAAGCGGAGAGTTGCCCTATCCTGACGATTCATTGAATTCTTCATAAAATGCGAAGGAGGTGAAATTTTATTAAGAGCACAAGAGGAAAGAAAAAGAAGGCAAGAGAGATCATTACGACGAAAAAGGAGGAGAACAACAACAACAACCATAAAACAACCATGTCAACAACAACAACAACAACCGCGAACGCAAAATCAGCAAGATTACCTTTTGACAAATTAATGAAAGTCTACTGCCTCCACCAACACATGAAAGGATAAAGATACGATGACTTTGCCTTAAAAATTATTGTATGGCTTGTGCAAGCAACGACATGAAGTCTTATCTATGGCCACTTTCAACAAAAAAAAAATAAAAGATCAGGGCGGCAGACGTAGAGAATGTGCTTGAAAGCACTCTATAATTTTAACACTACCCCACCCCCCACCCCACACAAGCACACATTAACACACACACGCACACACACACATAAACACACACATACAAACCCAACCCACACACGCACGCACATGCACACACACACACACACGCACACGTACACACACACACATACTCACACGCACATACAAACACACACACACACACATACACACACACACACAGACACCACACACACACACACACACACACACACACATACACGTACACCCCCCTCCCACCGACACACACACACACACACACACACACACACACGCACATTGCGGAGGAAACAAAAACAAAAAAAAAACCAAACTTCTAGCTTTGTGCAACCTTGTCTAATGCTAACAAGAAAGTCGGTGAAATTTGCAACACGGCCCTAGGACTTAGTGCTGTTTCTCTCCTCGCTTTGAAACAGTAGACTTGTAGCTGGTATAACAGAATGAGAACCATTTTGTTCCAATCAAGATTAAGTGACTGTTAGATGACTGTTACATGTCCTTCTAGACGACAGACCGCCGGGGGCTCTCACTCCTCTTTGCACTTTTTTATCCTTCCTTCTTTCTTCCTTTCTTTCTGTTTTCTTTCTTTCTTTGTGTCTTTCTTTCTTTCTCTCTCTATCTCTTTCTTTCTCTCTCTCTCTCTCTCTCTCTCTCTCTCTCTCTCTCTCTCTCTCTCTCTCATCTCCTCACTTACACCTCGGCATTTTTGGGCGAATGGGGGATATAATCCCTTCCCCCCCACCAAAAAAAAAAAAAAATGTTCACCATAAATTCCCCTTTTCTCCCAACCCCTTTTTCTGAAACAAAAAAAAAAACCAACAACAAAACACTTGCTATGCCAAAGAGAAGAGAAGGGAGGAAAACTGTGTACCATCTCACTTTAATTTAATCACCCCTCCCCTGCTATCCACTGTCACCGCCGCTGACTCAGCTCCTACGATTGCTTCTGTTCGAACAGATTCTTTAGATAACATGACACATTCCATTTGTTTTTTAAAAATATTCTTTGCACGCCTGACACTTTTGCATTCACAAATCCTATTTAAGAGCCTCGCTATCTGTAGGCTGAATTAAGTTTTTATGTAAGCGCAGAGTATCTTTTAGTGACAGCAGCGCCACCTTCTGCATGTAGATAAAGCATACTGCGACTCGACTAGACCCAGTTTTTTTTATGAAGCCCAGTGCAGTCTTCCAGTCCTGAGAGGCACAAGGAGGTATCGTTAGTGAATATTGATGCTTTCGATACTAAGTAATTTCGATTCCAGAGCCGGAAGTATTGAAAGTATTAAAGGTATCGTAAGTATGCAGGCTGAATCCTTTTGACCCAGACGCCATTTCCACCAGACTGGTAGCCGTTTGGACAATCCTTATCTTAATTAAGGTATCGTGTTTACTACTAATGTTTTGAAAGTTTCCTATAGTCAAGGCAGTACGTAAACTAAAGTAAGGATTATGCATAAATATGGCCACTGACCAAGTCTCTGACCATCAGCTGCAAATACAAGAGTCTGGATGCTCAACACTGTGCTTAGAATGTCACAATACAGTGTCTCTTGCCGTCCTAGGCTGAGGAGGAGAGCATGGACATTCAGAGGTTTGAAGAAACTCGTTTTTCACATTCCCTCCATCTGGATAGACTGTCAAATGGATTTGAAAAAAAGCGTTGCTAGTACAGTTGTTATGAAGTAGCCAAACCACATTTGAAAAGTAGCCAAAAAAAAAAAGCCATCATCAAAACCATCAAAAGTAGCCATTGAGTAGCCAACCATCGGAAAAAGGGAAATAATACCAAATAATTGTTCATACACAAATATAAAATGTTGAGAGAAATGGCATAAAAAAATAAATAAGGGTGTCTTACTGGAACAAGAGTCAAGGAAACACAAAAGCATACAAATGAAAGTTTCCGGAAGTGTTTTGGTTTTTTTTGTTGTTGTTGTTTTTTTTTAACTTTGATTTAGACAAAAACTTTGGGGGAGGGTGGAGGAAGGGGAATATTTCCTCTTCTACGGGACAATTCTTTTTAAAAAACCTTTAGGCATCTTTAAAAAAAGAAACACTCTGAAAGTAACCAAAAAGGAGCCAAGGAGCTTAAGACGTAGCCAAATTTGCTACTTAGTAGCCAGTCAGGCAACACTCCATGTAATCTAGGGTGACAGACTGTTGAGGGCAAAGCAATTACGAACACTGTAAATATCCTTACAGAAAACCAATCAGATCAAAACTAAAACTTCTGTAAAGTGTGACAAAGATAGCGACACGTCAGTTCGCAGATGCACTGAGACAGAGAGAAAAATCCAGCTGTAAAGAAATTCACAAGTCAGCCTTTCACTGACAGACCCCATCCTTCCGACTTTTCATCCTACTTCTCTACAAAACGCTTGTGGGG
>JAWQUT010000001.1:804755-817382 GCA_033807755.1 Ellobium chinense
GGGGGGGGGGGGGGAGAGAGGAGAAAAAAAGTATGAGAAGGTTCCATGAAACTGATTTCTAGTATTAACGGATATTACTCATCGAAAACATGTTTTAAAAATAGATAGATAGATAGATAGATAGATAGATAGATAGATAGATAGATAGATAGATAGATAGATAGATTGATAGATAGAGAGAGAAAGTGTGAGAAAGTGCCATTGCACTGATTTCTACTATTAACGGATATCATTCATTAAATATATGTATGAACAAAAACATAATAAAAATAATAATAATAAAGATATAAACTAATGTAATAAATGGAAGAGGTAACAAATTAAAATATATAGAGTACCATTAGCTTTGCTTCAAAATAATACTGAAAAGCTATACTAAATGCATAGTCTCTGAATGGATCTGGCAAAAGTACCTCACTGATTTATCTGCAGAGCTAAAAGTAGGTCCGTCGTCATTGACTGAATCTGGCAAAAATACTTCAATGAGTTATTTGCAAGGCTGAAACTAAACCGGTAGTCACCTTATGAATCTGGCAAAAGTACCTCAGTGAGTTATCTGCAAAGTTGAACTAAATCCATAGTCACTGAATGAATCTGGCAAAAGTACCTCAGTGAGTTATCTGCAAAGCTGAACTAAACCCATAGTCACTGAATGAATCTGATAACAGTACCTCAGTGAGTTATCTGCAAAGCTGAACTAAACCCATAGTCACTGAATGAATCTGGCAAAAGTACCTCAGTGAGTTATCTGCAAGGCTTAAAATAAATCCGTAGTCACTGAACGAATCCTTCAAAAGCACCTCGCTGAGTTATAGCTTTAATCATTTCCAGACAGAATGCGCTAGACATCTTGAGACAAAATTTTATAAATTCCTTCAGCATCGGTAACTAATACAACCAAACCTCGGGAGGGTAACAAAAACCTCGTCTTGCATCAAACTGGCGTTCTGATTTGCATAATCAATACCTGAAACAGCTCTAATAAGGAACGCTGTGTGGCGAACATTAGATTCTCCAACTCCCCGAGACTTTGTGGAGATTTCAGCTGAAATGAATTTGAACACCACGAAAAAAAATATTATATAAGCTGCTACTGAGTTTGTTTTCTTTCTTTATTATTTTGTGTTCTTTATGTACTTTGAAGCAGTGAGAGTGACAGAAAAGGGAAACACGATGAGTTTGGAGTTTCAAGACGTTTATTCCAAGTTGTTACATAACGCATTATGGAAAACAAGCAAGACCCATTGGCTCTACTGCTCTCATATGAAAGTGCATTTCTACCCTCCACAGCTTATGACAGAAATACTGTATCTTACAATCTACGTAACTCTTACGGCTCATAAAAACATTCTCCTACATTCCCATTTTCCCTCTTCTGTAGAGTGAATAGTCAACAGAATGTTTCTTAATATCAAGAACAGTTCTGACTGACGAATGAGGTATGTATGCGTTAACAATAACAATGTTTCAGAATTCAAAATGTCGGGACTGTTTCGGTTTAATATGAATCATAGCTGATGTGGTATGTTTTGTTGGGTTGGTTTTTTTTTTTGGTATGCAGTTTAACTGCTTTGGACTGTAACCTTTAAACACTGGAGGAGACGGCGATGATGTAATAACCAATACGTCTACAAATTTAATTTAGCAATTATTTTGTCGGCGACACGTTGTTTGGTGTCTGGGACAGTCTACAGAAATAGCATGGCCTACTTTAAAATTATCTGAAGCACTCTTAGCAAAGGCACATCAGCAATCAAGACAATCTAGGTCGCGTCCTAGAACATGATCATGTCATGTGATATGGTACCTTCGAATCTGGCGTCACATAATTTGTTTTCTCATGTATCATGCTCTTCCAACATGCCCACCCTAAAAATTAATATAACGAGTCACGTGAAAAATTAGAGTATCTTTCTCCTAAAAGAAAAAAAAAAGAAAGCTGCAGCAAAAATTAAAACAACAACAACAACAACAAACTCTTCATTAAAAGTCACTGTCACCAGGATGCTTTTGTGTGTGGCCCCGGTATGGGTAAATAATAACTGGGTGAATGTGTAGAGATTACGTCATTGCTTCCTCCTACAGAATATTTATAGCCTCTTTACCACAGCTATGTTTATTTGATCCCCGCGGGTGAAAGAAAGAGGCGCTCCTCTTATTTTGTGGGCGGTCCCGCGGAGATTTTAAGTAACGGAAGTATGAGTCTCTAAGCAAACCAAGATGGCTGTGTCTGTTGCGGAAAAGCTAAGAAAGAATGTGCTGACTTGTGAGTAGTGTTTGCCATACTGAGGTTTTTGCCTCATTTGTAAGCATACATACCACCGTTGATTCTTGCCATATCCGCCTCTGACACAAAGCCGTTGTTATAAAATCTACTAACAAATTTAAAACCGTAGATAGTAGCCATTATTGTTGCCAAGCTCTTACTTATTGATTTTCTGAGCTCTCTGCTTCATCCCCCCCCCCCCNTTCCCTTTAACTCCCCTTTCATTTTAGCGAGCTAACATGCAGGAAGAAAATAAACCATACTCCCAAATTACCTTTAAAAATTGTAAATGAAATCTTCTGGCTATACTCCCACGGGTTCCAGAGACACAGGCTCTGCCCCCATTCACCCAACCCCGACTCCCCTTCCACCCTCCACACCCTGTACACGCCCCTCTTCCCTCACCAGTCACTCTAGAATGCATTCAAGTCCATACAAAAACGGTCACCATGACAAAAGAAAACCGTTGCAGAAAAATGTTGCAGGACCTTCTCTTTCCTTTCCAAGTCAAAAATCGATTAAGAAACCAAAGAACTGCTACACAACTATAAAAATAAAGAGCACTTTATTTCGCAGGAGAAAACATTCTGAAGAAACCTTAACAATAAAAAAGCCCCCGATGCAGTTAGAAGACGGGAAGAGAATAAGTAATAGCGATGTCCATCGCGTGATCGTTTTGTTAAAAGAGAGAACCCTCACAAAGACCCACAGTTGAGAAGAACGCCCCCCGAAAAAGAAACCGCTGAAATCCTCCCGTTTATCAACTGTCTCAAAACTAGGGAGAGGTGGGATAAAATATTAGAATCCAGATTCGGGAATGTGGATTTGAGTTTAAATTGAAAATCAGTTCAAATTTTTTTTTTTTTGGTTTTGTTTGCAAATAGATAGACGGGATGGCGAGGGGCTCACATGCTACAATTCTGAGGGACTTTCAGGATTTTGAGTTCTTGTGTAGGGTTGTATAAAAAGTCTCAGCTGTAACTTCACTGAAAAGGGACGTTAAGACCTAACTTGCTCACCACTCACCGCATACCAATCCCTTAGCCGATCTTACATCGATGAATAATATGTTGCTCTAGAAATAAGATAACACAGGGTAATTTGATTATCGAAGAAAGAAAAAAAAAAGATCTATGTGTGAATAAACCAAGAGGCTTATCTGGACATGCTACAAAGCTGCATTCATGCGGTGCATATCTTTGTGAAAGATCTGTTATGAATGTGTTATTAACAGTAATCTTCCCAGCTTCTAACAGACGAAGAGGCGGTTGCTGCCAATGCTTGCGTCGTTGGTTTGAGTCCTTGCATGTTCTTTTTTTAAAATTTATTTCGTTCTGCTTTCTTCTTTTCTTTACATTCGTCTTTCGGGCACTTTCTGCCCCGACCCTGCCTTCTATGATCATTTGTTTGGGCCTGCTGACTGCCTACGTCCTGTATTCAGGAAACAAGAAGAGTCTGGTGGAAGCGCAAAATGTGGTAAATTCTACGGAAGAAGATAAAAAAAGTCCAAGTGTATATTATAATTATACAATTTAATGTGCCAGTTTTTTTTAAAAATTCTTTGTGTGTGTGTGTGTGTGTGTGTGTGTGTGTGTGTGTGTGTTTGTGTGTGTGTGTGTGTGTGTGTGTGTGTGTGTGTTGGTTGTTGTTGTAGTTGTTGTTGTTGTTGTTGCCGCTGCTGCTGCTACTGCTGCTGCCGCTGCACTGGGACGATATTGTTCTTGCCGCTCTCTTTCGCTAATCTAGTCATGCCCCAGGGGAAGAAATAAAACACTTTTTTAAGCGAAAATTCATCTTTTAAGCCGTCTGATCTTCTCTGCGGTAAAAAGAGAAAAAAAAACCCATGTAATCATATGAAGTCTCGTCAGTAATGGAAAAAAAAGTTACCAACGTAAGAAATTTCAATTCCTCTCTCAATTAAAAAGAAATATAAATAAAGAAAATCCTTTTTATAAATACTGCTGACGTTTTGCTGTCTTTCTCGCGCTGGTACGACAGGACAAACTGTGTGGGCAAAACACCATGCCAATATCACATTGGCGTCTCCAACAATAAGAAAGAAACCCACCCACTAAACACAAAAATGTAGAATGTTTGAAAAGAGAAGTTGAGGCTGAATTAATTATATATAAATGCATCAGAAAGCACACGAAGGAACGAAGAATTAGGAAGAATAAAGAAAAGCGATTAAAAAAAAAAACAACAAAAAAAAGCCTGACGGGGATCGAACCTTGGATCTCCCGAATGTCACTCGAGCGCTCTGCCGACTGAGCTATCATACAAACGGTAGAACGTGGTCACAAACTAGAGTCAATCAGCCTGAATTCTCGATTTCTAGCGATACTCAGCATTTTGTTTCTTTTAGTAACCCTTTCCCTTCCACAAATGTTCTTGCCCTTTATCACCTGAGAGGCTGCGCATTTACGATGGTATTTTGTACCATTGTAAGAATTGTATTAGCTCATCGGTGTTGAATGCATCCTTAGCAGCGTTCAACGTGCAGAGTTAACGTAATTCGTACAATGTTATGAGATCCCATCGTTAATGCGCAAGCTCTCAACTAACAGTTCTTAGGCATAATAAATAGTCTCCGAAGTAGCATTCCGGTCTCGAATTCGACGCACCTGTACGTCCTTTGTCCCATGTCTTGCAGCCTTGAGTCTCATTTGGCTAAATCAAGTTATTGGTATGACATGAACAGCTTAATGTATGTTCTTTCGGGAATGTGGATTTGAGTTTAAATTGAAAATCAGTTCAAATTTGAGTTTTTGTCGACGTAGAGCAGAGTAGCCAAATGATTACAGCTCAAGAACAAAAGGTCGTGAGTTTGATTCCCGATCATAGGCCATGCTGCAAGTGCCTTCAGAAAGCATTTCATCCACATTTCCCTCAGTCCACCTGTCTGTAAAATGGGCACTTTGCTATAAGCAGTGAACGATAATGTCAGAATGCTAGTGATCAAGGCCTACAGCAGCACTGTATGCTACTCTGGCAGTTGAGGCTATTATAGAGTGGTCAGGCCTTTTAGGGTATTACTAGTGTAAAATCCTGTGAGAGGGCATTAGCCTGGATAGGAGACTTATATACCGCATTATTATAATTATCTTTATCATCAGTATTTTTTGTGAGGTGCTTTAGATGAATTACAGTGGAATCTAGACAGTAAGTACTTATAAGTATACCTATCTTGTTATGAAGTGTGAAATTCACATGCATGGATTCATTACTATGTTTTTTTCATTTTATTATTCGTGTGGACCATGAAATTAGTACACCTGAACAATAGGTATACCTTTTTGCATGCACCGAGAACGTACTTTATACCTAGGTTCCATTGTGTATATAAAGTATAAAATTAATTGTTCTTCAATAGCAATATCATCAGATTTTCCACCATTGTATTGCCACTTCAAACAACGATATGTCAAGCTAGAATAATGCAAGCCCCTCGCCATCCCGTCTATCTATTTGCAAACAAAACCCGCTCACAGGATTTTACACTAGTATTACCCTAAAAGGCCTGACCACTCTATAATAGCCTCAACTGCCAGAGTAGCATACAGTGCTGCTGCAGGCCTTGATCACTAGCATTCTGACATTATCTTTCACTGCTTATAGCAAAGTGCCCATTTTACAGACAGGTGGACTGAGGAAAATGTGGATGAAATGATTTCTGAAGACACTTGCAGCATGGCCTATGATCGGGAACCAAACTCACGACCTTTTGTTCTTGAGTTCAACGCTGTAATCATTTGGCTACTCTGCTCCACGTGGACAAAAACTCAAATTTATCCACGATTACTGTCAACCGACTATAAAAAAAAAAAAATCAATATTTTTGTGTATAAAAATGATTGTATTCTTGATTTCTGCAACATAAAAGAGAGAGAGAGAGAGAGAGAGAGAAATCGACATCCGATGGCTTCAATCACCTTCAAAGCTTAATATCTCTTAATTAATATAGCGCTAAAATCCACGTAGACGAATGCTCTAACGCGCTTTAATGATGAAAATGAACTTTGTTGTAAAATGTATAAAGCACACACATCTATCATATCCATCCAGACAGAAAAATGTCACCACGCATAGTATAAGTGTAGACTACACATAATATATCCTACTCAATAACGGTATTTGAGCCTGATTTTAAACTGAACGATGTTTTCACTTTTTCAAATGGTGGTACTTCGTTTGTTTCACAGGTTGGGGACACAGACTGAAAAAGGGCCCTTTCACCTATTGCTGTTCTAGACGTATAGACTTGGATACATTAAGTTGATTGGCACTTGAAGATCTCATTGATCGTGGTAAAACATATCTGCTTAGTACAAAGGCACATAGGTGCACTTCCATTCAGACATTTGTATGTAATATAAAGAGTTGTAAATTTTAAAAGACTGTTCCTACATATACGTAACTCATGGTAACATAGTGACATCAGCACTTGAAGAAAGCATAAAGTAGCGAATGGCATAATGTAATCAATAATATGGGCTCGCTGTCTCGGAGACTGGCACTTATACAAGTTCCTTCTGGTGGGTAATTATTGTTGTATCAATGTTGCCACTCGAAAAGACTTTCCCCATGTGGTAGGGGAACATGGTTTATCGTAGGCTGTATGGAAAACCTACGAGTGAACGTACTAAATGCCAGGGAAAATAGGAGAAAATGCCCTTTCTCTGTGTTCCTATTGAAAAAAAAAAGTCGAGAGTATTGTGTCACAAAATTAACTTTCAATTAAATGTTTATTGGTTTGTTTAATTTCTCATTATATTTTTCACTGCTCACAGTACACTTTGATCAACATCAACAGAAAGGCTGCCAGTTTGGAGAATTTGGTTTCATGTTTTTTAGAAATCTGGCCGTTTTGCCACTTGCACGTCTATGTTATTTTTCGTTTTGAGTTCAGCTAGTTTTTGTATTATCATTTTTATATTTGGCATTGTTTGGTTACAGGCTTGATACCCCATCAGTGATTTCGTCTAAAAGACATGGAAGATGCTGCTCATAGATTTGGACACTAGTCAGCCAGGGCTTAAAGGATAACCAACAATACACTTTAGCGCGTAGGAAAGTGTAGGAGAGAAAAAAAACCGTCTCTATAAGGTAAAAGCATCCATCCAGGGTGACAACACGGAGTTATATTCGACTAGATGGCCCAGTGACCTCTATGTAATGTAACCGCAGTTTCCAAAACCATTCTTAAAATATCTCGGGCTAAATAATATAGCAGTGTTTTGTTTCCACAAAACCCCAGATCGAGTCCGTTATATCACACGAGATATCCTGCGAATATTAAATTACAGACCCCCTACTGTTCGGAGTTTGTTAAAGTTGAGTTTATGGCTTGAACTAATCGATACTTCAACGGCCATTAATTACCAGAAAACATGCAAAACAAGGAAGAGACATATTAGGAAACAAGTCAAACAAAGAACGACCTTCCAATCACAACCAAGTAGAACGCCTTTTTGGAAAATTAAATAGAATACTTGCGTCTTCTTGAAGGGAGATAGAAAGCCACCATTTTAACACAGATCAACAAGGAAGTCATTTGCTTAAGATTAAAAGGAGAAATCCACAATTGGAAGAAACAGTACAAGAAAAGCACTTTAGATAGATAGACAGAGAGACAGGCAAGCAGGCAGGCCTGCAAGCAGACAAGCAAGCGAACAGGCAGGGAGGTAGGCAGAGTCAGACAGACAGACAGACAGACAGACAGACAGACAGACAGGCAACCTGGCGGGCGGGCGGGCAGGCAGGCAGGCAGGCACAGGTAAGCGGGCAAGAAAGCAGGCATGCAGGCGAGCAGGTAGATAGACAGGCAGGCAGCAGATAGACAGACAGTTTAAAAAATAATGATTCTGCTTAGGATCACAGTCTTTGGGTACGAATCATTATTTAGCCCCCGACAGCAAGTGGCGCATCTTAGATGGATGTTTCCCAATAGACAAACCATATGGCTAAGTCATTTTCGTGTGAAAAGGTATGCAACCTGAAGGAAATAAAAAACGTCTCACGACCAAAAGATGTGACAGATTATTTCTGACGTCATTGTGACGTCTGCCGTTATATCATGAGATATACCTGGATCAGATAGTACCAAGAATAGTTACTCATTACAATCTTGTAATATCTTAAGTCCTGAAAAGCTTTGGAAACGGGGGTAGTAACTATGTCGAAAGCCAGCTGGCTTTTGCTTGGAAATTTCTCAGTACAGCCTGAGGTCATTATATAATGGCGCAACAGTTCATTACACTGACTGGATTCTGTACCACTTTTCATCAGGGCACAATGACTTTTTGAGAAAGAAAGATAGAAAGCAAGCGCTCTCAATCTGACGCATGATTGAGTATGAAAAACTATCTACACCTTCTCTATGATGAACTGTCTACACTTTCTCCTCACTCATCCTCTCCTTCCTCGAACAATTTATTCTCCTCGATTTCTCAAGGCAACATGGAATACGGTGAGCTATGTTCTCCTTTTTTATCTCTGTTTTCCTCTTCATTGCCGTCTCTAGTTTGCTCTTCATTGCTCTACACACAATGACATCTCAAGAGCACATCATGCAGTGAAAGCGAAGAGGGCAGTGTTATCAATTATACTGAGATCTCTAATATACTCATTACTCTATCTCTGTGGCCACTGTTAAGATCATCTTACCACTTTTTATTACTGAGGAAGGTGTACACATCAGCAAAGCAGTGAATCGGTAGATTTTATCCCCATCGTGCCTTCTTTGTTTTTCCCTTCATCATAAAACGAAGAATGTATTGGTATGTAGTAAAGTTTTTGTTGTTGTTGTTTCAATCTAGTATCCCTGGCAACAAATACAATCAATAAATAGAAATACTGGCATTGCATGAAAGAAAGCTGACATTTCTCCATCTAATATTTTGTTCCTTCTAATATTCCAAGAACTAGAATCAAGATCCTTTACTGGAATGATATGAAAGTCGGCGGATAAAGAAAGAAATTAGCAGACATTTCTTCACAAATTTCAGAGAAATTAAGTTTCCCAGACCTTCTAACAAAAAGAAAGACTTCCTTAGTCTTGCAGAAAACTACCCAATATACCCCTTAACAAGAAAACAAAAACGATTTCCCGATCTTTCTAAATTGAGAAAGTAAAGACAACAACAACAAAGGCTTTAACGAAGAACACCTACTGTAAATATATCAGCAAACAACATAAACTCTGGACCATAGAACAACAGCCAAGAGGTAAGCTGTAACGGTGATAGCAACATCAATGCCGAATGGTCATTCAAAGAATAAAAATATGGTAAATGGTCGACTTGTGGAGGAAGTGTGACCGGTTCAAGGCGCATAACTCTAAATGAATCAAAATTTTAGGCCTCTTATCTCCGTTGAGCGATTTCTGAATTACGTTTTTTGAATAACACAGCAACAAGTACCATTATGGCTAACCTTAATAAAACAACTTTTGTCAAGGACAGTCAATGAAACACCGCAGCAAACACAACAGGAAGAACAACTATAACCACAGCCACAACAACAACAACAACAACAACAACAACAACAACAACAACAACAACAACAACATCAACAATAACAACAACACGATACCGCGAAAAACAACAGCAGCAGCAGCAGCAAGAACAACAAACAAAATAATAGGAACAACAAAGCTAGAAGTTAGAATAATAATATATCTGGCTCTGAATATGAATGGGCAACAATTACGTCAACAACAACAAAAACAACAACAACAAAAAGAACAACAACAAAAACAAAAACAACAACAACAAAAATAACACTATGCTATGAACGATAGCAACAGAAGCTGCAACAACAGGAACAACAGACACAACATGAAGAACAACAAAACTAGTAATTAGAATAATGACATAGCTGGCTCTGACAATAAAAATAAGAATGGACAACGGTTAACAGCTTCCAAAAGAAAGACAGCCAAGCACATGAGCAAGAAATAACTGTGGCAAAAAAAGCAACAGCAAAAAAGGACAGAGGCCTGCTGATGATAACAGAAAAGACACCAGTAGAATGAAATCGAATTTTAAAGTAGGAGACAATGTCTTCGTTTACGGAAGACACCTAGGAATCACCATCATCATTATCATCATAATCATCATCAGCAGCGGCAACAGCAAGAAGAAGGAAAAAATAAAATCAGTTACCACAAAGGAACATAGCAACATGAATAAGAATGAACAACCTACCAGCTTGGGACAAAACAGTGCATCCGTAAGGCAGAGAAAAGTAGTAGCAGCAGCAGCGGCAGCAGCAGCAACAACATTAACAACAACAACAACAACAACAACAACAACAACAACATTTACAACAACATCAACAACAACAGCAGCAGCAACAACAACAACAACAACAACAAGAACAAAAATAACAATAAAAACAACAACAACAGCAGCAGCAGCAACAATAACAGCAGCAGCAACAACAATGGTGTTTCTTTGTTTGAAATGTCATCATGCGTGAGCATGATTACAGCTGCTAAACTGCGCCAAGAACAAAACAAAGCACATAGCAATTAGAATGAGAATAACAGGGGATTACATTTCAGGGAAGGGCATCAGAAACAGCAGGTGGTACATTAGTGGCAACAAAGGCATCAGGGTGACAAAGGACAAACAACAACAGCAACAACAACAACAACAACAACAACTACTACTACTTTTACTACTACTACTACTACAGTAAAAACAATAACAATTAAAAACAACAAAACAACAACAACAATAACGAAATACACCATCAACAACAACAACAACAACAACAAAAACAACAGTAACAACAACGACTTCACAGGGATCTTACGAACAAATGACAACAATTCAGATCAATAAGGAAATCAACAACGACATCAAATGACATTCATTAATCATAAATTTGCCAAAGAGATGAAGAGACCGCGAGAGGGAGGGAAGGGTAAGTTAGGGGATAGCCTCTGAAATAGCGAGGATAGAGAGCGTCCCCCTCGGGTATTACGGGGGTCTTTTCAGTGATGAAAACGAAAAGTGCTTTGTGTTTTTTAGATTGACTGCTAAAGTTACAAGTCTACAGGGAAATGTTTGATTGAGTGGGATATTTCCCGAGCTTGTGGCAGCGAGTCTGAGAGAAACAGACAGAGGGAGGGAGGGAGAGAGGAGGTAGGGTGTTCTTCTATTATCGTCCCATTATGCAATTACTTGATGGATTTTTTTTTCCTTCTCTCTCTTCTCGATTAAAGCATTGTGTCTTTGTGAGTGTGTGTGTGTTTGCGCTGCCAAGGCATAGACTGGATTATTCTGGTCTATATGATTGGGTCAGGGCTAGTGCATGGCAGGTATCGAAACCGAGGTTTTGACTCCGAATACTTTTTTTGAGGTATCGGTATTAGCGACTACTTTTGGCAGATTATCGAGTGGTTTGATATTCTTCCTTGCAGCCTGATAGGCCTAACATTGTTTTTATTCGTCCTCTATTTGGTTCAGAGTTTCTTTCATGTATACACACAGACCAAGCATGCTCACAGTAATTCCATGAAATATTTCCTAAATTAGTAAGTCTTCAGAAGTGATTTGAAAGATGGAAGGTTTTAAACACCTCTGATGTTAACTGGAAGACCTTCCCATATCGTAGGACCATAAGTATGGAATACACGTTCACCGTAACTTTTAAGATTGTTTTGGATACAATTAAAAGGTTCAGGTCTTTAGACCTTAGCTCTGTGGATGGCACATACGATCTTGAGAATTCTGAGATCAGAGCAAGGAATATGGTTAAAATATTCTCAGAAAATAGTCCATGTAAGTCACACAAAAATCAAGCAAAAAGGAAGAGCTAATGTACTCAGTTGTCTGGTAGGTGCTCAAAACAACTCCATCCCCTGAGGGGCTCAAGCCCAAATGGCTACTGGGTCAGGAAAGTAACAACAACTCCATTCAAACAAAAATCGTTGAGCAATTAAGGGAGCAATGCGATTTACCAGAGTGTCAATAGGAGGTGTTGCGACGAAAGTATTAAGGCAATCCACGTGCATTACTGTGTCTCAGATACATGTGTGAAATCTGACAGCAAGCAACAGCTGCAGTTTGAGATACAATTTTCCTAAGCTCACTTAAAAAGTGCACTGTTTATTATTTTGGTGCGCAATTGTGGTGTACGATAACCGAACTTGAAAAGGGCAGTTCGCACAACAGTCATGTACTATACTCTATAAGGGTAGAGTAGTGGAACACCTTAATGTAGATGCCATCACTTACAGTGTTTGTAATACTGTGCATACTGTAATTATGTCAGGATAGAATTTTTCTTTGTTTTGGGGAGAGGGGACGCTTTTAAGTTTGATAAGGGGCTTCAGAACAAGCAGAGGTGGG
>JAWQUT010000001.1:817696-843413 GCA_033807755.1 Ellobium chinense
ACCAAAACCCATCTCAAAAGTTACGGTGATTGCGTATTCCATACTTATGGCCCTGTGATAAGGAATGGTCTTCCAATTAACATCAGACATGCTAAAAGCTTTTCATGTTTCAAATCACTTCTGAAGACTTACTTCTTTTTAAGGAAATATATCATGAAATTACAGTGAGCATTATTACTTATTCTGTGTGTGTGATATATGCAAGTAGGTTTGTAGTAAATGCACCGTGTTTTCGATGATTGGAGGGTGGAGGATGGGGGACTATGAGTAGGATGAAGTTAGGAGAATGATGGAGGGAGGAGGCATATCAGTAGAATAGAGTTAAGAGAACAGGGATTTGAGCGGGTTAGGGGGCTCAGAGTGCGGGGCTGAATCAGAGAATGGGGACTATGGGGAAGTGCTCAAAGGGTGGAAGCTGTAAGCATAGTGAGGTGCTCTTAGACTTTGTGGGTCGGGTGGTGGGTAGGAAGGAGTGAAGAAGGAGTGAAGGCAGCTGCGAATAGCTTTAAGGACTCAGTGAGTAGTGAACTGGATTTGTGGGGTAGGGGTGAGGAAGAAGCCAGAAGATCATCTATAAGGATGCCGTTGCTTGTGTCAAGGACAATTTGCAATCTGCTTAAATGTAATTACCAATTATCGAGCACCATACTGTTCATACGTGGCGGATACAACAAACCAACAGAAGTCCTTTGAGGCAGAGGGAGAGGTTAATCTTGAAAGGGAACGCAAAGGATGCTAGGGTGAAGGCCCAGAAACCATATGGCTTTAATATGATTAAGAAATGGATTCTGACCGGAATAATGTCTCATGAGAGGTTGCATGGGTCCGTTTGATAATCTCGTAGAAGGAAGGAGATCTGTGAAGTAGGCGCTGCTGCGTTGCCTTTCTGTGTCCATTGAGAGCTCTGGGATGAGCAATAGATGAAAACTGATACGTTATACGGATTCTTCTATGGAGGAACAGGGTCTGATGATGGGAGTCAGGGGATCGAAGGGATATGGGAATGTCATCATTCCTATGAGGAATTCGGAGGCTAATTTCTTCAATGTTTTGACGAAAGGTCGATGTCCTTTTGTGCGTACCGGGCAAACTCATTTGCGTATTGCCATATTATGTTGTATCAGCCATCTCTACATTCCTGATACAATGGCCATCTTGGTCTAGAAACCTTCCGCGGTATACCATGATATCAGTTATCTCAAAGTATGAAATTACTTGAGATATTGTAGATCGGAGGCGATGGAAGGGTGTTGTATGTCTTTAGACAACAACACATGTAATAAGGTTATTGATGTAAACTCACTAGACAATAACTGTGGTCCATGGGCGAACAATGCAAAATACGAAAGGACAGCACGTAATCAGATTTTCCCATTACGGGAGCGGTAGTGGATTTTTGAAATCTATAGGATTTATCTTTAGCAGTACGAACATTTGATTTGTTATAGTAGTGTGTATTGTCTCATAATACTGTCTTAATGGTCTGTTGTTTGTTATTAATGAAAAGTATCCACGGTTCGCCGCTGTGGATCAGCATTTTAGACAATCCTAATACTTCCATATTACTTATATGCTTCCGATATTTCTGATACACCCAATATCTTTTCGATTCTTCAAATACTTTCGATAATTTAGATATCATTTGCGATCAGTTGGATATACACTGGGGAGACATGTAGCTACTTTAGTAATTGGGATAGGAGAAAGACCAAAACTAGCTAGATAATTCCGATGCTTCGATACTTCCAATACCGAATCGAAATTCTTAACTATCGATACTCGAAACCGATACTGCCCACCTCTTCTCTTAATATGATCAACTGATTCATTGTCTTTGGTTGGGGCATGTGCCATCATGTTCTTTATAATGTTCCTCTAGAATTTTTAATACGTAATTGGAATGATGTCCAATTATTATCACTCAGGGGGTTGTCTATATTTAGTTACGAGATCTTCATAAAAAAAAACAACCAAAAAACGTGTGGTTGTGCTGTGGCAATATGCATAATCCATACGTTAGCTACCGGACTGCCTTAACCTCAGTGAACACTGCTGATGTTTTGGGAGTTTCCCGTGGTTACCGCAGTGCGTTAACTAACGTAAGGATTATGCCACCAGCCTTTATAATTCACACTAAGAGGCCCTGAGGGGAGAGGGGACAGGGTATCAACGTGGAAAAAAAACAACATCCTTTTAGAATCAGAAACAGATGTGTTTACGGCCAGCAGTGTATATTGGAACACCATCGTACAAACAAACACTTTATAAACATTATTCCACAAGCATCTTTGTTTTTGTTTGCTTTTCCCTTCTTTCATGTGTCCGTTTGTTCATTCGTTTGTCTGTTTGTTTGTTTGTTTGTTTGTTTGTTTGTTTGTTTGTTTGTTTGTTTGTTTCTTTCTTTCTTTCTTTCTTTCTTTCTTTCTTTCTTTCTTTCTTTCTTTTGTCCTTGTTTGATTTTTTGTCTGTTTGTGGATTAAATAACTTTATTCTTTTCTAGGAATAACTGGCTCTTTTACAAGGTAATGACAAATATAAATGTGTAAGACTGCACACCTTCGGGTTTACACCTACGCAACCAAATTAACTGGCCAGCGATGCTTCACCCTACGAAGTTCTCTTTAGAGAAAATATATTCTTTCACTACAATCAGAGAGCAACACGCTAAATCTTATGTTGTTTTTGTTATTGAAGGTGGACTGATCAGTTCATTTTTATTGAAGTCATACGCAAAGATATCGCCTGTTTTCTCTTCTTCATCCCCTCTCCTTCTAACACACTCACAACCGCACACACAAGTATACGCAGACACAGACACACACACATATTCACACACACACACACACACACACACACACACACACACACACACACACACACACACACACACACACACACACACACGACATATGTGCACACACATACTCACGTATGGACTCACACCCACACAAATACACATATTTATGCACACACACACACGCATACACACACACCTTCACACATCTACACACATCTACACACACGCACACAACCTCGAGGCTAGACAATGCACAAGAGTATTGAGAACAACTGGATAAGGAAGTTAGATTATTGCTAGCTTGTCACCTGAGGCAAAGAGTAGGATCTGTATTTTTACTCCCAAATGACGTCTTTGATGTCTGAAGTTTGACACTAATAGCTCTTTGAAAATCTAATGAGGATCCTCTTTTCAAACACTGGCGTTGTCTTGTGGCTTAAGGCGGGATAGTAAAATGATGCCCCTAATTTTCTCTGTTATCCTCTGGATCGTTATCTTTATCAATTATTTGTCACTACATTAAACACTGGCCGAAAAAAAAAATGAAGTACCTCTCTAGAAGCGGTGCTTTGATAGATGTGTAACGGAAGGTGTCCAAAGGTCGTGGGGTTTGAATCCTGACTAGGGTCGTGTTGTAAGTGCCTTAGTAAAGCATTTCGTTTACATTTTCCTCAGTCCACCCGTCTGTAAATGGGTACCTGGCTATAGACAGTGGAAGATATTGTCAGAATGCTAATATTCAGCGCCTGTAAATGGCAGCGGCTTTGTTTGAGTGGAGAAAGTCTTAAAGTGAACAGGCCTGCTGGGGTAATAATAGTATGAAGTCGCGTGAGCAGGCATTAGCTTGGATACGAGACTTATTAACCGCATTATTATTATCATTAATATTATTCTAATTATTATCATTTACTATTATCAACGGTGAGCATTTTCGATACTGGCACTCTGGGTTAGCACTAACTTCTAATGGCTGAATTTGTTGATATTATTGTTTTAAATTTGTTATTTAATTGTATACTATTTCAAATAGTGCACCTATGTAACAAAGATAATTTTTCAGTGCTTAAATGATTGTTAAAACATTTTTTTTAAATCAAAAGAAAAAAACAACAACAATATATCTAAATTTAACCAATGTCTTCACTGAAGACTAGCCTCCGTCTGTGTGTGTGNTTGAAAATCTAATGAGGATCCTCTTTTCAAACACTGGCGTTGTCTTGTGGCTTAAGGCGGGATAGTAAAATGATGCCCCTAATTTTCTCTGTTATCATCCCTCTGGATTGTTATCTTTATCAATTATTTGTCACTACATTAAACACTGGCCGAAAAAAGTGAAGTACCTCTCTAGAAGCGGTGCTTTGATAGATGCGTAACGGAACGTGACCAAACGGTTACGGCGTTGGACTCAAGATCTAAAGGTAGGGAGTTTGAATCCTGACTACGGTCGTGCTGTAAGTGCCTTGGTAAAGCATTTCGTTTACATTTTCCTCAGACCACCCGTCTGTAAAGTGGGTACCTAGCTATAGACAGTGGAAGATATTGTCAGAATGTTTATATTCAGCGCCTGTAAATGGCAGTGGCTTTGTTTGAGTGGAGAACGTCTTAAAGTGAACAGGTCTGCTTGGGTAATAATAAGATGAGGTTGCGTGAGCAGGCATTAGCTTGGATACGAGACTTATTAACCGCATTATTATTATTAATCTCCTTATTATTATTATTATTTATTGTTATCAATAGTGAGCATTTTCGATACTGGCTCTCTGAGTTACTGCTGTCTTCTAATGGCTGAATTTGTTGATAATAATTTGTTAGTGGAAATTGTCCATTCTTTAGTTTTGTTATTTATTTGTAAACTATTTCAAATAGTGCACCTATGTAACAAAGATATTTTTTTAAAAAACACTTTTTAAAATCAAAAGGAAAATATTACAATATGTTTAAATTTAACCAATGTCTTCGGTGAAGACTATCCTCCGTGTGTGCGTGTGTGTGTGTGTAGGTGTGTGTGTGTGTGTGTGTGTGTGTGTGTGTGTGTGTGTGTGTGTGTGTGTGTGTGTGTGTGTGTGTGTGTGGGTGTGTTTGTTTTCGCAGAATTTTATTTGAACCTTTGATCCCGGTGACCTCTGATCTCATGTGACGTGACAGTGTCAAAATCGACTTTTGCCGATAACTACTGCTGCTATTACACATGTTAGTATTTGATATGTGAAAATATTGGTCCAGACATAGGTCTAAAAATGTGTCTTCTACTCTTATTGCTTCAGTAGTTATTTCTACTACATCCGCTGATTACCAGGGTTTTTTATTCTTTACACGCCCATGTGCGCTTGCTCGCACAATCTTGACATTTTCAAGCACCACCTAATGCTCTTGTCACCAGTGGTTGTTTGTTCTTGTCAGTCTCTCTTCTTCTCCCTCTCTCTCTCTCTCTCTCTCTCTCTCTCTCTCTCTCTCTCCCTCTCTCTCTCTCTCTTTCGCGTCCTCTCTTTTGTCAGCCGCGCCCGGACTAAAAGTGGCAACCAAAGTTTTTTTTTTGTTTTGGCTCTTTTTCACAAACGAGAGTGGTTCACAGAATGCCAAAAATCTGGGGCGTTCCCATGAAGCGATTTACAGACAAACCGTTTCATTTTGACGGCGATCGATATTAGCCAGATTAAGCAATCGAGCGCGAGATTACACCCTCTCGCAGTCTTTTCACGATTAAGTGTGAGCATGTGCTGGAGTCCATAGAACTCACATCGCGTGG
Source organism: Ellobium chinense (assembly GCA_033807755.1). Classification (NCBI taxonomy): domain Eukaryota; kingdom Metazoa; phylum Mollusca; class Gastropoda; order Ellobiida; family Ellobiidae; genus Ellobium; species Ellobium chinense. The sequence continues at coordinate 823,240 of JAWQUT010000001.1, forward strand.
ACGGCAAATGTATTTTGTTCTTCCTAAAAAGCAACGCCGAGGACATCTCTGCGTGGGCCAGTGTGCCGTCTGTCTGGTGACCGACTCTGTGGAGACATTTTGAATATTTATTCTCTGAGAGTTTTCATGATAGGCTTTTTGGCACACACAATTTTCTTCTCAGACCAGATTTTTTTTTTGTTTTTTGTTTTTAAAGCCCCTAATGTTTTGAATGAAATGTGGCAGAAGCCCGGACGACGTTATTTGTGGTGCACTTTGGGAGCAAATACATAAAACCGATAATTTTGAATAAGGAGCGATATTTTTGTCCTTATTTGGAGGAAGCGCCGAAAAGGCTAGCCCGCCCAAAATTACCATAATTACCGTCAAACAAAAAGCACGCCAAAGTTTTTATCAACGGACACTTGTTGCATGAGCATGATTTTTAAAGTGTTTCGTTTTTCATAGACTATAAACCATGGTCGCAAAGGCAACTAAAGATTAGTTTGTGTATGAGTGGGGATTATGTGTGGGGTGGAGGCTGGAATTCGCTCGCTCATTTACCGACGTGATTTTTATTCATTTAATCATTTACTAATTCACTCATTCACTTACTTTTCTTTTTACTAATGCTTCACTTAGCTCACGTTTTCACTGCCTCCCTCCTTGAAGTCCTCCTTCGCTTACTGACTGACTGACTGACTGACTGACTGACTGACTGACTGACTGAATGACTGACTGACTGACTAACTGACTGACTGACTGGCTCGCTCACTCACTCACTCACTCACTCACTCACTCACTCACTCACTCACTCACTCACTCACTCACTCACTCACTCACTCACTCCCCTCCCCTCCCCTCCCACCTCACTTCTAAGCTCTCTCACTCGCCCTTTCGCCTAATCTTCCTTTCTTTCGCTTCCCTGACACACAACTTAAATAACAGGCAACTCTCACGAACTTCACCTTTAGTTTCCACAACGCTTTTGAACTCAACATCAACCCAATTTCACCCTAACCTTTATCACTCCCTCCCCCAAATCATAAACATTTTCATCCGAAAGATCTGCGGCATTATTATTTTAAAATAGTTTCAGGACAGACCGGCAGACCGGCAACCGGCTGACTGGTTAATCGGTTTATCGGATCTCACAACTCCCACGCCGTGTTGATAAACTTATCTCGACAATGGTCGATCAGACGATGCCAAAGAAATCTGACCACGATAATTCAATGAGACTGATACGGCAGACCTCAGGCTCAGGTTGAGAAAACAAAGGCTCTGGACAATTCCACTAATCATGCACTTTTACAGGGCGGTTATTCTGAGCGATGATGATATCTTTCACTGTTACATTTCGCACAAAATACGTCATGTATTATTCATGTGCTGGATATTTGAGCTTTGTTCTAACTCAAAAATTAATCAGATGTTGAACAAAAAGAGGTGCGCAGAACTAGGAGTTTATGCCTTTGGTGTGGAGGTTGGGGAAGGGTTAAATAGGAGAAAGGTTATATCAACCTTTTAGGAGGTAAAACAAAAAGTTCGTGGGCTGCATAATAATAATAATGATGATGATAATAACAATAATAATAATAATAGTAATAATAACAATGCCGTTTTACTTCGTCACACTCCGTATTCCGGGAAAAAACGAGAGAGAGTGCGCATGCGTCGACCGGTCAAGTGTGCTAAAGGCTTCCGGTGGCGTAGCGTGAAAATTTTTGTGATCGCGATTTAATCTTTGTGCATCACGGTAAATTGTGTACCTGTGTTTATTTCTTACCAGGAGGAAATGTCAGGGAAGTATCCAGCTTGAATTGTGTATGCTTATTTTTTAAAAATTATTTCTTCACAGGATCGAAATAGACTTTCTGAAAGTCAGTTTGATGGGTCTAGACTAGTCTAGTCTAGATCTAGTTTCCCCTAACCTCGTGCTCGCTCAGTGACTGAATCAGATGAGCCATGTCGACAGCGGGGGGAAAAAGTAGGCCTACCATGAAACAATTGAACATTAGAGCTTTGTTTAAAGGGGGACGCAAGTCCTTCATCGAANCAGCATAGTTTAATTGTCAGTTTATTAAGTCTCGTGTCCAGGCTTATGTCGACTCACGTGACTTCACACTATTATTACCCCAGTTGGCCAGGTCACTCTAGAACTTTCTCAACTCCTTGGGGAGTATGCAGTGTCATTGTCATATACCGGCGCTGATCACTAGCATTCTAAAAATATCTTTTACTGCCTTTAGCCAGCAGGTACCAATTTTGCAGACATGTGGACGGACGAATTGTTAATGAAGTGCTTTCTAGAGGCACCTACAACATGACCGTGGTCGGGAATCGAACCCATGACCTTCAGATCTTGAGTCCAACACGCAACCATTCGGCCACATAATTCTTATGTCAGACAAGTTCCAAGTTTCTTTATTGACAGAAAAACGAGATAGAAATAAATCTTTGGCGTGTTATTCCTGTGTCAGTCCTTAAAGGCTGCAGAGGGCCTTCCTTGTCTAAAATCCAAAACCATTAGAGTCAATAAGATCGAGGTATAAAATCTGTCCTTTGGACAGACTACGTAAAAATAGTCGTGTAATCTGAAATCTCATCCTAAAAGTGGTAAAATGTGGCCATGAAATCGTAAAAAAAATATATATATATATTGTAGGCAGTTTTTCCCAGAGGCGTATGCAGCTTTCATTTTGTGAAGGTCTATGATCTGCGAAGGAGAACCAAATTGTTTACCCCTTCTCATCTTAACATAAATCAAAATTGTGAATAAGATAATTGAAGGACCCCATTACTGTGTGTGAGCAGTATGTAATTTGAGCATAACGATGATTCCAGAGCTATGGGCTAGTCTTGGCCATCTCGGAGAAATCCTCTGCGTCAAGAAGAAAAACAAAAATTATTAGATGGGTCACCGAGGCTTGTAGCTTTTATCTGCAACGTACATGCCTTTTGAGTGTCCGCATTTTCCCATCGTTAACGGCCAAAGCTGATTCCGACGACCTCACCGTGACCTAGTACATACATGATTTACAGGGTTATGTCATGATTGACGTGACGTTATGTGACGTATCGTACTGTGTCGTACCGTGCCGTGCCGTGCTGTGTCTTGCCGTGCCGTGCCGTGTGATGCCGTGCTGTGCAGTGCCGGATCCGGTCGAAACTCACCCATAGGCACGTTCTGATAATATTATGTGATAACGGCACATGACGCATAGATTATACGAAGCGTACTCTGAAGCGTTTGCAACATCACACCGATTGCGACAGTTGTATGTGTGTGTGTGCGTGCATATTGTGCCTGTTCATACAGTTTCTTTTCAATAATTTATAATAAAACAGAGATAATGCATGGAGGGGAGTAAATCTAATATCAAGTCAAGTTTTCCGGTTCAAAGAAAGCTAGAAGGGAGCCAATCAATATATAATCTGCGCATCAAACCCCGTTTGCTTTGATCGGGTATAATCGTTAATTGCCCTCTATTTTCATTCCGCAGCAACGACATTGGCACATTCTACATTTTCTTGCTGACGTGGGAGTTTTTCACTACTAAAGATGCAATATCAGCTTCGCAAGTCTTGGGAGTCAGAGATTACCAGCAAACATATTATAATTAGTAACACAGTGGATTCTGCTAATCAAGCCCCATTAATAGAAACTTCTGCAAAAAAAAAAGGATTTGGGGGNNNGTTGTGGACGAGAAAATAATTTCTCTTGAAAATTGCAGGCTAACTGTCTTATTCAAATTTGAATCCTGAATTATGCATAGAAATAGCCATATCTTAACGGCAGATGCCCGAACACAAGAGGCATTGAAAGAAAAGTATAAAACTGTATCGCATCCAGTGCATCATCATTGAGAGCTTGCGCATTAACGATGCGATCTCTTACCGTCGTGCGAATTACATTAACTCTGCATATTGAATGTCACTAATGGTGCATCCAGCACCGATGCACTAACGTAATCGATAAGATAATGGACAAGCTCTCAAATAATTATTAATTTTATATGTTGAACGCCACTAATGGTGCATTCAGCACCAAGAGATAAATGTAATTCTTGCGATGGTAAGAGACCTCACCGTTAATGCGCAAGCTCTCATATTATCATGTAACTCGTAGGATAACAAGAGATCTCATCGTTATTGCATTAGCTCTCAAATGGGATTCTTAAGATGATAAAAGATCCTTTCGTTAATGCGCAAGCGCTCAAATATCTTCACAACTGTATCCTTGTTGAAAGTGGTCATCGGGCATCCATGCATTTCCACATAGTAATATTGTCCTTGTTAACGTATAGGGTCGCATTCCACATGACTTAAAGAGAATAGTACGGCTTAACACCTCAACAAGGACAATATAATGTGCCTAGGTCTTTGCAAAAAAGATGAGCCCTGTCAACCCCAATGCCGTCTGTTATACCACAGGCCAAAGCCAAGGACTTTTTCAATGACTGGTCCGCTTATTGATTCTAAAACGATACAAGTGAAGCACTTCTTACTGATTCTATTTTGACTACTGATGAGAAAACAAATCGTTTCAGTTGAGGTGAAATGCTGTATTACACACAAACACAAATCGTTCCAGCGAAAAACTAGATCGCTTATAACCTTCTAACTGGCACAAAGAGACAGAGATCCATAAACTCTGGAATAAATTTTGCTGTAATAGGTGGACTAGATTAAAATACTGAGCAAAGTTGTTCCAAAGTTTGCATTTGATCCTGTTTGTGAAGAATCACTGTACATAACAACACGGATAAATAAATGCAACTCACAATGGTGATACTAATGAAAAAGGAGGATGAGTGGTTTAAGAAAAAAAACAACAAACTTAGTTCAAGCAATTGAAACAGATGGATTGGAAAGTGACAGAGATTGAAGACCGTATAACAGTGCAGACAAGAGGTTAAGGGGGGGATGAAATTTCTCATACATCTCGTCTACAATTCTCTCTCCAAAAGACCCCAAAAAATTCCGAGAGAGCAGAAAATAGGGGAGGGAAGAGAATGGGGTATATCATACATCTCGTCTACAAATCTCTCTCAAGAATAAAAAAAAACAACAATAAAATAACTAAGAAGGCAGAAAAGAGGGGGAGAGGATAGGATGGGGTTTATCATACACCTCGTCTACAAATTTCCCTTTAAGAAAAAAAAAATCCACGAGATGAAGGCTGTTGGGCTACCTCATTAAGTCTCCAAGTCTTAATACAGCATCATCAGAAATGTGGTGGACTAAGCCCACCGAGTAATTTCCATCTCATCCTGTCTGCAAGACACCCCTTCACCTCAGTTTACAAGTGTTCTATATGTCCATGAGGCAAATCTTGGGACTTTCCATCAAAGGTTTTAGGTTTAAGTTAAAGATCTTTACGTTAGGGTTACGAGCAGAGTTAAAGTTAAAAGCCAGGTCAGGGTAGGGAAAGAGTTCCTGAGTGTTGTCCAGGGACTGTCCCAACGGATGGGTTTTTATTTTCCCTAGCTCTGACCCTCACACTAACTCAAGTACATATCAGGAGACTCTCAGGAATTTTGCTGTGGACATGGAACACTTGTTAACTGAGCTGACTTCATGGGAAAGCTGTACTGAAGTCGGTTCATTTTCTTCCCCACTTCCCTGAGCTCAGATATTAAGCGCTAAGGCTTGGCCTGTATCGATATCGATATTCATTAGTCACGATACTAGTCTCCAGCTTGAGTATTCACTTTTAGAAGGTGATCTAAGCGATAATATCATTCTACAGATCACTTCATGTCACTGTATTTTATTTTATTTCAAAGCTGCACTCTTGTATCACTTTGTTGCTGCTTTAGAAAGACATTAGCAAAGAAAATAAATTCACGAGAAAGCAAATTATAGTAAAAACTACTGTAACATGAGAACAGATGAAATACTATTAATTTCTAAACGACTGGCCTTTTTTATTTTCTCAACTGAACTTACTTTGATATTTGACCTCTGGAAGAAAGGAATCACTGTGACGTTACAGTATCGATGTCGACTAAGGATAATACTAGATTCGTGAGTACTCACAATATTAGATATTTGAAAATAAAAACAAAATATCGACCAGGGCACAACTCCACTTCATTTTCTACCCCCCCCCCCCCCCNCCCCCAACCGCCTTTCCCGTCTGTGCTCAGATATTAAGCATCAGTAGTTAAGTCTCACCTCGGGCAACTTGGTCCAGTCACCGTTCTCTGAACTCTTGTGATTGAAGAACGATTCCGATACCAGTGATTTCTCGGTTCCACAACAGGACAGTAGACACGTGTGGCCTATTCCAATCTGAAATGAATTCAGTTTTATGATTTGTCATTAAAATTTACACAATAAAAAGGAACGGAGACAAAGCTTGATTAAAGTCAACACTGATTTATTTACTCCACATTGCATGGAATCAGGAAGTAATAGTGACATGTTTAGGTGGATGGCAGGCACATAGAAAGGGAGATCCATACTCGCTCAGACCAGTCGGCCTGGTACTTGAAGAAGAAGACGATTATTTTATCGAAACTCTTCGAAAGCATAACAAAAAATATGCTATCAAAATGCGTTGTTATCCAAATGATTTTCACATTACAGAAACTTTTTTATTATGTAAAACGCGCTTTCTTGACATTAAACTGAAGGTGCAAATTGGCGGATTACGATCAAGTGGAGTCAGCTGAACTACCTATTTTCGTCGAAGTGATGCTACACTCCTATAACCCACGTGTAAAGTAACCGTGGGCCAGGGGACGTCTTCCTAGTAATCTTGATACGAAAGATTCGACATGCAAGACCGGGCGGTAGGTAGGGGAGAATACCGGCGATCATCGATAATCCAGTCCTCCAAGAGAGAAAATAATGATCTCTACGTTGCACACGAACGCCACCTACGTTGTTACCTCCCTTCCCTTTCTTCAAAATTGTCCAATCCATTCTGTTTCCATCCGCGTGTTTCCGCCATTGTATCAATGCACAGTGATATGACCTTTTGATGTGTTCTGTTTCAAAACTTGTGCCATATCAGGCAAAACGGATAGAAAGGCAAGATGATAAAATGAGCGAACTTTAAACTTGTATCAGAAAATGGGTGGACGACTAAGTATTAAGGTATTTTTGTTGTTATTGTTGTTGTTGTTGTTATTGTTGTTGTTGATGTTGTTGTTGTCGTTGTTGTTGTTTTGAGGCTGGTTAATATCTCACCACTTTAACACAAGTGTCTTGAATAGTGTGTTTCCACCAAATCCTTAACTTCACATCGCTTTGCTGAGATTTGAAGTCCGTTTGTGTGTGTGTGTGTGTGTGTGTGTGTGTGTGTGTGTGTGTGTGTGTGTGTGTGTGTGTGTCTGCGTGTGTGTGTGTACTTGTGTTTTCTGATTGTTAAAAGAACGAAGCTGAGAGTTGTTTTTAAGATTGAGGCCCTGGCAGGATGGGGAAGGTGTGGGGGTGGGGAAAGGCCGAATACCTTGTCCTGCCACTGACCATGGTCAATTGTGTATATAGTTTCATTGTTTTCTCCTTAATTTTGGGCGAAGCGATTTAACAACAGAAAGAAGACACGTTATACACATCATTCTGAGAAACAAGTAGTTTCTATCGTTTACAATATTACTCTCGTTGCCTTAAAGGCAAACCATCCTACCAGTCTTTTAGTCTTAAAGTCACCCCCCCCCCCNCCCCCCCCCCCTTTCAAAAAAAATCCTTAAAGGCAAATTATTCTACCATTATCTAGAGCTTGGTCTTTAAAAAAAACAAAAAGTGAACAGGATTAAGCCTGAAGACGGTACAAAAGTCTTTTGTTTTCTTCAAATCATTTATATGAGAAACATTGTTACTCATCATCACGGAAGATGTATACTTATGAATATATTTATAAGCATCTCCAGTCAGCACCACCAACCAAAGTGCAAACTGCTATTGCTGTACCACGATTGCCCTCCCGATTAACTCTTGAAACGGCTCATTAGTGCGTCAGTAAGAAGGGCAAATTAGCCCCCTTGCAAAATTAGTCCTCTGGGCACAACGAGCAACGGAAAAGGAAACAAGAGATGGGATGGAGCAAGGAACGGACATGAAGATGATTCTTCCTAGAGGTCCATAATAATTTGCTGTAGTAATTATGAATGCTATGGCTACCCGTTAGTCCATATTTAAGCTGTGTTTATTCACACACTAAAAAAATATTGGGGAAAACATCACTACAATCATAATGCAGTACATTGTTGAAACTTTAATATCCACTAGATTAAATCTCCAACTTTTTAAATGTATAAGGCACAGATAATTTAATAACAAATATTTTATCCATCCTTTGGTCCCTGGTAACTTTATTTTTCTTTAGTATCAACTTTTAAGCACGAATTCGGACACCCCATAAGCTCGAAAATGTGGATTGTCTCCCTGAAAAAAAATTGAATTTGTTAAATTACACTGTAACTTGACACCACAGGTTGGTCTCTGATGGATGACTAGAACAAGTATCAATACAATACTGAATCTAATGCTGTGGATCGGCCGCACTGGCTGATGTATGCACAAAGCCATTTTCGAACACAAATTTTGAGGATGAGTCGCAGGAAGAGCATGGTCATTAGTTACTAGTTATGCCAATCAGGGTGAGGTTACGTTTTTATGATAATGGTGGTGGTGGTGATGGTGGTGGTGGTTTTGGTGCATGGTGTGCCTTATCATGCTGATTAGAATAATGCTAGAGGTGACACTGTTGAGAAAATAATGATGAGTGCATTTTGTTAGTGTCCGTGGTCATGCTATGATAATGATGATGACGATGTTGATGGTGACTGTGGTGCTGATTATGATAATGATGGTGGTGATGGTGGTCGGAACGAATATGGTAGTGTACTGGATTTTCATGCTGATTAGGGTAATAGGAGATACACTGTCAAGGATATTAGCATTATAGACTCCTCACTGGTGTTATCGTATGCCTTAGGAAGACAGTAAAAGACCGGGCAGAATGAGTCCTTAATTTGTGAACTTGCCTGCGAATTCGTTTGCATTCTCTCCTAAGTTTGTAAACTAAACCTGAATTTTTGGGATATTTACTTCGGGTTTCTGTGTGGCTCTCTGTGCAGAACACTAATAATGTCGTTAAGGAAACTAATCAGCTTATTTAAGCCTTTCGATGTCACGGTTCGAAAATGAAATCAAAGACCTATATTTTAAACATCATTTTCAGTTAGCTCATTAAATGATGCAGTCTATAAAAGAAGACTCAGAGATTGTGGAAGTCAGTATTTGATGATAGATTCGAGTTTTTGTGGAGCAGATTTATGAAATATATACTATAAAATTGCTTAGCAGTCAGTTTTATTAGACTCTTCTCCTGTGTGGGGATATGACATCTTGAGACTTCAAACGAATATGTCATGCCAAAATATTACTAGATCAAAATGCTTTTCGCCAAATCAAAGCTCACACACTGAGCATTCATACCATACCAAAAACTCAGCAACGCGACTTAATCCTCATTTTAACTGGCCACAAGACATCTACGTATGACCTATTTCTCAAATACGACTCTATAGACCAACACCGACGACTTATAAATCCATCCTGTTGTGCACGGATTGTAAGCTTGATTGAAAGTGCATCATAAAATGCGGAGCAATTTTCTCGACGGCCTCCTTTCTCTTATAGTGACCCCATCTCCCATAAGTCATGCCCCGAACATGACTTTAGCTGACCCGCGTCCCACCACGCCAAGCTATCATTCTCTCACCTTATCACCACCACCACCACTACCACCAGCACTCACGCACACAGAAATTTACAGAAGAGAAACTGCTCACTATCCATCAGAGATCATTCCGAAGGTGGCACATTACTAGGGGTCAGTTCAGTCTGTTTTTGCCCCGATGTCCCTTAACACCGATGGCTTCTCGCTAGTGTATCGCGTGCTGGGATCTAATTGGATATTTTACACGCGGTCACTTTCTGCCCGGAACGGTGTCGGCATCATTAAACGCGATTGATCCGGACAAACGAACCGCTCGGCGTCTCTCTACTTAACGCTGATGGGCGGTGCAATATTTATTGTGGTTTACCCCTTGTGGCATGATACAATCAAATTTACCTATAGCTCGCTACGCTTGAGCACGGCGGTAGAATAAATTCGCGTCTCCTTGCCAATCGCGTAAGACGGTAGTCGAATTTTGCAGCCCAATGTTAGCTGATGGGCCAGGAGACAACAAACGGAGTGCTTATTATTCATAAAACTAGGTCACGCAGCAAACAGGTGGCTGGACCTGAGGTGCCTCGAGCTATGACAGTTAATGCAGAGCAAAAGGGAAGGACTGCAGAAGCAGTAATACCTAGAAAAAGCCTTGTGAGAAAAGCTTACCTCTCAAAGCCTTTTATCAGCGCCTAGGACACCAATACTTTCGACTTAATTACGTCACTCCCATTTCATAGGGGCGTATCTGGAAAATCCTAGTTTGAAGCTAGGGCTAGGTGAAGTTTTTGAAGTCTTAAAAACTCTTATAACTCGCTTATTTCTGGGTGGATTTTGATGATGTTTGGTTCTTTGGAATTGTAGAGAGCTCAGAAATCTATCGAATATTATGTTTTGAAAGTCTACACTCAATTTCCACATAAATTCAACAAACGCCTCTATGGCATACAACGCAAATGCGCATACGCCCCGTTCAGAGCATATGCGCCCCTATGGCATACAACGAAAATCCGTACATGCTCCCCTGACACCATGTGCGCCTTTATGGCATACAATGATTGTGCCTATCCTAAAGTGGTCTATTGTAGGCTTGTTGAGTGTCAATGGGCGTATATGGGGTTGTTGGCTATTGTTTGGCTGACCATTGTTGGTTTATTGACTATGTACCCAGAACAAACAGCAACAACATCAAACAAAGATCACGGTGTTAATGTACTCGTACTGAGTCCAAAGACAATTATTCATTTTCAAATATGCATTTTGTAACTTTATTTAGGCTTGGAAATTATAGTTATGAAACTGCTGCCACTAATAATGATGATGATGATGATGATGATGATGATGATGATGATATCGGTACATTGTCAATGTCATCAAACAATAGTTCATGTGCATTGTCATAATCTAATCGATAAGAATATAACGACTATTCCATGTGATTTTAAACTCCAGTTATTTTAAAATGCATGATGATGATGATAATGATGAGGAGGCCATGATGATGATGATAATGATGAGGAGGCCTTGATGATGATGATGATGACGATGATGATGGTTCAAAATAAGCATTCCCAATTGGATTTATCTCATCTCTTCTATTCTCTTATTTTATTTTATCTTGTGTTTTTATTGAGTCTTTTCATAATTAGTCACATTACAGCAGGTCTAGGCTACAAACTGTGCATTAAAACAATGCATTAAGTATTCTCTACTAAGTTTGTTATTAACTCAGTTTGGCTGGCAATAGCAATTGACACTTACTGCCACTGATGACTTCTTCACATTTTGTCAAGATGAACATAAACGCTATTCCATGTGATTTTAATTATTCCAGGGATTTCAAAATGCATGATGCTGATAATGATGATACATTGGAGAGAATGACTGCGGATATAGAACTCAATTACTGACGATCCAGACAGAACATAGGCTGCCAATTTAATTGTGGGGCAAAGAAAGATAGAAGTCTTTGTGAGCTGGTATACTGATAACTGGTGTAGCTCCACTGCAAAGAGAAGCCAGATCAGCGTACTTTCCGGCTGACAGTTTGAAAGCAGATTCTACTGCTCTTGGTGGTGCTTCTAAGTTTCTTCGAGCAGGCATTGAGATAGTTTCGAAAACATCTTGCAAATGGGAGGTCTTAAAACTTATCTTCTCGAGCTCGTTCTTGTTGAGTTCAATCTGCATGAAGTCTGGCCAAGCCAATCGTGAACCTTGGTCCGAAGATCTCACACGCAGAATCCCAGACGCTGCTGCAGCCGACTTGAAGTCCTTAATGTCTGCAGTTTGGATTTCAGTGACTCTGTAGGGCTTTTTCTTTGCCGCCAGCTTGATAATGCCCACAAGTTCAGATGGGACAGAAATGTTTTCCACTCTGTTCACGGCAGATTCGATGACAGAATGAATTGAATCGCCCTCACTCTGGCCGTGGTTGGTTTCAAAATAGTTGAGTCTTACAGTTTTGAAGGAAGTTGATGACTTCAAGAAATGTCGTATCATGGTTGGCACAATGGAATTTTTGTTTTGGCCAGCACATCCGTCAGAGAAAAAAACAACGCGGTTGGCATTGGCATTATCCAGCTGTTGCAGGTAGTGGTATAAGCAAGAGGCAATTTCGTTCGCTCCCCTCCCAGCCACAGTCTCATACCAAAAATAACAGTGCCCTTGTCCTTTGCCGACATCGAAAATTGTAAAATTGAAACAAGAGAGCCTCCTTTTGTAAAAAAATCTCCCCTCTGTTTGACTTTGGCAGATACAGGACCTTCTGGAGATCGAATAAAGCAAGGTGGGTGTGGTGGTCTTCTTTGGCTTCCGTTCTCCACATTCCAAGAGCATCTCGGGCTGCCTGTTTCTCTCTGATGTGAGCACTGTATGCTTCTTCCACTTCATGTCCAGCTGTTTCAGTGGAATTTCTCTTTGATTCGCAAATACCACAGGTATCCTTTTTCGGGATGTGAAACTTAATATTCTGATTTGCGAGCACTCCCCGATAAAGCTCGTAGGAAACGGGGCAGTTCACTCCTTCCGAGCTTTCCTTGTAAAGTTCATACATCTTTGTAACTGTGAGGTCACTCGAAACATATTCGCAAGTCGTAGAACTTCGACAATAATGTGATTCCATCCTCGGGAATCTTGCAATGTGCCGCAAGACACATTGTCTCTTTGCAGCGTTGATGTCCGCTTTGCTGTCACCTCCCCTTTGGTCTCCTTGCAAGATGCCATTGTCACCTATCTTGCTGATAACGTTGCGAATATGATTAATGATTGTTGGTACTCCTAAGCCTAACCCTTCCTCTAACTCGACCAATGTCGTCCCTTATCCTAGTGATTACTCCTAACCCTATCACTGAATCTAATTTTAACCTTATCCCTGCAACCTAACTCTAATTCCTAATCCTAATAGCCTGGATGTATTCGGGTAAAACACATCTTAAGCAAGTCCCATGATGGTACCGCTGAAGATGAGAATCAGTTAGGTAGGGCAAATTCGATGTCATTAGGTTCATCAATACAACTGAGTTAATGTGGATAAAGAGACGGAGGGGCAAGCTCTAATCATGCCCCATTCCACTAACCGCAAGTGGCCACCGCCAAGGACAACAATACTTTGACGTCTACTTAATGATTGTTAGTCTAGTACTCTCGTCCTGACTTAGTTTTATTTGTTTCCTATAGCTATCTCTGCATGATGTTGGTCTAGCATATCGATGGCATATCAAATACCGCTTTGATACCCTACTGCATCAAAAGACAACCAACTCTGTTGAAGATTCTCAAATTCACGAGACCATGCCAAAGAAGGGTTAGCTAAGCAGAGAATGGGCGTAATCAAGCAAATTTCGGTAAGGAGAAAGTATAAGTTTATGGAAACTGTTACGACCTTTGCCTTACTTATCTCCCAGGCTTTCATCCACGAAGCGGCGGGTGAAAGGTCATAGATTTAGAAGCGTTTGGAAAAGCGGCAAAGCTGGCTGAACTAATATAATAAGTAACAGAGAATGAAAATTAAAGACCGGAATGATACAAATATAAACTCAATATCATACATCATCATAATTATCAGAATTCCTGGCGAATATTAATATCTTTAGAATAATTATAGGAAAGCCGAACATTGTATTCTAATAAAAGACGTATTGCTATACAATATCATCATTCCTATAACTATTATTATTGTTATCATTCTTATACCCTGAAATTCGGCACAGCCAAAGAAGAAGGCAAACGGGAATCTATTACAAAAACATGTGGAGGTTAATACAACATAGGACAGTGGGAGGCGAGCCTTCACTCCAACATACCTTACGAAAGGCAACTGCATGAACTGGCTTTACCACAACATCAGTGGCAAACAATTCCAGCTACCATCCAGATTGGCAAACACGTGTGTCACTGACAAGCCTCATAAATCAGCAATATTCTACCATGGCCTTGCGGAATTCCGGAGCATCTTTTTGTTAACATCTGAACCTCATACTATTCTTAAGGCAATGGACTCTTGCCCCTGCCAAGTGACAGTTGTGGGGCTTTGATCGTCCATTCTGTGACGGGAGTGCCATTTGGAGACTGCTCGTTATGATACAGAATCGCTTAAGAACACACATTTAGGTGGACGAATAGCAACCACAGTGACACCTCTCTACTTCGAACATAATACACTGAGAAAAAAGATGTTACGTTCGTTTGGTCCCCACGGTCCTTTCGTTCTCTATGTGTGTGTGTGTGTGTGTGTGTGTGTGTGTGTGTGTGTGTGTGTGTGTGTGTGTATATGTGTGTGTGTGTGAGTGTATGTGTGTATTTGTGTGTCTTTATGTCTGTGTGTCTCTATGTGTACATGTGTAATTCTGATTGATAGNAGTGGGGGGAGGGGTCTCCCGGATATTCTAAGCAACGGAAGTATCACTCTCCGAGCATGTCACGATGGCTATGACTGAAGATCTAGAAACGAGTGCGCTGACTTGCGATTGGTGTTGGCTATACTTATATGCCTACCCTTAAATGCAAAGCGATAAGACGCCACTACTGGATTATGCGTGGACCGCATATGCCTAGCGTTACTAGAATTAATATTCCTTTGGTGGATTTGCATGTATTGTATAATCTTGAACAACAACAGCAACAACTAAAATTCCCTCTCCATCGACTAAACGGTATGTGGGGTGGAGTTTTGCGCTTATCCCATGTTGTGAGGAAATCTGCACCTGTTCCATATAATTATTACAAAATAGTAACAGAGTTACAGGTAAGCAAGAACAAGACTATAGCAGTATTTACTATGACGATAGAATTCTACCAAATATAACTCGCGACCCTCCCCCACCCCCACCACCCACACTTTTCCGCTCCCAAGTTGCGCCAGTTGTTGAAGGGAGCTGCGAGTATTATCAGTTCTTTTATTATGACTAGTGGGTAATGCAAAATCCAAATAGACTATGAAAGTGCTGGACCGATCCCTCATTTTTCGGCTGGAGGTTTTCACAGCTCGAATTGCATAGATCGATCTTAAGCACGAGCTTTTCCTAGATATAATTAACACTGGTCCCAGCTACCAAGTGACCAAGGATCGGGGTCTCTGGCTGAGATCGCACTAGCTAGCGATCACGCCTTCTTTTCTCTCCTCTCTCCTGCACTAACGCCTCTCAAAATAATAATAAGGTTGGTTTTGCTTCTCACGGCAGATACGCAGGAGTGTTCATTCACGCTTCCCAATGTTTTCTGATGAAAAAAATAAAATTTTTGTCCCGAAAGAGTATGTATCAAATATATACTTTTTGTCGTCATTGATACCTTAGCAGACATTCAGAATTTATTTCTTCCAGCACATCCCTGCCCATATTCTAAATTAACAGTTTCGCAGATGCAACATGTTAACAACGAGGATGGGAAAATTAATTTTCAATGATTCGGTGTAACGCCTTGCATTACTGTTAGTTAAGCCAAATAATCGACTTTTAAAAATCGGAAATAAAGATTGATCATAAATATCGATCCTCAAAGATAGGACGTAAGGAGCTGTCCTAAGTATCGATCCTCAAAGGTCGGAAGTAAGGCTCGATCCTGAAGTAAGGCTCGATCCTGATTGTCGATCCTCAAGACCTAGATCGATTAATCGAGCATCGGCACGATCTTTTGAGCCAAGATGTCCAGCTCTACACTCTGGTTCATTGAGTCTCACACGATGCAAGGCAAAGGAGAATGGACTGTGTGGCGTGTCTATTAAGTACAGACCTTCCAAGGGGAGTGATTGCCTCCAAATTCCATTATCCGGTGAGAACTGACAACTAAAANTAAATCGAGCATCTGCTAGTCTCGCGACAAATCGGTCGTTTTAGCTTTTGAAATGGTATTCCACAAAATAGGTTGTAGACAAATTTTAGAATCATTTCATTCAAAAGTTAAGTACGGTTCTGATGACAGTGTCAGAAATCAGGCGCGAACTCAAAAACTTAAGGAAGCAATAGGTTTATGAGGAATTCAGTCTTTTCTTGCTACTAAAATCGTTGATGATCTGATTTTTCTCCAAACTTCAGAGTCACCAGTTTAAGTATGCTTTAAGTTGAAAGTTACGTTTATTTATGACTTAAGAACAATTTCAGGAGTCAAGATATAAATTATCATATTTTTTTATACTTGTTCGTTCATTTGTTTCATTGTTTGAAATCGTTCGTATATCTAGTTCATTTGCAGGCAGGTTGTTTTTTTCCCCTATCCACCCTTCAGCTCAATTGCTGGTGATCACGTGACATCATATCAGGTAAGAACACCGTCCAAGTGTCCAGGCTAACACCAATCACCTGCTGCACGCACAAGCAATGACATTTTTGGGGGCAGATATTCAACAAATAAGCGCTACACATTCGTGCCCTATCTAAAATGACCCTATATAATCTGTATGTGTGGAAAACCTAAACCTCGTGGGTTGGAAATTTTATCTAGGATTTTCTGTATGTAATCTTCTCCCAGCTGAATAAAAGAGACCAGCTCAACTGCTCGCCGAACCACTTTTCCCCGGGTACGGCCATTATTAATAACGCTCTCCTATTCAACCTTGTTATTAATTTGAGAGAGCTGGCCTCTGGTGATCAATAGTACTCCATAAACCTTGGTAACTGTAAAAAGTTTCCAGACCTAGCCACAGGAGAATAAATATTAAGTGTGAAGACTCACATAGCATATCAAAGAAAACATGTATGTCTAGACGCTAGTGTAAAAGCCCCCTTCGTTAGGTAATGTGACGAAAGATCTTCGTTAGCTGCTGATGTGACAATGTGTCATTCTGTCATAAGGCAAGGGAAATATCACCTTTCTCTCTCCAACCATTAGTCACATCCGTTCAGTGTCTTGCGTATCCTCATTAATTAGGGGTGGTTGATCGGAATCATGGATGAAATAATGACTTATCGCTATGGACCCACACGGCCAGATTAAATTTAGTAGATCTCCCTAAAATGACCAGGAAGCAGCCTTAGCTGTAGTCTATCATGCTAAATGATAATTGGATGACATGAGAAATAGCCAAGCATGTATCCTCTATTCAATATGTCACATGGCTATGATCTTTTAAACGTGTGGTATCCCCATATCCCGTCCGCCATCCCTCCTCCATATACATATATATATATATACACACCTAACAACAGCAAAAACAAACAAGCATTTATATTCAAATCGAGTGCTGCAGTAAGCACAAATTTAACAAAACGCTTGATTTTTGACTAGGTGACTTCAAGTTTTATATAAAGTTGACCAGAGTGTTTACTCTGTAACCAAGAAAAAAGGTAACTATGTTCTGGATGTGGCAATCAATTTAAAAAAGGGAAATAAATAATTTTGGCTCGGTGATTTCTTTGAATAGTAAGACCATATCCCTCAGTATTAAATGTCCAATGAAAAACCGGATAAGGTGTCAGTTGGCGCTTCACACAAAGCAAGCTATGGATGTTATTAAGCCAGGTTAACTAAACTCTGTCAGAAGTCCCGCTCAGCCTGTTAAGGCCTGTGACAAAATATTGCGTCCAAGAGCGAATTAAAATTTGGCCTCTCCTCTCTTTCCGCTACACTTTCTCTCTTCTCTTCTCTTCTCTTCTCTTCTCTTCTCTTCTCTTCTCTTCTCTTCTCCTCTCTCACCCTTCATTCAGCTACTGTGTCCATCAGGTGTGAGTTAAATGGCCATTCTCACGAATAACCCCGTAGTACAACATTAAGTCAGAGCCATAAACGACCCGACCACAGCCACTGCCGATGATCATAAACCACACATCTCCCAGGGATGAAAAATAGCCAGGAATATCTCCAATTCGTCATCATTAAACATGAAAGTTCCCAATCCATGTGGGAGAGGGCAGTCTCCGGCCTTTGCGCATCCCCCTGGAGATGACCGGGACCTCTTCAGTGTCAGAGATAGATTTAATTACAACAACCAGCAGCCGGGTCCCACCAAGGCACTGTTATTTACGGTGAATGAACAGATCTTCTGTAATACGGCTCGTCCATGAATCTAATTACAACGCCGATCTGAGATCTTTCGGGGGCCCTCAGCTCAGCTTCGGTAACCACACAGAGAGACTTGTGTTATTATTTCTAGAATCCAGCTTCTGCTTTTAAAGTGCAATTTTGGGGGACTTGGGAGACCGGGGTGTCTGTGTATCGTTCTGGTATTTAAACCAACTTTAATTTAACTTAGTTCATTCATCGTCCTCTCATTCCCTGCCNCCGCCCACCCCCACACCTCTTTAAAACATCTGTTTGCACAAAGATTTGAAATGTTTTATGACCCTCCACCCCTCCTCTTTTCCCCCTCCATAGTGAGATTTGGTAAGGTAACCTTTCACAGAGACAGCACAAAATTATGTTTACTCCAAATTCCAGTTCACATGTTTTGTCTGCAACAGGGGAATGAAGAGTGTTTGGTAGTACTCCAAATTCCAGTTCACATGTTTTGTCTGCAACAGGGGAATGAAGAGTGTTTGGTAGCCCAACAATTCTTGTTATACATGAATATACTTTTATGTTGTAACTCAGTTGTTATGACAAAAGCTTTCACTCTGCAATTTCCATCATACAGTATATCCCTCTCAAATCCTGGATAAAAACAGACTATCTGCACTAACGGCGAAAACAGAAACCAGTGATAAAAGAATTGGAGAGCATGATTTTTAATTCCGCTTGTGTTTAATTGGTTAATTGGTTGGCTGGCTGGCTGGTTGGTTGGTTGGTTGGTTGGCTGGCTGGTTGGTTGGTTGCTTGCTTGCTTGGTTGATTGATTGGCTGGTTGATTGGTTGCTTGCTTGTTTGATTGAATGGCTGGCTGGCTGGTTGGTTGGTTGCTTGGTTGGTTGCTTGGTTGGTTGGTTAGTTTTTTAATTTGGTGGTATTTATACCTTCCCCCCCCCCCCCCNACACACACACACCCCCCCCCACACACACACACACACCTTTTTCCAGTGTAAGTTGTTCGAGTAGGAAACATTAAAAAAACCATTGACAAGAGGACTGTGGAACGTGAATATCAGGGAATTTCCATATTATTGCTAATACGAAAAGGATTTTCCTCTTGCTTGCAAAATGTATCCACATAAAGAATTACTTATTTCTCGCACAACATTTCGTGTTTGACACAATCAGAATGAAAACATTGATATCGTGAGCACTCACAACTCACATCAAATTACATAGAAGACATGCATAAAGTACATCTCATCAAGAGATGCCGTTATACCAAAGTTAAAGCCCTTCTATCCAGACTAAAGACCTCTCGCATGACTTTACATTGATACGAGATTTCCTTCGCAGGTGTTGCCACCTAAGAGCTTTCTCATATCAATTCTCTGGGGATCATTCAGAGCCATTGCCAATGCCATTTTACAGGTGCGGATCACTTACTAGCATTCTGATCATATTTTAAACTACTTGTAGCAGCCTACACCCCATTTTACAGAAGGTGGACTGAGGAGAGTGTGAATGATTTTTTTTCTTTCACCAGAATCTAGAGCTATGATAAATTACGGTGCATTCATGTTCAATAAAAAAAATACAAGCTTACATGGGAGCCCTGCAATGCAGCATACTTATAGTCTATTTAAAAACACACTGCAAAATGGGCAATGGAAGTTATCCACCGTGAGCGTCTACACTATCTTTCCAGCATTACGTTCACGCGCTGGAAATGAACGCCCTAGACACACTCAGACAACAACAACAACAACAACAACAACAGCAACAACAACAACAACAACAACAACAACAACAACAAATCGTCCTTTGTGAGCGTGGTAGCCGCGTTCTCTGACATGCTAAATATGCCGTTTTCAACTGGACTACGATGTATAAAATATTTGTTTTAAATCTCAAAGATCTTTGATCCCAAAAATGTTCTTATCTTTCTATTAGGCGCCTTAGACTTGAAGATTTTTGTGACTACAAGTGATTGAGGGAGAGAAATTCTTGTGCAGAGGTTCACATTAAATATGAACAATTATCACTTTTTTTTTACAGTTATCTC
>JAWQUT010000001.1:843556-855659 GCA_033807755.1 Ellobium chinense
CCCCAACCCCGCCTCCCACCCACATTCACCCCCTCTGCCCCAAAAACAGATCTTGAACACACAACACTCTCTTGCATATGTTCATTTATTCAGCTGCCAAGTAGTGCTGCAAACTATTCATTACATAAGATTCAGGTCACCAGGGTGCACTGGCTATGCAGCCAGGCAACCATACTGACGTCAAAGTGGGTACTCTTCGATCGACTTCTTTTAATCCTAGCTCCTCGAATGCATAGATAAGGATTTTGAGTAATAGACGCTGCAATGATTCGCTGAATTATGCACATGTACAACATGTCTCTCATGTAAAAAAAAAAAAAATGGGATAAAGCGAAATTTGCGATTTAAGTGGCTCGACCGTTATATCAGAGCAATGAATATTATTGTTTTCATATTCACTATAAAGAGGAAGAGGAAATGCTGAATTCATTGCCTCTTTCTGATCTTGTTCACTGTGGGCATTGTGACCCTCATTGTGAGGAACTGCTACTTGGTGTCACATTAACAATGCATGGTGAAGCAGCATGGCCGCGTGGCTCGTGACTCGTACTTAGAAACTGAAGATTGTCAAGTTTAAGGTTTGTGTATTTGATTCTTGGGCTAGGTGGATAACGTTGCTATCTACGACATTGGGAAAGACGAAAAAAAAAAGAAAACAAAAAACTCACTCCCTTTACCCACTCGTCAAGTGTAAATGAATACCTGGTTTTAGAGCTGGGAGGGGGGAGGGGAGGGGAGGAGACCAAGGCGCTGCACCACGGTAGACCATCACTGACTTTGTTATGTGTTTCATTTGTAACATTATGTATTTACATATATGATGTGTACTGTCCTCTATTATTGCCATAGTAAATGAGATATATAGCATTTTAGGGCATTGTAAACCAATTTCGCCTATAGAGTAGCTAAGAGTCCTTATTGATTTTGTCACTGAGTTTAGCTGCTGTTATAATTTTACCACGCAAAATGTTACTTTAGGAATGTGGCTTTCAAATTACTGAAGTGGCTGTAAACTGCCGAGTAAAATATAGCCGATAGTGACAGAGGCGTAAATCCACAAGAGGTTGCTTTGTAATGTCATAGGTGTTGCCTCCGTTCTCAAATAAGTTGAAATCGAACTGTTTATGTTCAGTGGCCTTGCAGGCCATCTCATCTTTCTAAATTAAGAACTGACCCGCAATAGAGGGTTGCATGAATATTACACACGGCACGCTATCCATATTAAATTCGGGAGGTGTGTTAACTTCTATAAATTGTCAGATTCCCAGGTTTGATCCTTGCCCCTAGTCATCAGGATAGGCTCCTGGGAGAGTCCCATGATCTTGCCCTTAAATCATGCATAAATCTAAATCCTAACTTACAGCATACTTAGGCTAACTGGCCTCGCGTAGATCTGACTGCTTGTCTTCCACCAAACACAATATCATAGATCCTCCCCGACTAAAGCTTGGTTAAGGATTAAGGACAGATTTAGAATAGATGAAATATACAAGAGAGCGTTCCTAGACAATGATAATAAAGTCAGGGACTATCGAAAGTTGCTATTCTTCCTTAGCCAATTTCCCTAATCTGCCTGTAATCCTAATATTATTGCCAACGAGATTCACTGGAATTTCCAAGTTCTTCGGTTCAATACAGTGTCATGTGCAAAAATTTATCACTCTATTCATCCCTTTTCCAGACAAAACGTCCTACCTATTAGAGGTATTGGAAAAACGCAAGCCAGTTAGATCCTTACGTTCTGAAAATTCTCTTATTCTTTTAAAGCCCAGGACAAACGTGAAGAAATTCGAGGAACGAGCATTTAGTTTTATAGGACCATCTCTGTATAATAACCTGCCCCGTAATATTAAAAATCCCGATTCATTGGCTGTATTCAAGGGGTTACTTAAAACACATCTATTCAGTAAACATTTTGGTTCTTTGTTACACCTAGCTGACTCTGTCACAATTTAATTTTGAATAGATCTATATTATTGTGTATGAATATGTGTGCGTAGGTGTGCGTGCATGTGTGTGTGTGTGTGTGTGTGTGTGTGTGNGTGTGTGTGTGTGTGTGTGTGTGTGTGTGTGTGTGTGTGTGTGTGTGTGTGTGTGTGTGCGTATATGTGTGTGTGTGTGTGTTTGTGTGTGTGTTCAGGTACGGGTGTTTTGTCTTACTTATGTTATTGAAGTGATCTTAAATGTCAAAGCGCTTAGAGCCCACCTCGGGGATTGGGCGGTAAACAAATACAATTTATTATTGTTATTAAAACTCATGAGGTCTTTCCTCGCCCTCTTCCCCCACTCCCCCCAGCCCGCTCCTGGCTTCTTCTATCCGGGCTTTCTAAAAGACTATGCCTGTATGCAGATTATAACTTTGTGAACAAAGGTGGTGTCCTCATGTAATAAAATACAAGTACATGTTAATGATATGTGACCATTTTGTGCTGCGCCAATCATCATTTGATCATTAATATTTTAAAAAAGTGAATACATTACAATTGCATGAGTATATTAAAATCCACCCTTTGTAAAGGGGCATTGAATAATGTAGTTCTAATAGAAATATATATTATATGATACACAGTATAAGGCACATGCTATATCTCGCTAATACACACTGATACTTGAGAACTTGCGGATTAAGGATGGGATTTCTTAACATCGTAACAATGCTTACGATGGTAAGAGATGCCATCGTCAATGCGCAAGCTCTCAACTCTGTCACAGTAATCGCGATGAATTTTGCTCCCTTGTCAAGCTCAGATGTATAACAGTTTTTGTTTTTGTTTTTTTCATCATTGCTTCTCATCTTCCAAAGAAATAAGCGGAATAAACATTTAAGAAATAATCAAAATCATATATATTCACCGTGAGACATCAATAAGATATATGTATTTAAGAATAATGATATGGTCTTACCTAATAATCTAGAATGTCCCTGCTACACACTGTGCCAGTGTCTAGTCTATAAAGCTTCGGCGGATAGCATTCTAGAGACTAGAATACTGTTAATTAATATTCGTGCACATAGGCGTGGGTTCAGCTATCACATTTGGCTCCGCTTCATGACAATTCGCTTAATCGCACTTCTACCAAATAACCTCAACATAGATTCCGTACGTGTACGACCTCTTCCCCACTGGCACAAACCTCAAGAAATGGGGACATACCACAGATGGTAAGTGCCCACTCTGCAATGGAGAGCAAACCTTGATGCATGTGGCATCAGCTTGCAAAGTGGCACTGGCACAAGGGCGGTACACATGGCGCCACAATAGAATCCTGCGGGTATTAGCTAAGGCCGTCGACAAGGCCAGACAAGAGACAAATAAGAGACAAATAGCCAAGTATGTTCCAAAGTACTTCCTTCGTGCAGGGCAGGCAACTGGCAGCAAGTCTGCCACTAAATCTGCCAGCCTTCCGATGGCAACAGTGTTGCATAGTACGGATGACTGGGAAACAGCAGTAGATTTGCTGGGCTGTCAGACGTACCCTGAGGCAATCCGAACAACCAATATGAGACCAGACATCGTCGTGCATTCAGCAAGCTCAAAGCTGATGCTGCTGATTGAATTGACAATGCCGTCTGAGTCCATACAAAACTGCCAAGTACAGTGACCTTGTTCTCGAACAAAGAAGAGCAGGAATAACGGCTAGAGTAATGGCTGTGGAAGTAAGGGCAAGGGGTATGGTATGCACCTTGGTCTACGACCTACTCAAGTTGCTCGGATTACGAAGACGGGCGCTATCACGTACTCTGAAGGATCTGGCAGAGTCCGCGGAAAAGCGCTCACCATGGATATGGACCAAGCGTAGTGAACAGTGGAATGTTGCACAGTAAGTTTAAATATACCTAAAATGCAACTTCCACTTTAGGCTTCATGGTGGCAGAGATGATATGAAGCAAGGAATTAATTAACTGGAGATTGCGGGTTCAAATCCCTCCCGAGGCGGAAAAAAAATCAACAGAAGGACACTTGGTAGTCATGATCCAAGTGTGGCCCAGCCCAGCCCCTTTAGAGTGTCAGGAAGTCAAAGGGTCGAAACACTTGTTAGACTGGGGTATCTTTCTATGTTGCCTCGTTCTCCAAGTAAGAGAGTTTCCTATTTATTTTTCCGATGACAGAATGCTGTATTGTTATTACGGGTCACTAGATAATCGTCCGATTAAGCGATGATTTATACTAATACTAATACTAATACTAATACTAATACTAATAATGCAGTTTATAAGTCTCGTATCCAGGCTCATGACTGCTCCAGTGACTTAACACTATCATTACCCTAACAGGCCAGATCACTCTAGGACTTTCTGAACTCCCCGGGGAGTATACAGTGCCGCTGCCATTTGGAGGCGCTGATCACTAGCATACTGACCATACCTTTCACTACCTTTAGCCAAGTCCCCATTTTACAGACGGGCGGTCACATGGGTGAAAATGCTGTCCACACATGACCGTGGTCGGGAATCGAACCTACAACCTTTCGATCTTGAGTTCAACGCCACAACCATTCGGCCATTGCTCCACAAGTTGCGATTAACACGCCTTAAGTATAGGCCTCATCTAAAGAGTACCACATTCACTGGTGAAGCACTATTGGAGGCAGGACGATGACATTCCATGATGTGGCAAAAACGTCATTAAGAAAGCGGGTCCTTACCGTTAATATATCAGCCATATACAAAGCCGGCAACCTAGTTTCACTGTAACCTTACGTAACATGTCATCATTACTGAAAGATTAATGATGATTATGGCATCAGACATATATAGCAATGAGCGGTGGCAGTGAGCATAGCTCACTATGACAGCCGACTCCTCTTAATCATAGCATTCTTTTGTCAAATAACAGAATGCCGTATATATGCACAGTCAACTCCTTGACTTGCAACTTCTCCGATATTCGAACGAGATGCGATTAAAAGGATGTGTAATGTTCTAGTAGCTTCCATATAATTTATATATAGAATTATAGTGTTTCGTTGTTGCAAAAAAGTTGCGATTAAGCAGACACTGAGATCCCCCAGATTCCAATTAAGCGGAGTCGACTGTATAAAAGCTATTGTATAAACGTATTCTGTTTAACCACCTCCGTGGAGCCGCCATATAGCAAAGTCGACTAAACAGCTCTTTCTGTTTGCGACCCCCTGAACAACGTAGACATGCCACCTCACAGTTTGATTTCACTTACTGGCAATCAGCATTGTCATACTTTTTCCTTAATAGCAACATTTCTCAACAAACCGAATATCATAAGATCATGTTTGAAAAATCCAGACAAGGCTAAGCCTTTCTCCAGAGTTAAATCTTGCTGAAATCATGTTTATAAACAAACGAACTAGTGCTCGTAGCGACACGACTCCATCAGCGCCAGCACGGCTGGCCTTGACGGTTGGTTACGCTCTCTTACTGCCTTGCTGTGTAAACTGCCGACTGACCGCTTTGCTGCCAGATTATCTATACATCGCGTCTCTCTGTCGGACAAAAAGCGTTGAATTTATACGTCGTTTCTTTAGGTTTGAGCGTATGGAGTCGCCTCGCGCGCTACTAGATTTAGAATAAACACACTAGAGATCAGTCGCCGTATGCATAATCCTTATGTTAGTTAACGCACAGCGGTAACTACTGTAAACTCCCAAAAAATTGAGCAATATTCACTGTGGATAGCGCAATACGTTAACTAATATTATATGTGTTATGCAAAGGTCCACAGTAATCGTTTCCAGGTTTGGATTTTCTACAGACCGTCCATTATGGCAGAGATAAGTATCCGCATAATCCACAGTGCTACAATCACCGTGCACATTACAAACTAAAATGGGACGACGTATAGTCCGTAACATGCAAAGTGATCGTTAACACCAGGAAATGCCATAAGCACATACATGCCTATTTCTCTGATGACGGTCCGTACAGGATCCGAGCTGGAAAACACAAACTCTCTACTACCTTTTAGGTGACGATATACAACAAAGAGAGTCAGCAAAACAGCATCATATTACCTGACAATATTCTCCAGAGTCGTCGAAACTTTTGACATACTCACATGGAGTACTCATCAAAATTACTTCGTGCATCAGTGTCATCCTCCATTACGCATTGCCAAGCGCGAAATTATATTGACGATAAGAAATAATGACCATGATGTGGTGATGTCAACAACACCATTAAACATCACGAGGCGTTTCCATCTTCCGCCTCTTTACCTACCAGAGAATTGATTATCATAATAGCTATATTATTAAGTAATAATTTCATACATCAAGGGACCACTTTGATGGCAGGGTTGGGTTTCAGTACAGCTCGGTAATAAAGGTTAACGGGCGTTTCAACATCTGGGGTTCGCTTTGTCGTGAATGAACTTATCAAGGCACGTGTTACATCATAATAATGATGATGTGAACTTTTACAGTTTCAGCTCGCTGGTTTATAGCTGTGATGGATTGCGACACTGAGTCATAGTACAGGTCCCTGCTGATGTTTTTGGTATAAACAACGAAGAGATAAGAAAAGATGAAATAAAAAAGATACCATACCATATCGTACCGTACCGTACCGTACCGTACCGTGCCGTGCTGTAACGTACCGTACCGTACCGTAACGTAACGTAACACAGCACAGCACAGCACAGCACAGCGCAGCACAGCACAACACAACACAGCACAACACAACACAACACACCTCAACACAACACAAAATAACACAACACAACAACATAACATAACATAACATAACATAACATAACATAACATAACATAACATAACATAACATATGAGATGGTAATGTATTTCTCTTCCATGCAAAGATGTGCTTTCCTAGTTGATATAATATACTAGACAATAGACTAATTACACAATTATCAACATATATTATTATCAGATTATTATTAATTTACCCATTTACTAGATACACACTTAGCTGTTTACGCTGAAATCAGGTCATGGTCGGTGAAAGAAAATAATTATCATTTGAGAATTCTTCCTCCGCGTTTTTTAATTTGTTTTTTGTATAAAGAATGAGCGCAATGTTCGGAACATAATTTAACTTTTGTGTGTCCTAGTTGCGTATAACCATTCCGAAATCTCTGATGACCAAAAACATCATCTAACCTTGTAGTTGTTGGCTTAGGTTTGTTTTTTTTTCCATACCATCAAGCTAAATGAGCTCGTATTAAAATACAGGAACTGTCCATAGACAGTGAGAAGTATTGTCAGAATGGGAGTGTTAAGCAGAGGGCTTTGTGTGCTCGTCCAAAGAGTTGAGAATGACCTTAATTGATCTGGCCTGTCTGGGCAATAATTATGTGTAGTCGCGTGAGCGGCCAACTGCCTGGATAGGTGACTTAGAAATCTCATTTTTACCATTATTATTATCAGTAATAGCAGTAGTTGCTGTATTATTCTTTATTCTTTGTATTGTTCTTATCGTTATCATTAATTCATATTATCATTGTTATTATTATCGATATCATTTATTATTGTTATTATTAAGTATATCATTATTAATTATCTTATTATTATCAATGATAATTCTTATCTTTATTACTTATCATTAGTATTATTACCATTATTATTGTTATCATTAGTGTCATCAATTATCATTATCATTATTATTATTAAATTTGAGTCTGACCTAATTAGCGAGATACGACGTTATACGACAACACGGATGATCTGTCCCATTCCCTCGTTCCCTCTGCCTCTCCCTGTCCCCTTCCAGGCCCCCACCCCCTCCANCACAGAGAAACGACCGACCTCATCCTCACACATCTATTCCTGTATCTCTACATTTCAATATCGACCCTAGTAATCTAACCTCAACGCTCCGCTCATCTCAATGTCCCCACCCTGATCTCATGGTGACAAAACCATCGTACGAAGCGTGATGAACTCGTCATTAGAAGTCACACCTGCCTGTGAAATTATACGGCTGTCACCTCTTGCTCAACATCTGAAGTCTATGAACCGAACAAAACCATTTTATCTGTCATAGGCGCGCGCTGAAGAGCAGCGATAGGGAGGGTGGCATCGTCTCCATTCCTCCCCAGACTCTTAAGCGCAGCGTTCTACTCCCTTAACACTTTATGTGCCACGGTCGCAATACTAGAACTGTGGCTGTATGCATAATCTTTGCGTTGATCAACGCACTGCGGTAAGCGTTGGAATCTCCCAAGACAATAGTAATGTTCATTTTAGTTAAGGTAGTGCGTAAATTGACGTATGGATTATGCATGCGACCACTGGGTGTAAGTTTACCACAGCGTGCCAAGAAGCACACCAGTATGTCAGGAAGTAACATTTCAGGTGTGAAGGGTTAAGACCTTGTAACTCTATTTGAGGGCAGAGACTGAAGAGATCATATTGTTACATAAATTGTTCAAATGAGAATAAACATGAACGGAGTTAAAGGTAATGAATGAGGTGCCAATCCCTGTGAAACTTTCAGGCATACGCCCATGATCTCTGTTCCGGATGCTGAAAATAAGCGAGGCCGAGGGTGTGTCCCCGAACAGGTGCTGACTCTAATGAGACTTTTTGCTCCACTGGTCGCAGAAGAACACTGCGACATGGCGGTATCTAATAGAGAGCTTTTATTTTAAAGTTCGTATCTCTTGATGGAAGAGGTAAACTTGCATGTATTATATAATTCCTTGGCGTTGTGATCGTATTGCACGTTACATCCTAGATGTGAAATTCGTAGCTGATCCTACTTTGTAAAGCATAACGCGATCACAACATCAGAAAATACCCAGACTTACCTCTGCCACCACTCCCCGTAAGAGATGCAAACTGCAATGTACGATCTCTCTACTAAAGACAACAACACGTAAAGTTCATCAACTGTTCATACATTGAAACGGCAGTGAAAATAAAAATAATTAGAGCCCGTTATTATTCAACACTAGTACTACTGTACATTGAGCGGTCCAGGGGCCGCATACATAATCCTTGCGTTACTTAACGTACTGATTTAACTACAGTGAATAGGACTAATGATTTGGGAGTTTCCAGTGGTTACCGTAGTTGTCATCTAAACGTATTCAGGCACAGCTTATTAAATACAGAGTGAATATAATGGTCCGAAAGCCAGAAAAGACACTTTCAACAGAAACGAACAATTTTCTTAGTTAGCTCCCCTTTCCAATTGCCATGTTTTACATGCGAAGTTTGTGTATACAATTCTCTCGTGCTTCATGCCAAGTTTATGTGTAACGATTCTCACATATTGGCAATTTCCTCTCTGGTTAGCTCGCTGGAAAGAATAGAACTATCCTCAACAAGATGTCAACCAGCACAATTAGCTTCTTTTCCTTGAGGAGGCTTTAGGCATGGAGATCAGCGCACTTATAGACATGATTGTCCCGAATGATGAAATGATGTTTCCGGCACAACAAATAGCAAGTAACAAGTAACAAGTCTCTGGTTTAATGGCTTATCATGCTCACTCAAAGTCTGAAGAAAGATTCATCTTCACATAAACTTGTCTAGAAATAATTTATGTTGCTGTTTTTTTTTTCAAAGATGTATGTCGCTAAGCTTTGACACATAAAACGAAAATCTGACTGTCTGGCTGTCCGGCCAAAATATTCTCCACGGGGTAGCCTGGCTCTCCTGCCAAGGTACCCATGTCCTATTAAACAGCAAACAGCTCATTTAGCTTGTTAGGAACGCTATCTCTTTCACCTGTTCGCCTGAAGCGTTCTTCGCTTGCATTGACAATTTCTAAACTTGTATCAGTGCACAGAAGTCGAATCTCTCCAGGAATTAGACTATTCTTCTTCCCTCAAGCGATCCTATTTTCTCCCCAGCAAGTCTCCTTTTGTTCGCAATGTCTTTAGATCTGTCTGTTTGATTCACCCCTCCACCTCTTCCCTAATGAAAAGTGGGGTTACTTATTTCAAAGTCTGAATAACTTCAAAAGTTAAAGGGACACTAAAATAAGATTTTTAGGAGTTATCAAACAGCTGCAAATTTTATTTACCGAGATGCCATACTGGTATCAGGCAAAGAAATTAATCAAAAACATAATTTTAGAAAAAGTGAGTGCGAGGTTATCAGACGCATCCTGAGCACGCTGTGCTTAAAATATCTTTAAAATTTCTTAGCTGTGGCAAAATCAAACCCAATAGATATTCTAAATTTGCAGCAGTAACAGACAGTGTATGGTTAAAAATATATACTAACTTTCAAGGTGAAAAATATAGAATAAGCTAACCACTTATCGAACTCGAAAATGATGTAAATATTTTTGCGTCCACGCTGTGATTCTTCCCTCAACCCACATTTCAACGGCATTGCTTCATAACGCCTTGTACACATATGTCATTTTGCCAGACATGTGTCATCTTGCCAGACAAACTACCACAGCTACAGATTTCAAATTTGGTGTGAGGGTACAAAAAAGATACATCGATCCTCACGGCAGTCTTCGATTTTTGCCATTTGGAATTGCCGAATTAAGGAAAAAAAAACATTTTACAAAAATCCCGGTCCTTCTACGGCTATTGGCAATTCCGGTCCGGAAACGGAACAAAATTTTGCTAGCGGATGACGTCATCAAAATTCGTGTACGCGGAAGTATTCGTCTGCGGGAACATCAGTTGTGATATGCCAGGACGAGCGGAGGGAATGGAGAAACACACACATATACATACACAATACGGAAAATGTTCAGTGGAAGTTTGTTCCTCCTCCTGTGTCCCCACACGCCTTCCTTCTCCCGACTAGGTCAGGATCTCAGCTAGTCTTTTATATGAACGAATATCAAAGGAAACCAGAACCATGTCTATATCATTACTATGATGAAAGAACCGAATTCCTCATAAACCAACTGTTTAAACTCACACAATAACGTCGGTTAGACCATAAACCGACCCACAATTCCGTACTAAATGTAATACCTTTCGGTGCAAACTACTAGCAACAACAACCATTCTTCGAACGAAGTTGCTATGTCTGAACATTAAAAGCGCATACAGACCTCAGACAGAAAACAAAGCGTGGCGTGACTTTTGACCCGTGAAATCTGATCAAGGACGCAGTATTATTTTGTCACTTAATTCAAAACAACAACCGGCTCGTCCACCAACTTTTACAGGAAGAAATTCATATTTTTAAAATATAAAGCCTCTATAGATAGGAAAACCTTGGGCTGCCTCACAATTTAGCAACGACAAGAACGGTGATATAACAGATTTCAAGGGGGTATGTGGCCATTTCATGAAATGTACAGGCGTTAAATTAACGCGTTCCAGTAACGTTGATAAAATAGTGGCCTGCACCTAACAACCGACTCACCACGCCCGATATATTTTCCCATCGTCTGTACTGCATTCTGCAGCATACCTACCTTTCTGCTGCATACGGTGTATTCCACTGTGGACACATTTCTTCTACATTCTATGTTCCTCCCAGAATTTGTACGACGTTAGTCCTCCTCTAGTCGGTGATTTATATCGCCGTCTCCGTCTCTTCCCTTTTTATAGACTAGATTTCTCCCTCGGTTAGTGTTTCTTCCACAATCTTGCTGGTTTCTTCAAAAGTGCAATCAAAGGTATAACCTATATACAGTATCAGGAAGCTGCACCACGGGCGCCCAGTAGTGACTTTGTTTTGTAATTCATATTGTATTATTATGTATGTATATTAGGTGTATTGTTCTTTATCTTTGTGTTATGAATGAGATGTATAATACTGTATAGCAGTGTTAACCAGGTTCCCTGCGGGGAAATAGAAGTAGAAGTATTATTTTCATTTCTGTATTAGCATATTTCTGTAACGTTGTAGTTCTTCCTAAACTCTGTAATTCTCTAAAAGGGTGTGCTGCCTTCAACTATCTTCATTTCTCCAACTGTCTACCGCAGTTTACATATTTTCTCTTACATACCAGTCTGTTTCTTCCTACAGGCTACATTCTTCCTCAGCCTTCTGTTTCAACCCACCATCAACGTTTCTCATACTCCATGACAATGTGTTTCTTTTCTCAGACTCGTTTCTCCCCGAGTCTGCACTATTTCACAACCTACATTTCAGTTTTACCAACAGCCTGTCTTTTATACACAGTCTACGTTCTACTGCAATACACATATATTATCTTCGCACAGTCTGTAACAGCAC
>JAWQUT010000001.1:881146-893484 GCA_033807755.1 Ellobium chinense
ATATATATATATATATCCCGTCCACCCGTCTGTAAAATGGGTACCTGGCTATAGGCAATGAAAGGTATTGTCACAATGCTAGTAATCTGCGCCTGTATAATATGAATATGGCAGCGGCACTGTATACTCCCCATGGAGTTGAGAAAGTTCTAAAGTGACCTGACCTGCTGGGGTAATAGAAATGTGAAGTCGCATGAACAGGCATCAGCCTGGATACGAGACTTATAAACAGCATTCTTCTTCTTCTTCTTCTTATTATTATTATTTATTTTATGCCAAATTGCAGATGCCACCATTACTCTTAAAACTTGTTGTCTAAATAAGAAGAGCGAAACAAAACAGGAAATCTCTGAGCAAGAATACCAACCGGAGTTCCTAATACCTTCTTCACCGTCAGTTTCGTACTTTTCCATACAGAATACAGGCTCATCGTATATATGTATTTTTTTGTTGTTCATAAACTGTGACAAGATACCGTGTCAATATGGATTAATAAAATTCATCTTATTTGATCTTATCTTGTCTCATCGCATCTCATCATATCTTATCTCATCGTATCTTAAATTATCTTATTTTAGCCTGTCTCTCTTGTTACTTGTCAAGAGGACCGACATCATAGAACAACGGACAAATTCATAAGTGTTCTGTGCACCTTAGCGCACGCGATGCCAGGTGTGTAGCGAGGATGATTTTTTTATATTTTTTTTTTGTAATCTAGCATTTATATCCCATTTTTTTTTCTGGCAACCCTGGTAAGGTCTAGACCACCAACCTCTCGGCGCCGAAAGAAACAAAACTCGGGAAGTCGTGCATGGAAAAGAATCTTGCGTGAAAAAAACAATAAAACACACCCAGAACACAGAGTAAGCAAAATATTTTTTCTCTCAGATTATTGGCCACATTTTTTAAAAAAATTGTCTCTTTACATTTTCTTTAACGCATTGCAGTGAGAATATCGGAGTGATGAATCTACGAGACAGTGTATAGTCTCTCAGATTATGGGCAAAGAAAACTATCAAAATCGTATTGCCAACGCATGTAAATGGCTCAGAGATGATGTCTGAATATCTAAGAAAACATTGAAGATTAATTAAACGAACAGATTAATCTCAGGTTCATAGGTTACATGGACGCTACGCCCCTGAGCCATGCCATGGTTCTTTCTGTTATGTTGCCCACAATTATCTGCTTAATTCTGCATCTTTCCTCTCCCCTCCACACTGCTTTATTGCCAGACTCTGCTTTCACTCTCATCTCAAAATTATTTTACTCTCCCTGTTTTCTGCTGTTCTTGAAGTGCATGGATTGCCATAAATGTTCATAAATAGTTAGTGTTGTTCATAAATATGATTTACATGGGTTGGTTTTTTTTTGTTTGCCCATTCCATCATGGTAAAAGCAAAACAGTGTTAAAAACCACCTGGCTGCCCCACCCAACACGGAAAAGCAAATAACGCGATAACGAACGACACCACAGGAGTGATATTATTTTTGTCTCGCTGCCTATTAGACATCTAATAACTAATAGATTAAAAACGCTTTGATGACATTTAAGAGCTTTTCATAGAGCAAACAAGGATGATTAAAGCTGTCCCTTCGTGTGCTGGATAACAGAGTTTTTCAGAAGGAATTTGAGCAACTTCAAAGAGTAGAGCGTGCGAAAGCGTCTTCTGGGGGTGTGAGCGCGGTTAGTTGATGTGTACATGTGCTTATGTATGTTTGAGTGCTTGTGTGTGTGTGTGTGTGTATGTGTGTGTGTGTGTGTGTGGGTGTGTGTGTGTGGGTGTAAATGTGTGTGTGTGGGTGTATATATATAT
This sequence comes from Ellobium chinense, assembly GCA_033807755.1. Taxonomy (NCBI): domain Eukaryota; kingdom Metazoa; phylum Mollusca; class Gastropoda; order Ellobiida; family Ellobiidae; genus Ellobium; species Ellobium chinense. The sequence goes on from JAWQUT010000001.1 coordinate 882,964, forward strand.
ATTGTGTGTGTGTGTGTGTGTGTGTGTTTGTGTGTGTGTTAGCTGGTGAGTATGAATGTTTATACCTGAGTGGGAATGTAAACCTTAGGCGAAGCCAAATGTCTGTACTGACGCATGGATACAACTTAGATGAGACTACAACTCTGAAAGCTAAGTTACTAGTATATTATTTTCATGTTCACAAAGATACATGCACTAAGCGTTACTTTTAATCTCTTTGCTATATCATGTTTTTTTCAAGCTCTGATGTTAGTAAGCTCCCATTTGAAAGTTTGAGCATTAAGGATGGGATATCGTACCATCGTAAGAATTAGATTCCCTCTGCATGCTGAGCGCTACTAAAGGTGCATTCAGCACCAACTTATACATTGTTTTCACAATGGTAAGAGATCCCTTCGCTAATGCGCAAGCTCTCGGTTTCCTCACCAGTCTGTTCGTAAGAGGATAAACAGGATTATCAAGCAGGACATATTTACTACGTCTGACAATACATGGGAGCGTAACTTCCGGGTCGTATTGGCAGTCTAAGATTATAAAGAATGAAGACAGAACATCTACGCTATACTTATCGAAGAGCTCAAAAATTACAAGGCAGGCAAGAGGTATAATTTTGGTCCTAAACTTCGTCTGATCCAGACGCAAAATGAGACTGTAAAATGTAACATCTAATTTCTCCCGTTAATAAAATTATTCAGTCTTTTTGTGCTATAATGGGCCTCGAGGTTGCGCTGTCTTCCTCTATCTACCTTAAAATAAGTGATAATGATGCTATTATCTTAGTAGGGGCGGTCTCCAAAATTTTATTATTATCATTTTCTTGAAATTATCTTAGTAAAAGAATGCTCGAAAAGGAACATGAATAGAAGAAATGTCCAGCTTTTTTTTTAAAAAAATATTGAATTTAATGTAGGCATATAAGTAAACAGCCTGGGATCCAAGATAATAAAGATAAGGAGAGGTCTAAAATTATGTCAGAAGATCTTATGGTTTGTCAAAAACAAGGCCTAATCAACTTCCCATTAGGCGACAAAAGGACTGGGGAACTTAGACACAACACCAACAGAATCTCGAATCTCTATTTCTGAAACTCTTACAAAAGGCAAACAGTGCGTAAACAAATTAATGTAAAATTGCTGTAACGTTCTAGTTTTTATCCTATTATTATTGTTCAATGATATTTGTTGTTGATGTGGCTCTATTTGTGGTGATGGTGGTGGGGATAGTAGAGATCTTAGTAACAAGGGGAAGATGTTGCCCTTCAACGGATTTAATTGTTATTGCATCTTTTCCGTCTGCTCTCGGGGAGTTGCGATAATGCGGGTTTGATTGTGTGTATATTAGCATAAACATGAAAGGAAAATGAGAAGGATTAAGAATGAAAGAATTAACACAAACGGGCGACGGTATCCAGGAATTCTCAAAAGTCTGTCTCAGAGAGACTCATTTTTCTCTAAATCTGAATTAACCCAAACCCTATCCTTACCCTCTCTGATTAATACACAGTTTTCATAGAAAAGTTCCGAAATCTTGCCGAACTAGACTAAGCTACGGGAAGGGAAAATAACAGAATGGAATAACACTAATGACACAACTTACCTTCTGTCAGTGCCAAAGTAAAAAGTCTCCTGCTTCTAATCACGATCTGAAGTAGCCTATTTACGCAGCTACAAGTACCTCTCATGAAGAGGCTGCGCTTTCATCTAGACCAAACGGGAAACCGCTGGTAGCTTCAATTCTGTAGAGGAGAAAAAGACAAGCAACGAATCAATGAATGATTATAAGTTACTCAAGAAATCATGACATCAAAACAAACAATCAATAACAAAAGGTGATGATAATGTAGCGTGAATCAAGGCGCCATAACCAGTCCTCATGCCTCCCCCCCTCCCCAGCCCCCAGTGTGCCTACATGTGTCTTGGTGTGTGTGTGTGTGTGTGTGTGTGTGTGTGTGTGTGTGTGTGTGCGTGCGTGCGCACGTATGTGTTCACGTGTGTGTGTGTGGTTATGTGTGTGTTAACGTGCGTGTGTGACGTGTGCATTTCTGTTAACATCTTATTGTTTATGTAAGTCGCACTTGTCTGATCAAAATTTCCTGTGAAGGATCAATAGAGTGCACGGGCCTTCCTTCCATGTAAGTAAAACCGGGTATATTGAAACAATGGACTCGGGACCAGTGGCTATAAGCATTTTTGTGCGCTGAGTGTGCAATGTGATCACTGCAGTGCACAAATTTAACGCAAGGATTATGCGCAGACTCCTGGGTATTACAGCGAGTATTGTGGGTTTGTTCTGTGTTTTGTTCTTGTTAGAATTTTCTTCTATATTATCATTTTGCCATGATGTCCAGAATGTAGGCCTTTTTTAGCTAAGACAACGGGAAGTCAAAACAACAGCGCAGGACCGCCATATTTAAGTGCGGGTATGGACCCCAAATTGGCCTCCCGATTGGATAAAATTGCCGGGGTGAAAATGAGAGGTTAGAGATGGGATCTCAATGATATGGCATATCATTATCAAGTTCAGGACGTCCTCATTTTGAGGGATTCTCTCTCTTACTCTCTCCCTCCCTCTCTCTCTTTCTTTCCCTCTCTCTCTCTCTCCCTCTCTCTCTCTCTCTCTCCCTCCCTCTCTCTCTCTCTCTCTCTCTCTCTCTCTATCTCTTTCTGCCACCCTCTGAATTTCTTTCATGCTTCTTTCGAACACACACTTCTGCACATAACCGCAGGGATCTAAAAGACAACAGGAAATTATTTTCTATCTTAGAGTTACTGGGTAATGACAATTCCTTACAATCGCAACTTCCCATGCTTTCATAGACATTGCGATCAAATGGAACTGCCTTTTTTATTTGTTTTTAGGTCTCTGATTATGACTGTTTCTACTGATTGTAACACGCAGATGGGCATATATCATGTACTGTAAGGAAGAGCAGATGGCCATATATCATGTACTGTAAGGAAGAGCAGATGGCCATATATCATGCACTGTAAGGAAGAGCAGATGGCCATATATCATGTACTGTAAGGAAGAGCAGATGGCCATATATCATGTACTGTAAGGAAGAGCAGATGGCTATATATCATGTACTGTAAGGAAGAGCAGATGACCATATATCATGTACTGTAAGGAAGTGCAGATGGGCATAGATCCTTACTATAATGAAAGAATGTTGAGAGAACCTAGGAGAGAGAGAGAAAAAAGGAAAGGAGGAGGAGACTGCCTCTTCCCCTAGCTCATTCCCTCATTCCTTCTGCCTTCCGTCCGGTTCTTATCTCCCAGCCACGCCGTCGAGTCTAGAGTAGATTAGTCAAAATTATAGAGCTGGATGCCCTAAATCTACAGTTGAACCTATATCATTTTTTTGGGCCTAATCACTGATGTCTGCGAGAGGAACCAGGGTGCCATTTTGCACAGAAAGGAAGAGCGAAGACCTTTCGAAGGTCCAGTAATGGACCAGAGATGAAATTTTCGCCTGTAGAAAGATGACAGTCATCAAGGGGGGAAAAGTGGGAGAAGCATCTGCTATTATCATTATGATTTTCCCTGTAGCGTGTGAGGTGCATCCATACGTTAAAAACATCCCTCTACTACTGGAGAGAGAGACGTATAAATTCGAGGCTTCTTTTCCAAGTATGGAGGTGTGTGAAGTATAGACACCGCTATTCATGCTCTCAAACCAACTGTTCCCATCTACTGAAGCTAGCGACATATGAATTCCACGGTCCCTATCCAAGTACATAAACGAGCACAGTTTGTAGAAAATGAAATTTTACCGTCAAAAATCTCATAAGCAATGATGCATTTAGTCAGTCGTCTTGGAAACTATGAACACAGGAATAGAGTAACCCATACTGAAAAACAGAGAAAATCAAAGTCTGTACTGTGGGGCCAAAAAGTGGATTTGACCTAAATTGGCGAATATGGTCTTTTTGAAGGACACCATAGTCTATACGTTGGGGCCAAAACGTTAATTTAACCTAATTTGGCTCTGTGGTGACAGAACAGCTGGCATCAGCGTCGCTTGTCGTCAACTTACATATCAGCCTGGTAAAAACACGTAGCCAGCCCATGCGCTGATAGAAGTTAAACTTCACTGAAAGGGCCGAGAGGGAGAGAGGTGGGACGGAGAGGGAGCCAAGAATCCGGAGAAGAGGAAGCTCAGTGCCATTAATTTCTTATCACCGTAACATTTTTAATAACTGCTATTTATTTTAACCCTTTCAGGCCGGATTCATAATAAACCGGGAACTTTAACAGTGTAGCTCTGCCGAATCCCTAGTATACAGGGATGAAACACACATACAGCTTAGGAGCTCAGAGCTCATGGAACCGGATTAACTGAAGGTGCCAGGGCTAACAGACAGAGAACCGGGTTTAGTATCAAAATCTGCTGATGGTTCTATAGCCATGTGCATAATCTTTACGTTATTTGACGCACTGCGGTAACCGCGGGAAACTTCCAAAACACCAGTAATGTTCACTGTAGTTAACGCAATACGCTAGCAAATGCAAGGATTATATACTGACCACTGGCAACTGACAGGGTGTAGCTATAATATAGTAAGAATACTAAAATGAAAATGACTTTGACTTTGTTTTCTACGATGTTCTGGTTGTGCCCTGTATACTTAATATCACTACCCTTTGTTACCACATGCTAAACTACATTAGTCTAAACTAAGCTTTCTGCTTCTGACTCTTCTTTCATTACTTAAGCCGTTTGATCGAACGCCGAATATCAAACGTACAAAACGATATAAAACCTATGCAATAGCATAGCACTGGATGAATGGCTGGATGGCTGGATGGCTGGATTGGATGGATGGATGGATGGCTGGATTGGATGGATGGATGGATGGATGGATGGATGGATGGATGGATGGATGAGCCTCCGTGCGAATAGATAATTCCCTTATTCAGTTATCAGCTCATTAGGGTAACCCCATTTCAACCATCTACTACAACTCGGTTAAACCCGCTCCCTGGAGGAATGTAAACCTAAGGGGTGTCACTATCTAACTGTGACCTTATTAAATCTTGCCGTAGTGTGTGTATAGAGGGAGGGAGAGNCGGGGGGTGGGAGAGAAGGGGGTTTGTGTACAGGGTGGGGAGGAGAAGAGGATTAGGAATAAGGGTTGCAACGAATGGGTACAAAGGGTGGGAGGAGCCCTCGCTCCAGGATAGAAAGCATTGTAACAATCGACGTCAAACACAGTCATCTTCTTACCTGAAACTCTTTAAATTAGTGAAAATAGAGGGATAATGCACAAAAGAGGTTATGTTTGTAAGGTCTTATTTGAGCGTGAATTGATGTCGTTTTGAGTATGATATAGGCGATACAGCCAATGAGCTAAGTCCTCTGTCCGAGGGACGGCCCCTGCATACTCAAAGTAATGTCAAGTCATACTCAAAATGACGTCATAGAAGACCTATCAAACGTAGCCCGGCCATTTTCATGAAATTTGAAAAGACAGTCTGCAGAAAGAGGAAGTATGCCAAAGTCATCAGGAGAAGGCCTCCTTCCACAAGGGTTTCTGCCTTTAATATCTGTGTATAGACAGACAGACAGTAGATAGACAGACAGACGGACAGACGCACAGACGGACAGACACACACACACACATAAACACACACATACAAACAAACACACACACACACACACACACACACACACACAGAGACAGATCAGGGGGATGTTTTGGTATGACTGGATATTCACGAGTCCAAATTGTGCCCTATATATATCATGACTGACCTTTGACCTAGACCTGATAAACCTGCCATACAAACCAGTATAATAATTAATACATTGCATAATACGAACACAGAGCGTGCAAAAGTTGTGTGTTAGTTCTCGATGAGAAGTTTGTGGGAGATGAGTAGAAACATGCATGAGGAACATGCATGCATCTTTGCAGTGTATTGTATTTACGTTAGAGTGTGTTGTATCGTGAAATGATGTTGGTCTTTGGCCTAATAAAAACCTTTGAACTTCAACTTGAATATCTCTTTTAAAACTCTGGATAATGCTGCCATTAAGTGAAAGCTGCCTTTAGGCAGGTTTCGATTTAACGGATTCAGGTGCAGCTCACAGTCTATTAAATAAGGTCTAAGGCTACAAACTCATGGGAGACTCCACTGTGGTGCAGGGAACCCTTGTCATGAGCCTAATTAAAAGATCAATACTGTACGTCTCTAGACAGACGGACTTCACGCGAAGGCGAATGAGTTAATGGATACAAAAGAGCTTAAGTAAAGATTATGACGTCAGAGCGGTCATTGATTTAGGGTCAAGCACAGCTGGAGACAGCGGAGGGACTTCTATAGTCAAGGGGAGATAATAAGACTACGGCCAAGGACGTCAAGATACATTCGTCCGTCTTTCTCTTGTCAGTCTCGTTATGTGACGGTCTGTCTGCCCATGTGTGAGTTCTGTCTAGATGTCCGCCCGTCTGTCCCTCAGTCCGTCCATCCGTCCGTCCTTCTGTCCATCCATCTATCAATCCATCCACCCATCTATATATATATGTGTGTGTGCGCGCGCGCGCGCGTGTGTGTGTGTGTGTGTGTGTGTGTGTGTGTGTGTCTGTCTGTCTGTCTGGTATGTGTGTGTATATGTGGGTGTGTGTGTCTGTCTGTCTGTTAGAGACGGCCTTTCGAAAAAGAGCGAATTGAGGAATGTGATCTCATTAAGCAACGCTAGTCTGTAAATATTGTCACGCACCTGACCTGGAGTTGCTAGCGCATCGCAATAATTTTCAAAACAATGGAACAGGTCACAGGTCATCCGAATGTGGGAGAATCCATATTACGTTTGGAAATGAATCAGTTTTTTTCTTCTCTTATCAAATTTCCCAAACCGGCATAGCTAGGAATTTTTTTTTTATCATGCGGACGACCATATTCTAGATTTTATCAATTCAGAGAAGGGACACACCACTGCATACTCCCCCTTCCCCTCCTCTCTCCAAAGCCTGAAAAAAAAAAAAAGAGGCATCAAAATTACATTAAATTGTGTGACCCACACAGCACAGCTGAGCGAAATTGCTTGAGTAGTAAGCTCGAATGGCGTTGTGTACGTGTACAACCGTGCCAGCTGTTTTTTTTTTTATTTTTCTTTGTATAGCCTTTTCATACTGTTGGTGTAATAGTTTTGTTTTTGCCTCACTAGCCTCTACCACCACACCATAACCGTCATGACAATCTCGACCACCAACAGCAAATTGACATAATATTCCTAACAGATCGATAAATCTTACCTAAGACTTAACCCATCATATTCGCATAGCCCAAGCAATATAGATCTTGAGAAGTCCTGACTTTCTTGCCCCTGAAGCCAAATCTCATATTCCCCTCTTTTCTGAGGTCTCTGCAGTGATCTCTTTGACGGACGAGTAGCCACGTAGAGCTTCCAGCGACTAGATGGTGACATTGATAGTGCTGCAGTACCGGCACAGAGTGATTGTGGATTTACATAGAGAGTATGAAGAGGGTGGGTGATGAGAGGTCAGAGGTCAAGGCAAGTTCAAGGTGAAGCGGAGGCTGGGCACAGCACGAAAGAGGATGATGTTAAATGGGAAGCGAGATTAGCTGCCAGTAATATGGAGTGAAGGAGGAATTTAGATACATCATGATAGCCAAGGAAGAGGAAGGGAGAAAGGGAGGGTTAGAGAACAAAGCGGAATAAATGCAGAGAAATGTAAGCGTGGAAGCATGAATGGTGGTGAGGGACAAAGGGAAGGAGGGGAAAGAAAACATAATGAAAAGGTTTAGTTGCGGATAAAGATGATAGGAAATGAAAAACAGAGGGATAGAAAGGGGAGAAGGAAAGAGGAAGATAGAGACTGAGATGAGAATCAAATAATGAAATGAGTTTTTGGCGCAGAGACAGATTAATAGTAAACGGAAACGGAAGGAAAGATGGGGGAAAGAGAGGAGAGAACTCACTGAAACGAAAGTTTCGATCGCAGATACAGACTGAAAGTAACGATAGTGAAGGAAAGACAGAGGAAAGCAAAGACAGAAAGAAAAAAAGAAAATTCAGTGAGTAACAGACTCCAATCATCGATACATGCCAATGATACTTGATAGTGAAGGAAAGAAAGAGGAAAGGAAAAAGAGAAAGAAAAGAAAATTAAGTGAGTAACAGATGCCAATCATCGATACATACCTATAGTAAAGAAAAGGGAAGTGGAAGCAAGCGCAGATAATATAATGGATAAAAAAAGGTTCAGTCATCGCTGCATTTTTTAAAGGTGAAAGTACGAGGCAGGCAAGGGGAGAGAAAAAGAAAGACGAGACAGAGATTACACGATCCAGAGAGCAAGGTCATTTGTAGGTATACAACGGATTGCTAAGAAAAAAAGACTAGGAGAGAAGAAGGGAAAGAGGGAATGAGAAGAGTATACAAAGAGGATAAAAAGTTCAACCAGAGAAAATACGAGAAATATTGTAATATCGCGCCAGCATGAAAAACCAAATCAAATCGGATCTACATTTTGCTCTTTTCTCTCTGTTTCTCTTTGTCCTTCTGTCGTCTATGGCTGTCTTACTTTCCTCATCTACTATCTTGTACTGGTTTAATTTGTTTTATTTCTTTCCCCTTTTTATTTCAGCCAATCAATCAATCAATCAATCAATCAATCAATCAATCAATCAATCAATCAATCAATTGATCGATTGATCGAGAGATAATATAAACGACCAATTAGCGTATCCCTTTCCCATCGCTCTCTAACATTCTGTCTTTCCTCAATCGTTCGCTTTTTTCCTGATCTCCCTATATTTTTTTTCTCTCTCTCTCTCTCTCACTCTCTCTCTCTCTCGTTCTCTCTCTCTCTCTCTCTCTTTCTCTCTCTCTCTCTCTCTCTCTCTCTCTCTCTCTATCTCTTTCCTCTTCTTTTTCTCTCTTTTTCTGTCTACTGGCTTGATTGACCAAAATTACTCCCTTCAAGGTAACAGGTTGCCATACAATATCATTACGTGAAGTCAGAGGGCGACAATTGTCTCTCAAGCCATTACTCCGTCAGGTGTTATCTGACCCACCTTTGGAAACACTTCCCACCATTTTGGTGAGTCGATAGTCATAACCAGGGGTACACCTGTGCTCTGCTCGGGGAATAAAAATTGAATTACTGGGCTATCTTTTCAGGCCCTCCTCGGGGTGTAAAAAGAGCGGAAAGGCATAATGGGATACCTTTCTAATTTGACTTTAACTGCCCGGTTTACTTCGGAGAGCCATTTTTTTTCGGATTTCACGTTAAAGCATTTCATACTGCACAGAGACTTTGCAAATCGCTAGTTTACTGTCGCTCTGAGCTTCAAGATACAGAAAACTGAAACAAAATGGTCTAGTATTTTGAAGTACAAAAGCAAATCCATTTGAATTTAGGCTGTGACCACGGTCTTAGAGGCAGGGCTTGCCTTCCGACACAAGCGATAGGATAGCACAGCATTAAAACCTTTTCTCCTTTTATGTCGCCCATTAGATATGACACTCGTCATGACAGGAAGATTGGGAGGGAATCAGATTTCAGTATTATTATTTACAGGAAATGGATAGACACCCGCAATGGTACACCTCCATGAGGTCTGTGAATCCATTAAATTCTTATTTGGACTATTCTGGCAAAATGGCCGAAAAAAGCATAATGACAGATATCATAAAGGTTGTTAAAGTCTAGTGTTGATGTGAGAATTCGCAAATGAAAGAAAAAAAGTTTTAAACGGTGCAGTATTACAGTTCAGAAAGGTATTGAATTTCACGAGCCTAAGGTCTTAACTTGAGTATGTGCAGGAAATGGATTTGGGAGAGAAAAAAATCGCTTTGCTACGCTTCAGGGTGTTAGACTAATGGTGCGCATCCTGTGTGGTTTAAGGTTACACCCAGAGAATTTTAATGGTATGGCACTGTCTTCACATTGTTGTTGGTTTGGTTTTTGCTAATGTTGTTGTTGTAGTTGTGGTTGTTGTTGTAAATAGACGGGATGGTTGTTTGTTTTGTTTTTTTTGCCATTGAAACTGTGGCAGTAGTGTCTATTGTTGTGATTGTTCTTATTTTGATTATAACTGCTTTTAATTTTGTTCTTTTTTTTTTCTTCCTGCGCTCTTTTTCTTACAGCAGTTCTGTAATTGTTATCTCTGTTGTAACCAGTTACCATGGCAATATCCTTCATTGTCGTTGTTATTGGTTTTATTCTCATTATTTTATTTTATTCTTCGTCAGTTTACAATACTTGGATTCTATTCTCTTGTTGTCCTCCTTCAGACTAAACTGGTAATCGACCAGCCTGCTCTACGCATTTGTATACACAACATAGCAGCTAGTCTGACACCTTTCAAGTCTTAGATTGTGTCTGGCAATCAAGGCCGTTTACTTTCTTATCATGGTCACATTACAGCCCTTTACAAATTCTTCGTCAACTACTTCTTGCATGTATCTTGCAGTCAGTCAAAATGAGACTATTAATATAATGTGACAGATTTATATTATGTGTGCTTTCACTTTTTTCACTTCACATC
>JAWQUT010000001.1:893772-904719 GCA_033807755.1 Ellobium chinense
GGAGGGAAGGGGGGGGGAAGGCAAAATGTTTAATATTGCAGCATGACTCCAGTCACCTGCAGAGCCACCGGTATGTCTAGCGACATAAGCCTAATTTTGACTTGCTGCAAGATTTATTGTTTTATTTCATTTTTTTTTTCAACAAAACAATAGGCTACTATTATGTCTTATCTGCCTGTTTGTCTGCAAGCTAGTCAGCCTGTCTGCTTATCTTTCCATTTCCCACGCTTCTCACTGCCATTATCATAACATTCCATTTTTTTTTTTTTTGTCAGTTGCACTCTTGTGAGCTTGAAATTTTGTTAGAAGATCAATATTATCAAGGGAAGCGGCCTGACCATAAAATAACATATTCATGATTATGATGATATTAGTGATAACAATCATGCGCTTTGTTCAGCGATTTCTACAATTATTGGCCTCCAGGCATTTCACCCGCTGTTAAGGAAGCAACCCTGTCCATGGTGACGCCAATTCTAAGGCCAAGCCGCGATTTAAGTATTGTCTTTAAGACATTCTACTTCCGGCCGGTAAGCGGAACTAGGAGATTCCCAAATTGCGTCTGCGTCACGCTTGCGTAGTAAAGATCTACTCGTTGCGTCAGTCATAACTTAGGCAGGGTGCAGAGTCATCAGTGACTCCGAAAAATGTATGTTAACATAGAAGATCATGAACTGGCTCAGGTCATTTTAGGAAGACAACAAGGCGTCTTCTGAGCGCTATACTGTTCTATTTTACATTATAAACTTGAAGTAAATACGATACTCTTGCGCTTAAGACAGTGACGAAGGGCTTGTTCTGTCTGTCTGACCCCTTCAGCCGATGGATCAAACCGCAATGACTGGTCATGCGGTTAATCAAAGGGGAGAGAATCTGTCTTGCAAGGGACCGCCACAAGGGGAATTAAGAGAAAGCGGAAGTGACGTTAGGCGGTCAGATACGGTAGGGCTATATCAAGTGGAAAAAAAAATTATGGATTGGTTTATCGATGCTTTCTTGAAGGGAAATAACCCAAGAAATAATATCAAAATCCTGTATGGTTNCTCAATCGTCTGTCTTTCCCCTCTTTCTTCTTTTCTTTCTCCTTCTCTGTTTTTTTTTCTCTTCGTGCCTGAAACTGTACACTCACCCCTAGTTGGTCATTATTTGGACCTGTGTAAATGTTACACCCACCACCTCCTCCATCTCCACCCCCCCCCCNCCCCCCCCCCCCCCCTTTTTTTTAACTAACACCACTCCTCTCCCCCCAAAAATCCCCGGTCAAAAAACAACGTAGCGTATGCTTTTAGTCTTTTCCCTCCCATTTTCTCTCAATCGTCTGTCTTTCCCCTCTTTCTTCTTCTCTTTCTCCTTCTCTGTTTTTTTTTTTCTCTTCGTCCCTGAAACTATACCCTCACTCCTAATTGGTCATTATTTGGAGCTGTGTAAATATTACACCCACCACCTCTTCCCCATCTCTATCCCCCCCCCNCCCCCCTTTTTTTTTTTAACTAACACCACTCCTCTCTTCCGAGCACAGTCCGTAGAAGCTAAAGACTAAAATCTTATCAAATAACAGTGTATAAAACATCAATAAAGCGGAAATGATCCAGTCATAATCAATATAAAAACATTAAAGTCACCAATTAAAAAATTTTATTTAAAATTAAAATTTAAAGTTTAAAAAAGATTAAAATCAAGTATAAATTAATTAAAATTCTGTTTTCTTTACTTGAAAAACATCGATGAGTAAACAAAGCCTCCCGATATTTCGATAGTTCGATAAATCCGAAATCGATGTGACCAGCCTTAAATAAGAGTTGGCCTTTGAGAACAAGACAAGACATTTAATTAAGCGTAATGGAGATAAAAACAAGACTGGTGGAGACAGAGAATGGTGAGGGGTGGTGTGGTGGTTTGCGGGGGAGAGGGGGGGAGGGGGGCTGACGAAGGACAGATCGTATAATGAAACCAGACGGTAGTGTCTGAAGGTCTGGACCGATGTCCTTGCGTGATTCCTGTGCCACGTTAAGTCTGTCCCCCGTTTTCTTATCCTAATCTTGTCATATTCTGATCAGTTCTTTGGCTGGTATCGTTCGTAGTTTTCTTTGATGTTTATGATTCTCTGCTCTTTTAAAAGCCATCGGATTGTATCTTTTGGTTTGCGACTTACTTTCTTCTTGTTATAGATTTGGTGATATTTACCATGATGATGATGATGACAATATTGATATATATATATTCTTCATTTCTTTTTGTTTTTCCTTCTTTACACCATCTTGGCCACTCTACAGCGATAATTTCTGTATTCCATAACTAGCTCCTTTTATCTTTCTCTTACCTCAGTCTGTTTCCCACCTCCTCAAAACCTGGGTGACGCCTTTGTTCCTATTCTATCTGAACTCCCCTCACCTCTCTCTCTCTCTCTTTGTTTTCTTTAGTGAACTCTGATCGTACTCTTTGAAATTAGCACCCTTATAAAGCCTTAGATCTCCTCATATGTCTTCTTCTTCCTTATCATTATTATTATTAATATTATTCCTGATGAAGGAGTTTTTAATTCCGAAAATTTGACTTTTCATTATTGTGTACTTATTTTTATAATTTAGATTAAATTACATTTCACTACACTGGTAGACGACTTTTTAAATTTTTTTTGTGTGAAACAAATGACAATATTGATATTGATGATGATGATGATGATGATGTAGTTTGTTTAGATTTGATCTCACCTGCCTATGTGTTATGCCGTGATGTGTGTTCGTGTGATCATTCTATATTCATCAATTTTCTGTTCCCTGATGAAGGACATACGTCCGAAAATTTCGAACTTTTATTAAATTTTTTTATGCCACAATTTTGAGAGTTGTTTTATATTTTTGAAAATGATGATGATGATGATGACGAACATGATGATTAGGATGATGATGGTGATAATGATGATGAGGATGACAATAATAATAATGAATTTGTTTAAAAAGATGGTCAATGTTTCGTGTCTGAACACTTTAAGAAAGACAACCGATAATAACAATGGTAATACGTAAATAAAGCGAAGTAACAACTAAATGTACGACAGTACAAAACCACATACACCTGTAAGATCTAAAACGTCATTATCTTTGTCAACGCCGAGTTGTGTGGCAGCTTAATTTTACTATACAGAGAAACTTTGTACTTTTTAAAATCGAATTGTTTTGTTTGTAAAGCTTCCTGTAACTGCCATTTGTTGTGTAGAATTTGCTGGAACAAAAGTTGTGTTGCTTGCCTCGGTCAGAATACATAGGTCAAAAGTTGCACCCCTATCAGGAATTCGTTAAATAAGGCATGGCAAGTCCATTCGGAGAATGTGTGTTGTTGTTGGTAATAACAATCATATGAAAAATAATGAAGTTTGTAAGTCTCATATCCCGGCAGGATTTTGCTCACGCAAGGAAGTTACCGTTATTACTCCTCCAGCAGATTAGATCATTCAAGAGCGTTCTCAACTCTCTAGAGAATATACACAAGGACGGATCACCAGCATCGTGCTAATATCTGTCCCTACCTATAGCCAGGTACTCATTTTACAGATTGGTAGACTGAGGAAAAATGTGAATAAAAGGAAAGATGATGAAGATGATGATAACAACTTGATCACGATGTTTACCCCCTACTTCTAGTCCGTGCCCCTCCCCCAAAATAAAGACATAAAATTTGTTTCAAAATTTTTACGTTATCTAACGAAGGCTTGTATGTCAAAGCGCATTTTCACCATCCCATTAGATTTCATTCACACATGCAATAAGAAAAGAGGGCTCGGGAAAACCGTGATCATAAATCCTATTTAAATTATGTGCTGAAGAAAGGTAGGAAAACTAAACTATTTTACTACATTAATTTTATAATGGGGTTTGTATATATACTAATTGTCTGCAAGGGAAAACATTGGATAACGCGTTTTGTCACCCTTTACAATATAAACACGATTCAGCTCTTTACCTACCTTCGTACATTCCCCCTTCTCTGACAAGAGTATCCTATGGAATACAAGACGCCTGTACACCAGCGAAGCGCTACACCCTGTATGCATTGATGCCAAACTAACTAACAGCCCTCCCTGCTCTTTGAGACCACCTGAATAAGGCCTGTCTCTTGGTGTATCGATATATAGGACCCCATTCGATAGTGATCTCAGCCGCGAGTACTCATTTCATTTCTGAAAGCTGACTTAGTCGAAATTGTCGAGACAGCTGATGCAGTTCAATGTTATTATGTTTGCACTTGTTTTACATGCAAAATTTATTTATGCTTTGCTTCTCAAAATGACAGCCACCCATCAACATCTACACCCAACAGTATGTAACTAGATCTACGTGAAACTGCATTTGGAAAACTAACCAAAGCATCACATTGACATTTAGCCTACCATTATTTCGTGGAATTATTGTGACGTCAGGGAATCGCCATCAACGATACTGGGGTCGTCAGTACTCACATTGTCAAATAAAAGAAAATATCGAGTAATCCACAGCACCACACCAACCCTTCCGGAGTCCCCATTCCCTTTTCACCTCGGATGACCTCGATATGGCAGTTGCGCCCCTATTTGCACTTCGTTCCCTCCTTATGGAACAACTCCCAAGAGCAATAAATTATCTCCTCATTTTCTGACCGATGGCCAGAACAGACGGAAACGCTCACTCTCTTCCGAGCTAAGCTTTGACGTACAGTAAACAATACCGCCCGATCACAACGGGGCGTTAGTCAAAACATGACTGCTTCTGACGTACCGGTACAATTGGCCATACCTTCCAGGGGTGGACCCAATCTCACCTACTGTTAGAGTGTATGAGGGAGAGGGGGGAGAGGGGGGAGAGGGAAGGGGAAAGAGTCTCTGCCATAGTCATGCTACAAAATGCTTTGAGAAAGCACTTCAGTCAGACTAATTATGGTCTTCCAATCCACTTATTACTAAAAGGATGCTTGACTGTAGGTAGAAAGAGTTCATTATCGAATGTTATTAAGATCACTGATTGCCCGTCCGGCTCTAGCCAGTCCTAAGCATCTAGGCTTATAGATGTGAAAAGTCAATAATTTCGTGGTTAACAAAGACTTTTTTTCATTTTCGCGGACGCACAAATTGTCAAATCAATTCCTGACTGTGGTTTGTCTTCCTGGCTTCGCACAAAACTCGTCCGCCTTGATTACGATTGTCAGGTCAACAGATCAAGTCAAAACCCTGACCCATTCCCTACAGGTATGAAAATGCGAATAGCACCTGGCATAAAATATGCAATTTTAAATAGTCCCTATAAAATCAGAAAACTGGCCAAGGGGAGGGAGAAAGGGGTGATTTGAATTTCAAAGGCTTAGATAGGTGCAGATTTGTAGACTCAGAATAGGTGTATAAAAAGTATAAACTTTGTGGTTGTTGCTAGGTGGGTAAGGTTACCCTTGTTTACTGAGTAAAAAGGCCTAAAACATTAGTTAGCCTGCTTCATTGTCTAAGTTCTCAAAATCGAATTGGTTTAGGGGCATTTTTTGTTTGTGTCAAAATTTGGAGGAAGAGCTAAACAACATGTTTGAAAAGTATTTTGGCCTTGAACCCCTGGATAAGTTAATAAGAGGTGTAAAACCTAATATAGCCAAAAATGAATAAAAAACATGGGCATCTTCATACCTACAGATAGCCCTCACGAACTCAAAATTAAGATCATAATTTGAAGTTAAGGAGATGTTCGATGTCGTGATAGAGTTAATTCTGCATACTAGCAATCCGCGTAGTATCAACTTCCGCTTAATCGCAACTTTTTCCACATAACAATATGCTGCATGTCTAACTAAAGGTAGGTAAATAAGCTCAGCTTTCCTTTTACTTTCAACTTTTTCTATGGCCACGAGGAGTTGTGGTTAAACTGAGTTGTCTGTATTTTGATATAGAGAATGTTAGGCTAGTACACAAACAAAGAATTATATCGAATTTGATGGCATTGTTGAGTACACGAGGTTCGAGGTGTTCCTTTGTGAAACATCGTCTCTATACTGAGGTTTCCATTCTGAGTTTGCACAAGGCTAGTAAGCTCTGCTGATGGCCGTGAAGATAAAAAGAACACTTTAATCTCAACCACGGTTTGCCCACCGACCACTCCATGATTCTAACGCCAACAGCGTGGCCTAATGGTTACGGCGTAGTACTCAAGATTTAAAGGTCCTGAGTTCGATTCCCGACCACGTCATGTTGTAAGTGCCTTGGGAAAGGTTTTCATTCACATTTTCCTCAGTCCACCCGTCTGTAAAATGGGTACCTGGCTATAGGCAGTGGAAGATGTTGTCAGAATGCTAGTGATCGGCGCCTATAAATAAAATAGCAGCGGCACTGTATGTTCCCCAGGGAGTCGAGAAAGTCCTAGTGTGATCAGACCTGCTGGGGTAATAATAGTGTGAAATCGCATGAGCGGGCATTAGCCCGGATATGTGACTTATAAACCGCATTATTATTATTATCATCTATGTTGTTGTCGACATGAAACGTCTGCCATGGTCGGTGCAACAGGTGCCTTGCGAAAGCCATGCCTATATTTTCTTTTGTTCATCCGTTTCTGAACTGGGCACCTGGCTGTAAGTTGGAAAAAGCCTCTGTCAAAATAATGTAACCCAAGCCATCTACTGCCGTTCTGGCTCTAGCCAGTCTTCGCATCTACGGTATAGACTTGAAAAGTCGATATTCTTGTGGTTATCGAATATTACCCCCATTTTCGCGTTCGCACTTCTTATTAAATCGATTCCAACCTGTGGGCCGTTCATCCTTTCTGAGTTCACGGAAAGCTAGTTGCGGTCATTGATGACCATGATGTGTCAAAGATAACGCGTTTGAACATGTTTCACCCACCTCTAAACCCACCTCTGCTTTTTTACGACATAAAAAGACGTCAGATCACTTAACACAGCAATAATATTAGCTTTCGTTCTTTAGGTTTCAGAAATCCAAAATAGTGAAAGGGTCAAAACATGCACCATACGTCAGTCAGTTTCCATAAAGTCCTTAGTCAAACGGACATCAAAATGGAATAAGAGCATTATGATGCGTATTATTTCAAAGGCCCGTGCTGAAAATTTTAAAAAATACCAAAAAAACACCTGTAATTTCCCACAAAAGATATATTTACGTTTCCTAAATATTATGAAAATGACTTGGTCAATACGACATATTATTATGATTTTTAAAATCGCATCTACCACATCGAATTTACACAACACAGCTTGGATAAATATATATATCATAAACACCTCCATTTCAGCACATCCTGCGTGCAACTCCTATAATACTTTGTCCTCACGACATCAGAACCACAACTAATCCTCACCGTAAGACAGGTAGTCTGTTAAGCTTCACAAAGTGCCAAAACAAAACGTTGAACGTTTCGTCAGAGAAGCCTTCCACAGGCAGCAAGGAGAAATGCCAGAAAGCAGATGTGTTGAGACATGGAAGGTGTTATTGTTTTGTCAATTTGTATAGTGTTGTACTTGTTTGCTGGAATTGCTGGAAGCAGTCAGTAAACTGGCATTTATTATTTTGAAAATTGTTAAACAACCTCACATATTATATATATATATATATATATTGTGTTGGAGATTGTTGTGCTCCTATTGCACTGCTTGTATAATACGGGACTCCTCGTCGTGAGGGCAGTGATTGTAACAGAGTAACAGTCCTCGTGTGTTTATGTGTGTTTATGTGTGTGTGTGTGTGTGTGTGTGTGTGTGTGTGTGTGTGTGTGTGTAGGGATGTATTATTATATATGTGTGTGTTCGTGGTTGCTTGTGTGTGTGTGTGTGTGGAAGTATGTGTGTGTGTATGTGTGTTAACGAGGGAGTGTGTGTGTTTGCACAGATATTTATGTTTTGTAAGCACACTGTAACAAGGTAAATTTCCCTTTGTGGACAAATAAAGTTATCCTTATCCTTATCCTTATCCTTATTTGAAGTACAATATTTCAAATCCCCCAGTATATGTTATAAATAATATTGTTGCCTTAAGTTAATTGTTTAATGTGTCGGTATTTTGTCTTGGAAGCTCATATGTTTTTATAACTTAAGCAAAAATAAAGTTACTTGTTTCTTGTACTTTGTTGGCTCTTTTAACCTAGCTTCATGTGCAGTTTTCATAGCTTCATTCTCAATATTCAGAGCAAAAGCACGAAAACATCATGACACCAACGGCACTTCTAAAGCAATTCATCTGACCAAATTCCTCACGCTCCTTATCTATTTCAGTGATAAAATTTCTTGTGTACTGCTAAGACATTACTCAAAACAAAAATTAAGATTATTATAATCTCCTTAAAAAGTCGCCATAGAGTTTGACATTTGAAGTCAAGTTCTTTGCAAAAGACAAGCTCGACGGCTGAGGCGGCTTCTAAATTATGCCTACCCTTTCTCATCAAATCCATTATTTGTATTTTTGACACCAACTTTGCTGTGGTCACATCCAAAACAAAGGATATTTTAAAAATAAACTTTTTTTAAATTCGCTCCGAAACTGCTGTCTCATTTAAGTTCATTCCTACAATTCAAAGCATAAACGTTTTGAAGACTATACGCCACTTTGTCCTCGCCTACAGTATCGCACCAAATTCATACTTTCTATCAGCGGCACCATCTCCGCCATTATAACAGTAAAGCACCCGAAAATCTTAAAATCAGCGATAAGAACTTATGTACAATCACCTTTCAAAATTATGTTCAAACAGTTTACTCGAAGGCACCTGGACCACTCCTATAGTATTATATCATCAAACCCATGATCAGTGGGACTACTGACTTCTGCTGTTATTAAAATTTCACCTAAAATCACAGGTGTAGTACAAGAGCATCTGTTTGCGTCTGCTCACTCCTTACTTCTCTTCTAAAATCTCAGCAAAACCACTCCAACAAGTGCACTCGTTTGAACAAAACCAGATTTACGAATGAGCAAATTTGCATTTTTTTTTACAAAAGAAAATATTATCTGGCCTTTATGTTCAATTTTTTTGAGGAAGTAAATATCAAGAAGTACTACAAATGCAAAGGTTATATCCTCCTTTAATATTAATTTGACTCATGCTTTTAATAGCATTAAGGTCATGACACGATGTTGATGACGCCTACTGTATACAGCCTGTAATTATTATCACTTTCACCAAACGTCACTTGTCACGACACAACTATAATCGATACTGTTGCTACGCAGTAAAAGATCAGAGGATCTTTTTTAAAAAAAAATCACAATAACCTTTAGTAATCTAAATCGGATTTAAATAACATTTGAAGTCCATTATGTAAACGAATCTCGCTCATTTAATAATGTATCATCAAATCCGCAAGCTGCTATTAATTGCCATCGATAAGTTTCTACTTATGCTTACCACCACCATCACAACAACAACAACAACAGCAACAACAACAGAAACATGAAAAGAGAGTCTTTGAAAACCAAAAACTGTCTTTATCGATCATCGTATACACTGTAATTCATAGAGGTCAAACATTAAGGGATATGGCTTCAGTTAGATCACGGCTGCTCTACCCTGTTTTATGTACACCAACTGCCACTTATCGTCTATACAACTTCTATTATTTTTACAACAACAACAACAACAACAACAACAACAACAACAACAACAACAACAACAACGACGACAAGAGCAACAACAATAACAAAAACAATGACAACAACAACGACAACAACAACAATAACCACAAAACGTACTTTTATCTAACGTTGCCATAATTACCTTTAATACTCTACTTCAAAATAACAGCAGCTTAACTTTTACACAAAAAAAAAGCTCGCACATTTTAAAACAGTAACCCCAGCTTCACTGAATACTATAATTTACAGGCTTTCAATTTTATGTCTCATGACGTCAGCTACATCACGTTTATTTTGTACAGTATTAACAGACGTATCACTTGTGATGGATACCAGTTCACCTAGCTCTCCAAACAAAATAGAGATTACAATGCCTCTTCAAAATCGCTGTTACGACCATCTTGCATACTTACATTCAAAACGCTACAACCTCGATATCCATAATAGGCTTTAAAAGCACTTGAACCACATCTACGTTATATATTATTCATATTCATCAAAATCTTTAACGTTTTGGACACCATCATTATCTATCTATCTATCTATCTATCTATCTATCTATCTATCTATCTATCTATCTATCTATCTGTCTGTCTGTCTGTCTGTGTGTCAGTCTATCTATCTATCTATCTATCTATCTATCTATCTATCTATCTATCTATCTATCAATCTATCTATCTATCTATCTGAGAATCAAAGAGAAATTAAAAACAACCAACGATTAAGTAAGTACCCTTTTCACGCGTCCTCACAATCACATCTCATCCCGAGTTTCAAAGGATTAAAGCTTCCACGTCCTGGAAGATCACATACAACAGGTTTCTCCTCATAGAGGAGATCACACACTGCGTCTGTGTCACTGACACCACTCCATTCATTATCACATCAAAACCAGACTAGACCACAGATATCCCTTTTTCCACCTGTGGCCATTACCACCTTTCAATCTCGCGCGAGGAAGACTCTGAGGGTTTTTAATGATTAGATCCAACAACTGAGTGGTACCAGCGACAATTAGAGCACACCTAGACGACATCAAGCTCCATCTAGCAGCACAAACCCTTGTCATCAACACCATCCAACTCATTATGGCTTCAAAAATAAAACCAGTGGTAACCTTTTCCACGGTTTTTTTTTTTTTTGGTTTCTTTTTTCAGAAAATGGAGGAAAGAAAAAAAGGCTCACCACTGTTTCTGTCAGTATAACTTCCCCTGCCTAGGTTGTCTGTTCCTAGAAGAGACAATGTGACTAACTACTGTGAGATAGTCGCTATTTGAAAGTATTTACTAAAGTGAGTATTCACGCCTTAAATAACTTTGATATCGACTCGAAATAGTTTCCACGAGGAAGAGTCA
>JAWQUT010000001.1:904753-924018 GCA_033807755.1 Ellobium chinense
AGGGGGGGATAACATAAAATGAGACTGACACTGGTTCCCTAAAATCACGTTGTTGTTGTTGTTGTTGTTGTTGTTGTTGTTGTTGTTTTTGTTGTTGTTGTTGTTGTTGTCCTTGTTGTTGTTATTGTTGTTGTTTACTTTCTTTCTTCCATTTTCCTGTATTTTTAAAAAAATTTTCTAAGCAGTAATTAAGGTGATACAAGCTAAAGTAACATTACACAAAACCAGAGTATCGACAATATCGGCTCATTCAGCTTTTGGCAGTGAATACCCACTCTGAGAGTCAGAAGAATCGATCCAATGTACTTAATATCGATATCGACTAACGCAGAACCCTGAATGTGACACCCATGTGTGATGGAGTTTGTTCCAGAAAATTAAGGTCTCATCCGATCCCGTGTGTCTGGTAGTAGCCAGAAATCGAAGTAAATAATTCAGGGAAATGATACCACAGAGAGAAGAGCGCCAGTTCACTGTCTAGTGGACGTGGCGTGAGATTTTGGACCTTTCCGTAGATTAATTTCATTTTGTTTTGTTTCGTTGTTTCGATGACTTTGGATAAGTGTGATTTGATAATAGCACACTAGAGAGTGATGTGATAAAACGTATCGCCCACCGGAGATCCGAAACTAACTTTTAGTGGAGCTGGGTCTTCAGTCAAGTCACTGATTTTTTAAAGACAGGGGAGGCACGTGAATGTGAAAATCTGTAGCTTTCACTCTAAGAAATTGAAACTTGGTATACTTGCCACCTATGTAAACATGGGCTGATTTTATTTTCAGCACTAACCACACTTTGGTTGCCATGGAAAAGGTGGCATTTTTGAATTCCAAAGCCCATGTTTGTGTTGTTGTTTGTTGTTGTTGTTGTTGTTGTTGTTGTTGTTGTTGTTTAAATAATAAGGCTCTTGTGTTTTCTATTAATTTCTCATGAAATTTGACGTTTTTTTATTGTTTTTTTAGCATGGACAAACAACAAATCATGAAACTTTTTGCAGATATGTCTTTTTCACCTTCTGGATCATGTTTGGAAGCAATACATCCATTGAAAACAGTTTGAAACACACATTTAGGAGTCACTGTTGTCGAAGCCAAACAGGTTTAACTTGCCAGAAAAAAGTCAACATTTAAATTCAACATATTTCGGCAGAAACTAACTATTCAGACGATGCCATTCCTGCCCACACGTGGTTTACCTATTTTTCGCAATGTACCAAATAAAAAATGCTTTTTGATTTCTTTTTTTTAACCCTAAAACAATATTATCTTTTCACACATCCTTTTTTAAGTGACTGAATGCGCAGACAAAGAAAATAAAACTCGCGTATTGCCGGAATTCTGGACATGTGGAAAATGATTCAAACATGAGCAACACACTCAACTCAGCAGCACCGGTGAAAAAAAACGAAACAACAACAACAGCAACAACAACAACAACAACAACAACTACAAAAAGAAATGACATTCCGGATACACTGGACTGAAAACAACAGCAGAAGCACTGCAAGGTATCGTCGCGAGGAGTCTAATGTAACAACTACTAGCACAGCCAGCGACCACGTTGCCTGTACTGTCACTGTCCTCAGAAATAAGAAAGACAACAGCGAGGCCAAACAATTTTTTTAAAATGACGACAGCATATCGTCAGTAGAAATATCATAATACTATTCATTACTAGTTAAGGTGTCTCTGCCCTGCCCGAAAAGGAGGAGGGCTGTAGCCTAACTCATGCCATGTTTACATTTATTTATACTATCCACATTACTGAAAAATTATTGTGATCAGACCTTTAAAGAAATTTGGCCTCATAACGCCAATCTGGTAACGCTGTGTTGCAAAGTTATGCACTACTCGACTGGCAACTGGAAAGCATGTCAGCCAGCCCTGTTGCTGTAGTCCATGGCATAACCTCGTTCCCTATGTTCTATGCACAGAATGGCCTCTCTAAATCCCCTGAAGTTACAAGAAGCCACACAGGACCTAAAATATATGTGTCAGGGATCGTTCCTTGCCATTTGAGGATGTCTTGCTAAAATGGATACCTCCCCTTGCTAAAGTGGATACCTCAAAAGGTGAACTTTCTGTACCTGACAAACACACACATTTAACCACATAATTTTCAATTTCTTTATTAAGTGGCTGGGTACTTGGCTGACTGGCATTTCGCCGAACGGACAATCAGCCAAATAGACATTTGACTGAGCGGCTACTTGGCCGCTGCCCTTTTGGCTGAAACGAAATTAGGTGGAATTTCTTACGGGGTAAACAAAATGCCCATTGTAATTTTATTCCCATTTTCATGGACATGACATACCCTAAAACTACACTGCACGACGAACCACAAGTTGGAAACCCCCTGGCCTTTAAACAATCGGGAGCTATGGCATATTATGTCACGTTATATGGACACAAAACAGACAAAAGACATAGACCACTCTCAGCTATTATGCATGCACGTTCATCCAGGCAACACAAGCCACAACTCCAGCAGCCAATACTTCCGCTTTCCACTTTTCTGTTGTCAGAGGAATTAAGATTAGCCGATAATAAGATGGTCCGTAACATCGACTTTTATTGGCTGGTGCGTCTTTTACACTTTCGGAAAGGAGATTTGATGGCTTAATCAGACAACTATTTTGCCTTAACGCAAATGTATACATACATTGGAAGGAAGAAACCTCTGGTCTCCTGTTCAAATGATTTTACTGCAATACTGGATATGGGCTTCAGTGGAATTGACTAATACTATGTGAGAGAGGTTGTTAATGCCTGGATATTCTGACTGGCAATTCTTTCGTCTGCTTACAAAAAAAAAAAACCCAACAAAAATGCATAAAGTTTCATGTACGCAGGTGAGGCATTTTACTATATAGGATGGGCAGAAATCTAGAGCAATTTGCATGATAGACATTTAAGGGTTTTTTTCCTATGCCGTGACTCATTTCATTAAAAGCGTCGGCCAACAGGACCCTAGGGATGGAAAAAAAAAACAACAACGCCCACGTGACACAGTGCCTCGACGCGACATAGCGACCCAGCCACCCATTTACCATAATAATGATAATTCCCTTTGTTCCTCATCCATCTTGTTTGTCCGTACATCTGTGTGTCCGTCACCCTGTTTATAAAGCTTGCTTATGGTTATTTCAAAGTTGGAGTAGCGTGACAAAAAGACCCTTTGTCGTTTTTAATCAAGCGATAGCTCATCAGCTTGAAAGGGCAAGTAACTCTTGTGAAGTGACTCTTGGCTTTGAAGACTAATTGCTTTAGTCACGTACTCAGCAGTATCAAATTCGGTATTTAGCCACAACTATTATTGAAAATCTCCGATTCTCTGATGACTGCGAATATTTTTCTTGTATCCTTCAATCACTGGTACTGGTATCAACATTCATATACTGTAATAATAATATAATGCTATGCGCAACTGTGTTTCGAGAATGGCTTCAATAATTTTGCACACTTGTGAGGGAAGACAAAGATAAAATGATAAAATCAATAATCATAATAATGATAATGATAACAGCAGTAATAATAATGTGGTTTATATTTCTTGTATCCAGACTAAAGCCTCCTCATGCAGTTTCATACTATTATTACCCCAGTAGGCCCGATCACTCCAAGACCTTCTCAACTCCTTGGGGAGCACACAGTGCCGCAGCCATTTACAAGTGCTAATCAGTAGTGTTCTGACATCTTCCACTGCCTGTAGACTGGTAACCGTTTTACAGAAGAATAGGCCAAGGTAACTGTGAAAAAAATGCTTTCTTAAAGTACTCTCAGCATGACTATGGTCAGGAATCGAACCCACGATCTTGAGTTCAATGCCGTAATCATGGCTACGCTGCTCCAAGATGTAAGATGTCAGCAAGAATCAAGGACTGACCGGACTGGTGTCTTGGATAGGAGGGAAAACACAGAGAGAGAGAGAGTGAGAGAGAGAGAGAGAGAGAGAGAGAGAGAGAGGGGGAGGGAGGGAGGGTGAGGGAGGGTGTCAACAATAACTTAGGACTAATCCTAACTTGTAGCCAAGATGTAAGATGTTAGGAAGAATCAAGGACTGACCGAACTGTTATCTTGGGCAGGAGGAGAGAGAAAGAGAAAGAGAAAGAGAAAGAGAGGTCAGCAATGATTTAGGACCAGTCCTAACTTGTATCTTCATCTTGGCAAACAACCCAACAACGTCCAAGGTTCAGTGAGTACTTAAAACTAAAAGGGGTTATCGCTACGGGTCACTACAAGGAGCTCATTTCTAAGCCCTCACAATCTACTCCTGAAACTTGGACTGCCTTGCCCATGGCAAATTATGCATATGAGTTTGGCGGCTAATGATTGCTTCTGCTACCATGCAAGTTACTCGAAGAAGTTGGTTTCACTTAGTCAAGGGTTAATGAACGTGTAGGCGGGAGAAGGGGAAGGGTATGTGGGAATACTAGGTGCACGAGGACCGGTACTAATTGCTTTCAAGGCTGGATAACTAGAGCACTCAGAGAGGCTGGAGGGAGTGAGTGAGTGAGTGAGTGAGTGAGTGAGTGAGTGAGTGAGTGAGTGAGTGAGTGAGTGAGTGAGTGAGTGAGGGAGGGAGGGAGTGAGTGAGTGAGTGAGTGAGTGAGTGAGTGAGTGAGTGAGTGAGTGACTGACTGACTGACTGACTGACTGACTGACTGACTATCTCGCTGACTGACTAATTGAAGGACACAGAAAGAAAGAATTGAAAGCCAGTAATAAATACACATGGAAATAAAGAAAGCATTCTAAGAATATACTGAGCATCATAAAAGAACAGTGTTTAAAGTTACAGTAAACCTCTCTGAAGACACTAAGCATCGACACGTAGCTGGGCCATAAGTGCTTCTCCCTGTACTTAACGACCAGCTTCTAGCACTATGGTGTACATTGTTTGTACCCAATTAGTCTATCAGCTGAGGGAAAGACATGATCGGAATTCATTCTTTCTGTCTTTCTTTAATTTTCTTTCTTTCTTTCTTTCTTTTTTTCTTTCTGTCGTTCGTTCTTTCTTTCTTTCCTTTTGGAATCCTTTTCCTTTCATATCGTTCTTTTTTTCTTTCTTTCATTCATTCTTTATTTATTTGTTTCTTTCTTTCTTTTTTGCTTTCGTTCTTTCCTTCTTCTGTTTTACTTTTTTCTTCTACTTTTACTTATTCTACGGTCTTTCTTTTACTTCTTTGCATCTGAATTTTATTTTGCCCGTTCAAGTTTCAGCCCTCCTCTCTTCTTGCCATTTTGTGCTTAACCCTCACTCCCTTTCTGTTCTCCCCCTCCCCTCCCCCCCTGCCCCTTTCTCTTCACCCATTCCTCTTACTTTTTCTTTCTTTATCAGTCGTCATTGATGATCAACATACTTACTCAGTGAGTGAGTGAGTGAGTGAGTGAGTGAGTGAGTGAGTGAGTGAGTGAGTGAGGGAGGGAGTGAGTGAGTGAGTGAGTGAGTGAGTGAGTGAGTCAGTGAGTCAGTCAGTCAGTCAGTCAAGCAGTCAGTCAGTCAGTCACTCACTCACTCACTCACTCACTCACTCACTCACTCACTCACTCACTTACTCACTCACCCTTTTACTTACTCACTCACTCACTCACGCACTCACTCATTCACTCACTCACTCACTCACTCACTCACTCACTCACTCACTCACTCACTCACTCACTTATTCATTTGCTCGCGGATTTCTCCATCTTCTTTCCTTCTTCCTTCCTTCCTTCCTTTTTCCCTTCTCCTATCTTTCATTTTTTCCTGCTTCCTTCCTTTCTTCTTCCCTTCTTCTCCACTCTTTCCCGACCTCCCCTTTCCTTCTCTCTCCCTCCAGCAACAGTGAATTTCTAACTATACAACAACTTCATTTTTATTTTGCCTGCCACATTTAACCCAGAAAATTATTCATACCATCCTAAACACCGAGATTATTTTCTTAAGGAGAGAATGGACCCTGTTTTCCTTGCGCAATGCTAGCAATCTCGTGTAGAAGTCGTTATAAATTCACACCACATTTCTTCAAGGCTCCTGTAAATTCCTCGCACCAGGGGCACGAAATTAAACGTGTTTGTGTGGAAAATTGACCCACTGTGAGTAGGGGAATTACAGTAGGGTGTTTACTTTGAAGGAGACTGGTTTACGTGCAAAGCATGTAGACAGTATTTTTCCGTTTATACGGAGTTTCTAATAACAGATTGAATCCAATATATCATCCTTAAGAGACAGTTCATCTATATTCATAGATGTTCACTACGAGGGAGACTTCTGGGTCAGAGACGTACAAAGCATATATACAGTATTATTCTGTTTATGCGGAGTTTCTTATAAACAAATTGAATCCAACATGTCATCCATAAGAGACCGTTGTTTTTTTTGTTCTAACTTTATAAGTGATGTTTACTACGAAAGAAGACTACTGGGTCACATATTTTGGTCATGCAAAGTTGCTAGCGAGCAAACAAGCTGCAACCAATACAGTGATACGCAATCAGTGTCTTCTATTTCTACAAGTAAGGTGTTATCTATGAAAAGGACCCTGTTATGTATAGCATATTTCGTTTAAGTGGAGTTACTTATAAACATACAGATTGGATTTTGTACAAGTCATGAGCAGTCAGTTCTCTGTTGTACTCCACTTAATCTTCACTCCACGGAAGCAAGAAGACAGTTGCAAACAGGAGGAAGGTGATATCAAACGGTGTTTTTGCAATTTCATTAAAGTATTGAAACATATTGCAATAAAGGACAAAAAGCACCCTCAACTGCTCATCAGCGGAGTTTACCAGATTATAGTGCTTTTAGGCACCATCTCATTTTATTTAAAAGACTAAATTCCCATTCTGTGAATGTGATAGACATGTCTGAGAGGCGAATTTTAAAGCGCATACTGAGAACTGATCCGAGCAAGAAAAACAGAGAGAGAGAAAGAGAGAGAGAGAGAGAAAGAAAGAGAGAGAGAGAGAAAGAAAGAGAGAGAGAGAGAGAGAGAGAGAAAGAAAGAGAGAGAGAGAGAGATAGAGGGAGGGAAGAGAGAGAAAGAAAGAGAGAGAGAGAGAGAGAGAGAGAGAGAGAGAGAGAGAGAGAGAGAGCAACGCGCTTACCCTGGTTAGATTCAGTGTATAATACCCTTTGATTTCCCTTCGTAATCTAGAGCGTTCGAAATTTGCATTCGCTCAAGCAGCTGTGACCTTCCTTAAACAATCCCTAGGTAAAAAAACTGCTCGAAAAAAATTTTTTTTAAAAGATTTTTGTAGACTTTTTGCGATTACGTCACAGAGACAATCGTTACGAAGAAACCCTACTTGAAATCTGGAAGGCCACTTAACCATCATTATCGGAATAGAGAAAGATGAACGACATTGTCGTAAATGGCCCCTTTTATTCGTATAGATATAAATCATAGGACACCAAGGACAATTAGTATCCACTGAACCCAGCACATCAGACCAGTTCAACAAATGAGAACTTGGGCATTAACGATGAGAACTCTTCCGATCGTAAGAATTATGTTAACTCTGCTTGTTGCACTCTAATAAGGGTGCATTCAGCATCAAAGCATTAATGCAATTCTTACGATAGGAGGAGATCCCATCGTAAATGCTCAAGCTCTCCATTACTCAAGACCCTAAATGGGAAGCACTACTCTTCATAGAGATTGTAGTTGCAGATTATAGGTATTGTCTTAATGTGCAGCATATCACCATAGTAGGTGCACTGGAGTTTCTATGAAAACTGCACATCAAAGTCCTGAATGTTGGATTTTTCTCCTTTAAGAATAATTTCCGTAGATCAGGGCAGATTTCTAGACACAAAGCTCCTTCAGTGTACACCAAAGAGTCTTGCGAGTTCATGGTAGTTATACCGAAAACTAGAAAATGCGATTTAACCTTTCTTGGGTCATGCATAAAGGCATCTAAAGGTATCTAGAGGACATGGGTGGAATCTGAAGTAAATGAAAAGGTGCAATGGCTATCGCAGTTATCCTAAGAGCTTCGTCCTGATCTAGAAAAAAATGCACCACTCAACAAATTGATGTGCAGTTTTGCATAGAAACTCCAATGCACTTATGGTGATAAGTTGCACACCATGTCATCTCCAATACAGCCTTTGAGATAAGGTAACCAGTGATGGCACCAGACCTGCAGACTAGCCTTGGCCATCTCTAAACGTTCCTCTAGTTCGAGGAGAAAAGTCTGTTACATGGCTCAAACAGACTTTTACAGTTTGGATCTAGTCGACCATTTTGGAAAACAGCACTGAGATAAAGTCACTCCAGGACAGAGAGGACACCCTACTATAATTCGGCTTTAGAGTACCAACCTTCTGCGCTATTTCAACAAGAACAGATAACGAAAGACTTAATTTTTTGTTAAGCCACCATAGCTCTGGAAGTTCATCTATCACAAGCTTCTCTTCAGGGCATTAAATTAAGCACCAACGCATTATCCTGGATTTGCTTTCGTGGCGTGGAGTGGAAAAGGTACGTGTCTTAGAGTAAGTATTATCGTAAGAACAAATACAAAGATATGCTGGAGACTTTACTGAGAAATCTCTCTCTTATATAGAATCAAACGAGTGCTGTGATTAAAATCACCCATGCAAGTGAGATTACACGAGATGGCAAAGCTGTAGAGACACAAAAGATGGCACAAATCCAGCATGCTGCCCTCAAGGACAGATTATCTATAGTATTACTGGTCTTCATTTTCCATAGGCATGCACAGTACATTGAAGATCCTTGGGTGCCCATTCTGTAGGCTTGATCAGTTATCTCTAGACTTACCAGAACTGTCACGTCGTCAAATCTTGAGGCTATGGTCATCATAAAAAAATGCTGGACCAAAGGTGACCACCACCACCACCATCATCATCATCACCATCATCATTACTATCATCATCATCAACAGCAGCAGCCGCACACTGACAAGTGATCAGTAATCGTGTGGCACGTCCTCATCGCTGGTGTCGGTATCGCCCAGGGCTAATGATGAAGCAAGGTGCAAAAATGGAGCAATCCTGTACGGTCATTAAGTTGGTGAAGCCACAGAATCGCCCGCGGCGGATAATTAAAATAGGATGTTTGAGATGAGTACGCGGACGGAACGAGTGTGAGAGAAAGAGCGATGTCTAGAGAATTTAGAGGGGCAAGAAATGAGGTGTTGGAAGCCAGGGGCGAAGATCATGGGAGATAACGGGACGCTGCTCCACCAGGGGCGTAGGTCGAGCATTATACTGTAACTGCTCCCCCTCCTAACCCGGCGAAATGTTAAATGTGTTGAAAGAGATGCTTTATCAAAACTGGATAAGCTAGACTTACGTCAACATGTGTCTACGCATAAAAGCGTTCTTTTTAACTCACTGGCAAAATTAAGTTGAATGACGTCATGAGTTTGCGTAGTAGCGTGATTTTCAGTTAATTTCCTGGGAGAGGAGGGTGTATAATTGTTCTCTGTCTATATTTTCTCGCTCAACTTCCTTATCGCTGAGAAAAACAACACGGAGTTGAATGGCGTCATCCATTTACGTAGTTGCGTAGTTTCCTATCAACTCTCTTT
Organism: Ellobium chinense; assembly: GCA_033807755.1. Taxonomy (NCBI): domain Eukaryota; kingdom Metazoa; phylum Mollusca; class Gastropoda; order Ellobiida; family Ellobiidae; genus Ellobium; species Ellobium chinense. Next base: position 914,296 of record JAWQUT010000001.1, read on the forward strand.
GATGGGTCCAAAGGAAGAGTAACTCCCCTTAGACTATGTATTCCATGTACATCCTTTCTCACTCTAATTCGTTACTGCTGTCAGCGATCGATCTGCCCCACTCTAGTTTTCAAACTACTCGTAGGTCTACGCCCATGTAAGATACAGTCGTTAGCTATAGAGGCAGCCAAGCTGATAGATTGTAAGAGGAGAAGATGGTATAAATTACAGAGAAGGAAAGATTAACCTTTCTAAGGTACAAGGAAAAAAAAGAAAGGAGAGAGAGAAAGAAAGAGGGGGGAAAGAGAGAGGTGAGATATACCTCAGAAATGGAGAGGAATGGCTGAGAGGAAAAAATAAAAAGACAAAGAGGAGAATTTAGAGATCCAGTGGTAACAGACGGAACAATGAAGAAACTGAGATAGACATTCATGAAATGACAGACTTTATAGGAAAATGATACATACAGTGGAAAGGAAAAGACAGAAAAGATGTAGCATAAAGGGAAAAGAGGGTAAAGAGATAGGGGAGGGGCGGATGTGTTCTGGTAGAAGAGGGAAAGAAGGAGGGAATGAAAAGTGCACTTGCGGGTAGATAATGATCCAGACCGACGGAGAAATACAAGGAAGGGAAGAAGGAAAGATGGGCCAGAGAAGGATTTCAAACTGATATTCGAAGACAGAAGAAGCACAGTAGACTCCAGTTAACCCTCTAGTGCCCAGGCTATCAGATCTGATACATTTCGTGGAACAAAGCAAAAGCAAACCAAGATTATTACCCCACCATGATAGTGTGAAGTCGCATGGGCGAGCATTAGCCTGGATATGAGACTTATAAACCGCATTATTATTATTAATATTATCATTTTGATGCTTGTTCCAGCAAAGTGGATCCAGAAGTGATCCAAAAACTGGAGCTCGGACTTTTTGTTCCATTGTAAATAGGGCTGGGCACTAGAGGGTTAATAGCAAACTCTCAATAGTATCACTTAATCGCAACATCTTTCAGGCAATTTACAAGTTGAAACTAAAGAGATCGCCATTCAATGGAGTCTGCTATGACACAATTTAAATGGGAGACACATTCAGTGCGAATCATAGAATAAAGAATCGACAGAAGAGTTAAAACCAAGATCTGATTTAAAAATAATGCCATCCAATGCAACCATGCTATCCATATTCTTTAGCTTTAGGTAATGACAGCGATGTTTTCCGACTAGTCAATAATGAATGTGATCATAATCTAACTGACATGTCCATAGAAAGATGAAGTTTATTATTATTATTATTATTATTGTTATTATTATTATTGTTGTTATTATTATTATTATTATTAAAACATTGTGTAATTTATATTTCAATAAAAGAATGTCCTTTGACCTGAAATAATCACGTCAGCGGAAAATGTTTATCTGTAATCAGCAAGTAGCAATGCCCTTCCTAATAAAGACTCGAGTGGTTACAACTGTTATAGTATAGTTAAGCCTTTTTCTCTTGCCCGTGAGCTCATTAAACATACATTATCATGCAATTCAACTGGGTAATCTCGCTCATGGCTTAGTAATCCAATTCTTACATGTCTACAGAACACACCATGTACCAAGGTGTACAAAATATCTGAAAACTAATGCACCACAGTAAAAGTGAGAAAAAAAACCAAGATATTTTCATCGTATCAATATTTCTGATGACAAACGATCTTCGAAGATCAAGAAATTACCTTTGGGAACAATGAAAATAGTTTTTGTCCCTCCTGTATTTTTTAAAGATTCTGTTGTGGAAACACAAGAAAATGGAGAGAATGTGTTCAGATTCAACAACCACAGATACTCAGTCATAACAAACAATAAATCAGTACCGGTAGGGGAACACTTCAACTCCCCTGGCCACAGCGGTGTGAGGGACATGATGCTCCAAGGCATAGAAGTTGTCAATTCCCCCAGTGGGACTGCCCTTAACGAGCGGGAGTCCTACTGGATGTGGAACCTGGGGTCTCACCGCTGCCGTGGAGGTCTTAACATTGAAGAGCCCCACTTCAATAACCTTCCCTTTGAAAATTGATCCCCCCCCGCCCCCTTTCCCTCCTCGTGGGATTATGCTTCATAAATAAGCCAGCCTGGATTCTCCCTCGATTTTCATTTAAATCCTATTTCCGTATTTTATATGCCCACCTTGCATTACCTGTACTTTTAATAACGATAATATTATGTTAGTGATAGCGTGTAGTTAGGCCTCCTCCATTCGTAGATATTTTTTTATTTTTTTTAAATTATTTTTTTATTATCGAGATATACCAAGCTTGTCCCTTTTTAATATATGATTTCCTAACTTGACACGCTGCTTTTTCCACCCTCCACCTATTTTATTGACTGCTTGGAGCTCAGTTTTTCTTGGGGGAGCCCCTCATACCCACTCCCCCCTTTTACACAAAAGTCTCCTCTTCTTACCTTAATTCACTCCTCTACCATCTGTTTTATCCCGTGATCCAGGTTCATTTCTTATCGTCTTTACCAGCTATTTTAAGACTGTCTCACGTAATCGATCATAACTGACTTTTAACTCGCTCTTCCATGCTTGTCTTTTCTTTTTCTTCTTAATGTGGTTGCTTTTATTGTGAAAGTTTTAACTCTTGATCCATTTCTATTGATAAAGGCCTTAGAGCCGAAACGTTTGGATGTCATTTTTAATCGTAATTCTTTGCTAGATTTTTAATAAATTCCTTGAATTAAGGTTGAGCTTTTAATTTTTCTCAGTTTTAAATGGAGAGAATGTGTTCATGACGTATACTGCAACCAAGCCAATTTTCCTTGTTATGGATAATAAAGTTTATCTTATCTTATGTTATATTATTTTATCTTATCTTACCTTACCTTATCTGTAAAGAATAAGACAAGATATGAGACATGAGAGATAGCTGGAATGTCTGGAAACGAAATTCAGAGGGATAGAAAGAAAGCTAAAGAAATAAAAAAACACAGAAGGAAAGATATTTCTTCGGAGAGATAGACAGTTGATGAGTTCAGAAATGAGATTTAGCTGAGAACTAGAAAATTAAATGGAATACAAAGACAAAGAAGGAAAGGTAATTGCTGGAACATTTAGAAACGAGATTCGTAGTGGGAATGATAGAAAGTACGAGAGAAAAAAAAAGGCAACGAGGAAAATTGCCCATTTAAAATGAGATATTACTGAAGAGCTCAGATTGTAAGATCCGATGAGGAAGACAGAAAGTTGAAGAAAATAACCACCAAGAGGCAAGAATGGACAGTTTAGATATAATTCACCTTGATAGATAGAAAGATGAAGAGAATAAAGACAAAAAAAAACCACAGAGATACCGATTTGGAGTGAGGGATGGGCAAGAGAATCTAGAAACAAGGTCAGCAGTGTAGACAATGTTAAAAAGAGGGAAGAGAGGGAAAACCGGTGATAGATTGAAAACTATGCAGATTTAAATGACACACTGACAGAGATGAAAGGCATGGAAATGGCTGAAGTGAGAGGAAACGATGGACAGAACGAGTAAGACTGATTAGAATCTGTGACATTTCGCATTTTAAAAATTTACAGAAAAAGTAATGATGGGCCGTATCGTTGCTGAGTATCGACACTTCCGATATTTAAGAATTTAGATTTGGTATCAAATCCCCAGCTTTGGAGTTTCGATATTATGTCGATATGGTTAAAGTAAGGGGCGATAGTTTATCTAATCCAAACAGGATTTTTTAATATAAATATTTGCAATTATCTGTTCACGCAGTGCTTCGCTTAAGCCGTACCATGACCTACGATCAAAAGCATCAAAAGTAATTTTGTATCAGATTAATCAGACTAATAGCCTTTAAAAGGTTTGCATCATCAGAGAGCCTACAGTGACCAGGTACAAAAACTGTATCCGTAAATATCGAAATTAGTTTCGATCGATTTCCGATCCTCAGTATCAATCTAGCCCGGAATACCGAACGTGTCAGTAGGTATCAAATGTATCGGAAATATGGAAAGGTATCGCGTCAAAAGGTACCGAAATTTTCCAAAAAACCTACCGGATACAACGTAACAAATTCGAAATAGAACAGATACGTTCGATACTTTGAGTTTAAAGGCTGAGCATGTCGATCTTTTAAAGTTGCGATATCGGCCTATCACTACAAATCAGCGTTGGCTTTCCTTTCACGATTTCGCCCTACATCCTCTCTCTTTTTGGCCAGGGCACATCAAACGTGACATTTGCACGGTCATAGAATTTAGGATCAGTTGAGGATTTGGCAGACAACGGTTGACAGGCAAGAGATGCACAAGGAGAGAGAGAGAGAGAGAGAGAGAGATAGCGAGATAGAGAGAAAGAGAGAGAGAGAGAACACGTGCAGAGTGAGGAACAGAAAGAGGAAGTAGGACAAGAATGAAGATGATAAAATTGAAAAGTGGAAGGCCATGGATTAGGAGATTAAGTAATGAACTAAGAGCGCACGACAGCAGAAAGAAAGAAAGAAAGAAAGAAAGAAGAAAGAAAGAAAGAAAGAAAGAAAGAAAGAAAGAAAGAAAGAAAGAAAGAAAGCCAACGAGAGGCAAACAAAGAATGAGCTGAGCGAATGAATAAATGAAAAAAACAGCAAGAAAGAAAAAAATGAAGATGATAAGATTAGAAAGGGGAACACTGTGGATTATAGGATTAGGAAAGGAGCTGAGCCTGCACACACAGGAAAATAAAGAAAATTTGAAAGACACGGTCAGGGAGAGAAAGAGGGGAACGAGCGGAGGGGTAGGGAAAGAGACAGATCAATCCATTCTTTACGTGTATGCTGCATGTATGTCCTTCTCCTTGTGGTAAAAAAAAAAAGAAGACAACCTTGGACGAACCGGTACGTCCTGAAAGAAGCACTTCCTTTTCATATCCGACTTATCCGTGGTCATTTAAAATCTTGCACATTAAAGATGGGATCTCTAATCATCATAAGAATTATAAGATTCAATTTGCATGTTGAACGTTACTAAAGGTGCATTCAGCACCACTGCACTAATGTGATTTTTACGGTTATGAGAGATTCCATCGTTAATGCGCAAGCTCGTAAGTGCTAAGGATGTTTCATAACCACTATTACCTTCCCATGCCACTCTCCCCACCCCAATCTTCTCACAAAAACAAAAAAAAATTCATGCAAAATGCTCTCCTATCTCACACCCTGACCTCCACACCCCTTCCACGCCACTCCCGACCTGTCTATAATACCACACCCACCATCACTAGCACAATCATTCTTTTCCACATTCACAACCACTTCTCTCCCTCCTCCTTCTCTTCTTCCTCCTCCTCCTCTTCCTCCTCCTGCACAACTACATCATTTACCACAGGGCCTATTAACAAAGGGATTCCCCCTCTACCTATTTCGCTAGCAATCTCGCCTCTCCTTTAAGATTATTAAAATAGACCCCTTCCTTTTCTGTACGAGAACCTTGTGATTTGTAAGCCGGAGGTTAGGGTTGTGCTTAGTCGATACCGATAGTGAAAACTATTGATACTCGTCCACGAGGAAAGTACTTCCCACCAAAAAATATGAGTTGGCCGATGTATGAGAACTTGCATAATTATTAACCATGTGATCCCTCACCAAAGTAAGAATTTATTTAACCTTACATGTTGAACGCTACTGCGAGTGCATTCAGCACTAATGCACTAATCTAATTCCTACGATGGTAAGAGATCCCATCGTCAATGCACAAACTCTTAATTGACAATACGTGCATTCTATTTCAAATTACTTTTCTGTATTTTTGCGTCAGCTTTGCATTATTATGACATTTCACCTGAGCAAAAAAAAAAAAAAATCCTGAATATTGAATCCAAATTAGTTTCTCAGTATCGTTTGGAAACATCGTTTCCTTTTAGAGCGATCTTATTTTGACCACTAACCTCTGTAGCGTATCTACCTCATGGGTGTCATAGTGACGTCACATTACGGAATCGGCTATTGACGATATAAATACTCATATTAATAGATATCTAAAAATATCGAATAAGGCATAACCCTGAGCGGAGACCTGGTGTCTTCTTCAATCTAGCGTGAATTTCGCCTGATTTGATTTGGGACCTTGAATGAGGCTAACCAAAGGATCTCTCCTTCCTATTCGGGTTTCTTTCTCGAAAGGGGTCACCGACCTTGCACGCTTTATCCTCTTTTCCTCTTCACATTCCCTTGATTCTTCTTCTTCTTCTTCTTCTTCTTGCCTTCTTTTGATCACTGATCGAGCCTGGGTTGAAGTGGAGAAGATAAGAGATGAAGCTGATATGCCTCAGGGTATGTCCTAGTCCGTGGAGAAACAGTTAAACCTGAAACAGACGAAACGACATTATTTACTAGCCTGGACACCCACTGTGTGAATGAGACAACAGCTAAATAAAGTATCGTTTGAAAGCGTGTGCTTTGAAGATGAAATTTCTTACCATCGTACGATTTCTGTTAGCTCTGCATGTTGAACGCTGCAAAGGGTGCATTCACCACCAATGCACTAATGCGGTTCGTGGTAAGAGATGCCATCGTCAATGCGCAAGCTCTCAATTTCTGCTACATGGATAGCCTTGTATTATCACTGTGGTGCAGTAGCAGTATTGTTCACCAGCGAACACTCCCGCTCTACGCGTGGGAATGGGATGACTAGAATTAGGGGTTCCCCGCTCATACGCTGTTCCGTGGGAATTTGGGCATCTCCGATCAAAGAAGAAAAATGGTTTTGCTCCGAAATGTTAACTTCTTCACTGAAAAGAAGGGAATGGGGAAGCGGCACAAATTTGCCCTTACGTTAGTAATTAAATGGAATCCTGCTCATCGGGAGAGTATATATTGACCGCAAACCTTCTCCTCTCTATTTGGCGAAGGTCGATGGGACGAGCAGAATTTTACGGACAGCTAATTCGGAGTTTGTTGTACTCCAAAATAGCGTTATCCGCCCCCTGGTCGATTATTTTTTATAATTCGGACTCTGGCAATGTTCCAGTGTCCATCCGTGATAGAGATTAAAATAGTTTATTTAATTTAAGTTGAGTGAGTGAGTGAGTGAGTGAGTGAGTGAGTGAGTGAGTGACTGACTGACTGACTGACTGACTGACTGACTGACTGACTAACTGACTGACTGACTGATTGACTGACTGAGCCAATGTTTATCTTAACATGGTTTCTATTATCTGATGTGACAACCATTTGCTCTGCATGAAAAAGCACGACAGACAAATACGATTTACAAAAGGATCATTAACTACATGTACTTTTAGAATTTATAGAACCCAACTCATTTTCTGCAAAATCAGCGGCGAGATTCATGAATAAACTAATGAAACCGAAGGAACGAATCAAGCAAAAGAGATGAAACTAATAGCGTGCATCGCAGACAGAATTCATTACAAACAATTCCACGAAAAATGACGCCAAGTTAGTGGCAAACGTATATCTCCCATTGCTAACATTTTGGACAAGGTTTAGGCAGTGTGATATTTCGACCGAAGAGATGTAATGATTTAGAACGACGAACTTGATTAAAATGTTAAATTTACAATGGATGAGCCCATGCTTCGCTCTTGTTCTTCCCCTCGACCAGCAAACATGCAGTCCTACATACATACACACGATGCAGTAGAATGAAATGTATGCGCATAGAAAAGATTGGAGTAAATAATTTTTCTTCGCGGTGAAAAAACGACGTTGCTAAGATCTCCCACAGATATCGTGAAATTTCTTTACACAACCTGTAATTAGTGAACTTTTTCTGACCAGCATCAATCATAAAAAAATCTAAAGCATTATCCTTGCAAGCATTTAGACTTGGGCTGACTGATATGGAAATCAACAGAGGCAGAGCTAAGGGTATACCAAGAAAAAAAAACCCCGATTATATTGTTGTTTTTGTTTTCTTGGTGTTATCGAAAACGAATATCATATTCTGATGATATGCCCAATATATGAACTAATACGTATTAAATACCTGCCATATAATTTTATCAGTAATGCAAATACCCATACAGCTGAATGACAGAAGGGAGACGGTAATACAGAATACTGTTGTATTATGAAAAGGAGCCTTTAAAATGTATGAAGACCTCCAAATCAAAGGATATAAAGAGACAACATAGACGAGTATAAATTAATGTCTACTTAATGTTTCGTAACATGCTTTTTAACCCTTTGAGTCCCAACAGCAGAAGCACAGTATTAAGATAAATAAACTTTTTTTTTAAGTACAGTAAGTGTATTTACATGTATGGCGTAAACTGGCTTGACTGAACATGAAACCAGAGAAATCTTAACTATTATGTATAATTTTCAGGGAATAATCATTCAAATAGATCTTCAGCATATCAAATAACAAGATCGAACACTCCAAGTTCTTGTGTCATACCTGGTACTGTGGGTCTTACAGGGTTAATTTAATGTCCACGTAAAATATTAAAATTATCACAAATATTGTTTCATGCTGCCTGTCACATATTATTTGGCTGTTTTGTTTATATCACTGTTCAATGTCATTGTAGGGCTATGGCCTATTTTTGATGAAATACTGAACTGAATTACTTGAAACTGTCTCTCTTAGATACCATGAACATCACATAATAAAATTTCCTCTCACAAAGGCCATGCCCTGACATTCCTCAGGACACATGGTCTTAGGAATTGCCTCTCATACCCTTCATTTTTGCAAGGTTGTTTTGTCCTCGGCACAACATGACCCGTGGAATTACCCCTGCGGGAAGCCATAAATATTAATTAATATTCCCCTTTATATTACTCTGTTATTACATTTCTGGCACCACGTGGCCTGTGAGACTGTCTGTCACGCTTAATAATACCAAATCAGCATCACCTCTCTCCAGCCCGAGAGGTAAAAGAAATTAAATCGACTGCACTTATTAACAATCCGCTTAATCACAATCTGATCCCGAGTACAGGATATTGTCCATTTTTTTTTTTTTTTACCCAATGAGCCACCCCGTAGTACCGGTAAACCGTCGGCGCTAGTATTTTCCCGTGTGCCGTTAGAGGTCTGTATATTAGAGATCAGGTAAGCAGCTATGCTTCATGTGTGTATGTCAATGTGATGCATATACTTTCAAAGTCTGCATTAAATCTTTTTGTCATTGTCATTGTCATTGTCATTGTCAAACTGTCAATATCTGTGACGTATTTATGTCAGAGACCTCTCTTGGATCGGTCCCTTCCCCTCTCCCTCCCCCCCCCCCCCCCCNATTTTTTTTTCATATAAAATCTCTCAGGAGCCCAGGCGGAGGGTTAATTTAGAGTTAGGTCGTCAGAGCTTAAAGGGTTAAACCGCAACTGCTCCTCTGTTACAGAGGAGCTGTGATTAAACGAAGTTGCTTATATTATCAGCCCTGCCGTTTCCCTCGCCCGACAGAAAATAAAACCCACCGTAACAACGACAACAACGAAATTTGTGTTTGCGGGAGTGCTGAACAATCCAAACCACTTCAATCTGCGGGATTGCCTTCAGGTGTATCGCATCCATCAGTGGTAATGAAGCTGCATTCGTCTTGTGGGAACACGATAATAATATGTTCCTTGTTCTATTCGCATGCCGGGGTATGAATTGATTGCGCCTTGCGCCATGCGCTATGCGCCATGTTTAGAACAGTCGCATTCCGATGTATTGCAACGGCTCAGGAGCATCGGAATAGCTGTGATTATCAACTGACCTATATTGAAAATATTGTATTATTCCATAACTGGCAGCTGGTCTCACCGCC
>JAWQUT010000001.1:938332-963332 GCA_033807755.1 Ellobium chinense
TAGAGGGGGATGGGGCCGGATCTCTCCATCCTGCCTTTCTCCCTGGCCATAGTTTGAGTCTCTGTAGAGCAAATAAAAGAATGAAATATGCTCAGCAGAAAGTTATTTGACAGGAGAAACGTGAAAAATAACATGCGAGAAGACAGAGAAATATGTGCCAGGAATTCTCCCTTGACAAGGAGAAAGAAAGAGGTGAAGAGCAGAGAAAAAAATGAGAGAGAAAAACAGCACAGATGAGGAATGAATGAGAGATAAAGGGGAGGGAATTCATGAAAAGGGCACCGTAGACCGAAAATAATTGTTTGATTCCGATCGTCCTCCTCTGAGAGCTGGCGGCAGCGTTGGGCTAATGTGAGTACCAAGAAGCTTATTCGATACCTTAGCCTGGAGAAATTGATCATTGATTACTTGGATCTATGAGTACGGTTAGTATCGTGATATAAACGAAATATTAAAGCAATAATATGATTTTATCCAATTTCATAAATTAATTAATGGAATTTTAGGAGATTAAATTAATTACGTCTTTTTTTTTCTTTTCCTTCATTCTGCGCTGGTTTGAAAAGTATCGAATTTCAGCGATAGGTCTACACAAACAAAAAAATAACCTCAATAATACAAGAGAGAAAAGTTAAATTCACACTACGGATTCAGCAGCATACTGTAGACTCGTTATGTCCTGCCGAGAACTCTCTTTACCTCACTACTGATAAATGGAAAATGCAAGTGGTCACACTGATATATAGAGCAGTCGAATACTGTGTGCTCGCGCCACTCCTGAGGCAAGGAATTCGCTCCTGGTATAAGCGGGATTGAAATCGCCCAGTGCTCGTTGAAGATGACATTAAACAGTAGGAACCAGGCGAACGTTAATTTCAACACTTTCGAGTGCGTTTAAAAGAAACTGCTAACAGATTTAATTTGAGGCTCAACAACCCTTGTGCAGTACCGAGGGGGCGAGGGAGCGCTGTTTATTATCAAATAATGGGGCTGGGTTTAAAATGAGGCAGACTGTGGAGGTACACATGCTAAAAGAAGACCTCTGTGGCGGTATTGTTTAGCTACATACTTCTGGCACCCTGTAAACAGTCTTTCGAAGAGAATTCAGGAGAGGGAAAAGCCCTTATGGCACTTTGGGTAGAGGTGAGTCCGGATATAGCAGGCAATTTCTACAATGAGTGATAGAAGAGGGCATAGTGAAAAGGCACCCTGCTAGTCGGGGCTTTGTTGGAGGCACGATTACATGCAAGATGTTCCAGAAGAGACAAAGGCTCTTGTGGCATTACTTGCTGATAGATTTTAGACAAAACTGTGAGTGCATGTAACGGGCAGCTTTGGCAATTGGCGATAGATGAGGCTGTGGTGAAAATAAACACTGTTTTAAGGAAACTTGTTAAAGACGGGGTGTTAAAGAAAAGCTAAATGATCTCGTGGCACTGAAGACTGACATGATTTAAGCAGAACTCAGTACGGATATGAAGAGCAGTTCTTACAATGGGCGTTAGAACAGGACTTGGTGAAAAGAAGCATCAGAAAGAACATCGTCGGAGGTATATGTAGGTGCAAAACATTCCAGAAGAGGCAAAGGCTCTCATGGCACTGACTGATAGAATTTTGGGCAGAACTACATACACTTATAAAGGGCAATCTCTACGTTGGGTATAACACGGGATGTGCTGTAGTGAAGTGAAATGCTGTTAGATGGAAACTTTTTGGAAGTATTTTACGCACACAATGTTTCATGCGAGCCAATTGCCGTTATGGCATCAGCTGCTGATATAATATAGGCAGAAATGAGTCCGGATATAACGGGCAGTTTCTACAGGCTGTAGTAAAAAGAAACACTGGAATTCACAACCACGTAAGATGTTCTAAGAGAGGAAAGGTCCTCGTAGCACTGTTTGATAACACTAAGTCAAATTCGGATATAACGAGCAGTTCCAGGATTAAGCCTTTCTGGTTGTAAGGCTGAATTAGTGGGTAGAAAAAATTTTCCTTTCAAATTAACCCGGACAGCGTGTGCAATGTGTGCTCTTCTGCGATTTCAAAACTGTCAAGAGATTTTTAACGTTCACAATGTGCACACAGGACTTACTGCTTTCTCGTCCACGTCTCAAGAAACTAGACGCCGGCTCTCCTATGTCGAATGCCAAAGTGTAACTTCCTTATAAGATAATCAATGTGACTGACTTCGCTGTCACGGAGTCACACTCCAGAATATACATAATGACAACGCATCGAGTTTTGACACTTGAGAGTTTGCGCTTTAACGATGGGATATCTTAACAGTGAAAGAATCGCATTAATGTTGAATGCACACTTCGTAGCATTCAACATGCAGAGTTAATGTAATTCTTGCGATGGTAAAAGATCCCATCTTTAATGCGCAAGTTCTCAAATGTCAAACGGTTACAGGATAACAAGTTCGTGTGTAGAGACACTTTAACTGCCTTAATGGATCAATGTTACTCTATCTTTTACTAGAATCTAATACTTTTGAGAAAGGACAGGACTCTATGCAGCCCAGGGAATTGAATGGCAAACACTTAACCTTCATAGTGGAATCGACCTCACCATTGTCGCAGGCTTCATCTTTCTTGACAAGGTCGCCTTCAATTACAGCAAGAAACGAAGTAAACAAGAGAATCATGTTACACCCAAGGCCTACCAATATGTCAGGTCCAATACAACCAGCTGTCATGTTGCTTGGATCTGACACATTATCAGCGGGGCACATGCCAACATTAGACACATGTCGTAGCCATCATATTGTAAAGCCAATAGATCGCTTTATACATTATTCACGGCAATGTCATTATCCAAAAATCTGAACTTTCGCTACAAATTTCTGTATAGACTGAAAACTGTACGGTACAGGGTACGGTTTCTGTGTCACACCCTTCTTTAGTTTTCTGTCCATTCTTATATAAATCCATCCCACTGGCTTTTCTTTCAAACCCATCTAACCTCTCACCCTTGATATGCCCATGTTTTACTCTTGATATGCCCGTGTTTCACTCTTGATAATCATGTTTCACCCTTGATATGCACATGTTTCACCCTTGATATGCCCATGTTTCACTCTTGGTTTGCCCATGTTCCACCCTTGATATGCCCATGTTCCACCCTTGATATGCCCATGTTCCACCCTTGATATGCCCATGTTTCACTCTTGATATGCCCATGTTTCACCCTTGATATGCCCATGTTTCACTCTTGATATGCCCATGTTTTACTCTTGATATGCCCATGTTCCACCCTTAATATGCCCATGTTTCACTCTTGATATGCCCATGTCTTACTCTTGATATGCCCATGTTTTACTCTTGATATGCCCATGTTCCACCCTTAATATGCCCATGTTTTACTCTTGATATGCCCATGTTTCACCCTTGATATGCCCATGTTTTACTCTTGATATGCCCATGTTTTACTCTTGATATGCCCCGCTCCACCCTTAATATGCCCATGTTTCACTCTTGATATGCCCATGTTTTACTCTTGATATGCCCATGTTCCACCCTTGATATGCCCATATTGCACTCTTGATATGCCCATGTTTTACTCTTGATATGCCCATGTTTCACTCTGAGATGAGGGAGTTTCGGTTCCCATGTTGGGCTGTTTATCTAGTGCTATATAATAATTATGAGTAGGAACAGTTTATGGTATTATCCTCGAGAGTTGCGATTAAGTAAGGTGCAATTGCGAAGTGAAAATGTGATCTTCAAAAAAAAACGCGATTTACCAGACTGAACGTACTGCGATTTTAATTACGTATGACGGAAGGTGGGGNGGGGGGGGGGGGTGGAATGATCGACTGTACAAAGTGGAGAGTGACTAGAAACTGTAAAAAACTATAATGGCTCAGCTACCAAATATATTGATTCATTGTTAGAACCTGGGAGTAAGATATTACATTTGAGGGGAGAGGGATGGGAGGGGGGCCAGTTTTAGTCATTACCACCAAGAATCGATTCGTTGCCACTTTGGCACTTTTGGGCACTTTTTGCTACGACCAATTACATTCTTCCCAAGGTTTCCACTACTTAGGCATCGAGATTCCTGGAATAATTTTATGTGACAATTACATCTATCACATTTTCAGTGGAAGGGAATCTGTAAACAACTGTGCTGCTACTGTGCATACAAGATACTAGCAGATGTTTTCTATTCATGTGTAATGTTGCCACCGATATCTGCGATACCGATACACTGTCTTATATATCAATACACTTTGAACGGCATTCAATTCCAAAATAACATTGATCCTTCGGGGTAGCATGTGAAACTTATTATAAGCTTTCAAAAATATTAGGTTCGAAATCTTTTCTCCCCCAGGGGAGTGTGGAGTTTTACAGGAGCATTAATTTGTTCACGATGTATTTATCCAGGTGGCTAGAAATTATCTTCTTTTACATTCTTCATCATAACAAAATAATTTAAATAGTCGGCAAAACCTTCTGAATAGGGCAGCTTGACTCAAAAGCCATTATTTTTTTTTTTTTAATCAGATATACAATTTCTTGCTCAGACAAACCGGATATGGTCTATTTTTAAATTCTTTCGGAAATATGACATTTCCTCTGTCTATTAATCAAAATCCATCTCTCCCTACCCATCTTCGTCTTTCTCTTTTTCTCTGTAAGAATATTCCATTCCAAGCACTCGTAAAAAAAATTGAAAAGAAAGCAATACTCAGACACGACAGAAAAATGTCTGGTTTCATTTATATCAATTAAACCTTTCTCTATCTCTTTTCTTTGTCTTGCATTTCTTTTGTCTTTCTGTCCCTCTGTCTCTGAGCCGACCCCTGGTAATCTTATCTTTCTTTCCCCCTGCCCCAATTTCTCTGGTATTCTCTTTGCTTACACTCTCCGCCTTGTCATAAGATAACTCACATCTGCTTCGCATGACTGGAGGAAGCTTATTAAATCGGATTTCCCCGCTAATACACTGTCGTGCGTCATGATAGAAAGGCCATCTGAACAACGCCCCTTCTCCCTATCCTTCGGCCTATTTAGTCCGGGAATCAAAATTAATCAAACACGAGCAGCCTACCCTCTCCGTCCTATTTTTTTTTCATGTATTGATCAGTCTAATCAAGCCGGCGATAAAAACAGTGAATCGTGTAGCAGTTTTTTTTTTTTTAATTTGTATTTTCTGTTTTTTATCTTCAGCTGTCTTCCATGTCATGCAAAAAATTCTCGTAAGTATGTTCATCATTTCAAGACACTTACAAAATTTCATTATGGGAGGGAAGCCATACTGTCAATGATCTCATCATTTTTTTTTTTTAACCATAAAAAGAAAAGGAAATGTAGGAAGAGCAAAACGCCATATACAGTCCTTTGATTAGACGTATATATCGAGTTTTGCAGGGCAATCTTTCAATGTTTAGATCTGCATTAATTAAAGTGTAAATCCCAGCAAGGCCAAAGGAGTCCCATCCCCCTCCCCCCACACCCCTCCCAATCAACGCCCCAACTCCCATGTCCTACTCANCACACACACACACACACAAACACACACATACCATACAAACATGCACTCATACACGCACCAATACATACACATACTTCCCCACTTGTACATAATACAGTTTGAGCATATAAGGAGTCGAAGTCTGAGGTTGGTGGAAACATATACTCCTTTTGAAGATATGGACAATCATCCGGTGAACAATGAACAAGCAATTGCAAACCAAAGGAAGATGAAGAGGAAAAAAACAACATGAAAAAACAGAAAGGTCGGGGTACAAGGAATCCTCGATACGTCTTACTTAAATGCCAGCCCCCTAAAATCGAATTAACTTTCAGACAAACACATTTTCTGTTGAATACAAAACCGGCTTAGGTGGCGGAAGTCCTAACGATTTTTCACCGGTTTTGTGAGATTTCGCAAACATAGACTATCTGGGCCGGGGGTTGATTTTCTTGGGTAGTTTTATTTCCTTCACACCGCTTCGCATTTAGTTTTAAATCCTTTCCCCACTCGTTTGTGACGTCACAGATCTAACGGTGGCGTGTCGTTAACTCGATATTCCATGGGCATTATCGGGTACTTTTTCGGACTAAACTAATCACATTATCGATATTGTCGGGGTCGACGACAAAAACGTGATTAAAAGTTCACACCGTCCATTTTCTTGAGGGGCCAAGGTTCGCCAGTCGGTCCGGACTTAACATCTATCCGTTCTGCCCACGATGGTGTGACCTGCAGGGCTGCCAGTCGCAGAGAATTATTTTTTTACCTGATCTAGTGAAAGTGAGGTGCTCTAGTCATCTAGTGAAGGAAATGTAGAAAATGGGAAAATCTAGGAAACAAAGCTATCAGCTAATTAATGTATTTTCATTTGTATATATTGCTGTTTTGGCCCACCACGTAGGCTAATTATGATTTTTCGATATTGATAAATCTTACAAACAAGCAACTAACAAGCAGACAGACAGACAAAAAACAAATAAAATCAGTTTACTCCATTGTAGCTCAAACCTAGTTTACCCATTATCAGACAGATAACCTTTTACGCATCTCTTAAGCCTATATCCAGAAAACCATTTAAAAATGCAAGTTCCGTATATTAGGCGCAGTGAAAATTAAGCCTTGCGCCACATTTATTGTGGCGACAAAAACTCAAATAGCAACTAGAAACTGGTTCCCACATGAACTTACCTCAGCATACCTTGGGTTAATAACTGTGAGATGTAAGTATGCCGTTTATAATAATAATGAAGTTTATTATACATTTTGTCATCAGGCGTCGGCGGTTTATGTTACTTTACATAATTATTACCAAAGCAGACCAAGTCACTCAGTGATTTTTTTCAATTTCCTGCAGGTCATACAGTACCGCTGTCTACCCGTACCGCTGACCACTGACATTCGCTCAATTTCTGTCAGGTCTATTAACAGGTTCCTATTTTATGGACGGATCGACTTATGATGTCAATGAAATGCCCTCCCAAGACACTTGCCACACGACGGTGATCGGGAATCATCATTTTATCAAAGGCATAGGCGAAACTGTATGGCGTCTTTTGGTGGTGGAGGGGGGGGGGGGGNGGGGGGAGTACTCAATAACACCACTGTATTTCAGCCGCATAAAGCCAAGGCTTCTTCAAGATTTCTTTGCCATTTTCCCGTCCATATTTAGACACTATCTGTCAGCACGTAAATAACACGGCGACCATCCTTTCCATTTTCCTCGGCACCAGACCGTTGTCTCTCTACACCAGTGAGCTTAGATATAAGATTTCGAGATACAAAATGTACTTTCAAGGTCTCCTGGGACAAGGACCCGCGACTGACAGACAGCGCTGCGAATGGCCTCTGTGTCGTTTAACACAACACAGAGCCACGGCTAGGCCGGCTATGGCCAACACACTAAGTGAAGCCTTTAACGGGACCTCATCCATGAAGTCTTTAACGGTACTGCATCCATGAAGTCTGTAAAGGTACTGCATCCATGAGGCCTTTAAGGGGACTGCATCCATGAAGCCTTTAAAGGGACTGCATTCATGAAGCCTTTAAAGTGCCTAAATCCATGAAGCCTTTAAAGGTACTGCATCCATCAAAGCTTTAAAGGGACTGCATCCATAAAGCCTTTAAAGGGACTGTTTGGAAGTGAGACGTGGATGAAATATAATTATCTGCTGGCTTAAAAAGCCGCATGAAATTGAACGTTCATAACCCTCAGCCCGCGTTTGACATCCGAGCACTCGTGGCATCCTTATATTATGCGCTCCATCCGGCTGACCCGGCTGTGCAACAACTGGCCAGGGCTTCCTTCCGTCCCTTGTGGCATCCACATGTCAACCATAAGACCTTATTCGAGTTCCTTGTCCAGCCTCTGAGATTCGATTGACCGCTACTTCCTCTTCTCTTCATCTCAGTGCCAATCAAGTTTTTTATTGTCTTCGTTCGAACTGTAAAGAACAGACGCACTTATTTCCATCAAAAATTAGGCTTCCATATTCTATAACCATCCGTTTTGTTGTTGTTGAAGTTTATTATTTTAGTGATAAAATTCCTAAAGCTTGTATTACACAAGTCGACTTAAAAAAAAAACAAAAAACAGTGATTGTAATGTTCCTCTTCTTATATTATTTTTCTACATCGCAACAGAATGTTGCCGTTGTCGACAATGATGATGATGATGATGATAATGATGTAATGGAGAAGGACAACGACGAGAATAATAACTATGTTGACAGAATGAGGAAGAGGAGCAGAAAAGAGGAAGAGGACGGACAAAGGCTCCGTTTTGCTTTTCTAATTTCCATTGCCTTTGTCGCTTTCTCTAATCTTTTTCCTCATTAACTGTAGATCATATAATATACACCCAGGCATGTGTCATTTTTTTTTCTATAGACCTACATGTAAAAAAAATATATATGGTAACTTTGGTTAGGGTGCATTTGTAGATTATGATGATGATGAAGATGACGGTAATGTTGGTATCAATGGTGATGCCATTAATAGTTGATGATGCCATCTAGCGCATGAGGTCGCTTTTGGTTCTTTTTGGAAATAGAGACATTGCAGTTATATTGTACCTCTCACTTAATTGTAATAGCTTCAAGACTACAGATAGATGTGTCGAGAGCGAAAAAAAATAATATTAATAATTATGTCTAAATTAGGTCTGGCAAAGCAATAAACGTTTCTGTCATTAGATCTAGTGTTTGTAACATGGCAACTGTAGTGTGTGTGTCCTACAGGGGTGAAGTAAACAGCAATAATAATAATAATAATAATAATAATGATACTAATTAAAATGCCGTTTATACGTCACTAATCCAGGCTAATGCCCGCTCACGCTACACATTATTATAACCCCAGATGGCATGATCATTCTGTTACTTTATCAACTCCCAGGGGAGCTCAAAATGCTGGTGCCATTTACAGGAGCTAATCACTGGCAATCTGATAATATCTTCCACTGCCTATAGCCAGGTACCCATTTAGCAAGCAAGTGGGACTGGGAAAAATATGAATGAAATGCTTTCCTAGGGCACTTGCAACATGATTGTGACTGGGGTATAGAACCTACGACATTTTAATTTTTAGTCCAATCCCTTAAGGTTGCAGGAGCCTAATTGGTAAAAAAAACTGGACTATCCGAGTCGATAGTAGCAGAGTCCAAAGGGCAGATTGTGTAGAAATAATCATATAACATGAAACCGCACCGCAAAAGTGGTGAAATTCAGTTTTGAATTTGTAAAAAAATAATTGTTGCAGGCAGTGTTTCCCAATGGCTTCAGCGGATTTCATTTGCGCGGACCTGTGATCTGCAAAAGAAGGCCAAATCTTTAACCCCTTTTCATGTAATTTAAAATTGTGAAAAATCTAACCGAAGGATCCCCACCGTAAACAGTACATAATTTGAGCACAGTGATGGCACCAGACCTGCAGACTAGTCTTGGCCATCTCGGAAAATTCCTGTGGTTAGAGAAGAAATTTTTATTAAATGGCTCAAAGAAGCTTTTACAATTTGGCTCCTGCAGCCTTAATCATTCGGCAACGTTGCCCCACTCCTGACTAGGAGATCTGGTCTGCTGGGGTTATAAGAATCTGAGTGAAGTCGCTTCAATGGGATTTGGCCAAATATACACATACATTACCATGTTATTGTTGTTGTCAATGTATTTTGTCTCCTGCGGAAAATCCCATTGCTTCTTCTTTGTGTTACAAATACCTGCTTTCGATCTTGTGTCACTGTTCTTCCGCTTTCAGTTATCCCCGTAGTTGTCATTTTTGACCGCACCGATACTTTTTAATGTTGTTGTTGTTGTTGTTGTTGTTGTTGTTGTTGTTGTTGTTGTTGTTGTTGTTGCAACAATTATAGACTTTAATCGTTGTCTCCGATGTTACTGTCGTCAGCGCCGCTATATTTATCTTGACCAATCAATACAACCGATGTAAATAACATTGGGTCACAATCTTTTCTATTACTGCAACCAGGAAAGCAATCTTCGGACATAAAATATTTATATGATGGGGAAGCGCTACAGACAGATTAGTCAATACGTCTCCGTGAGTGCTGGGGAGATCTTTGTCCGTGTTGACTTATAACGACGTATTGCATATAAATGAGGTTTAGAGACAAATGGGATGACATACATCCTTATTTTTTTCTTTTCTTAATAGGGCAAAGGGCTCAAGCTGGAATACCCGCTGGGTCAGGACAATATTATCAGTACAAAGTGACCTAGCTCTTCATAAAAGCTCTTAGATCCTATGGTTTTAGAGCTCGTGCATGAAGAGAGAGTTGCGTTATTGCGCACAGCATTGAGTTGCACTCTTCCTGACCCCCTCCGGAACTCCGGCAAATTTCGTAGGCAATATATCAGGGCACTCCTGGCTAGAGCTTAATTTTTTTTTAAGGATTAAGGGCAGAGTTAGGGGTACGTTTAAGGAGGAAAGAGCAAACTTGAAACAATCCCTAGACAACATCAGAACGCTCTCATGTGTACCATCTTTTTTCTTATCTTGCTCTTAACCTTAGACCTAGCTTTAAGCTGGAGTGTTCTATAACATGTTGCATGGGGGAAAAAGATCACTCAGTGCCAGTGTCAGCTCGTTTATGCTTTTTACTTAAGATTTAGATTTATGCCTGATTTAAGGGCAACACATAACATTGATGGTTAGGGACAGGGGTCGATGCCGGATGCACGGCAAATATCGTAAACATTGTCGAGAAATCCCATGAATTTAGGCACACTGATTGGGAGGACGTACCATGAAAATTATGTAATTATACAATCCTCTGATCTGACACTGTTAATCAAAATTGGTCTAAAAGTTTAAGAACAAGACACCATAACTTGTTTTGACTTGATTTATGGAATACGATTTTATGTGGCTCCTGTAGGATGGGGTGGAGAACTCCACTCTGGCCATGCTGTCAGGCCCTTTTTCTTTAGGGGACTGAAGGGGTGATTTGAGAGGTTGGGGGAGGGGGGGAGAAAAAACCTGAAGTTTCAAGTTTAAAAGTATCACAGTCGACCACGGTGGTGCTGAGACGAATATTTGGGGGAATTCAACTACTACAACAATAACAATCATGATATAATAATAATACTAATAATGATATGATACGGTTTGTAAGTCCCATATCTAGGCACTTCCCCGCTCATGCGACTTTACATTATTATTAACTCGGCAAGCCTTTTCTTTACAGGACATCTTGGCAGCAAACAGTGCCATTAGCCATCTGGCAGTATTTTTCACAGCCACATGACCATTTTACACCCAGATAGGCTGAGGATAATATATGAATTAACTGTCTTCCCCTAGCATCTAAAAGAATAGCCATGGCCGAGAACCGAACCCACGGGTTTAAGATTTTGAATCCAAATGCTGTAAGCATTGAGCCAAGGTGAGCCAAGCTCCCAGTACAACATCATGAATTCAAATTCTGGAAGACCAGTCCATAATTTCAAGTGTGTGAAGTGTTCGAGTCTGTAAACACAAGCTGACTGCAGAAACCAAAGGACTGGGACAAAACAGAGCAGTTATACAAATACTCGAGTTCTTCAACAATGAAATTCGATGTGGTCAGATTCCTCTGAATAATATGCATCTATGAAATTATGAAATGAGTCTAGTTGCCTTTCTTAGCACCTAATATCACTAACATAGGAACTAACATATTAAGGGGTTCTTATCACCCCCCCCCCCCCCCCCCCCCCNCCACGCTGAGAACCCCTGTGCATGACAATATAATGATATAGTCACATTAATTCACCAGACATACCACATGAATATTGCCCAAAGCGAATTAATTTCCGCCTGAATCGTTCTCATTTGTATTTCTGATGGGGGACTGATTGCACTTGATAGCTAAATAAATATTCATTCTGCCCTATTGCCACAAAAGTCCAGTAACTCTTCCCTGCTTTTTCAGTAATGGCCCTAGAGACGAAATTACTGGTAATCTTCAGACAATCTTGACCTAGTTATGAGGAGAGAGCACACGTGGTCGAAATCACCCAAAAAAGAAAAAAAGCCAACGCTACAACACTTGTTTTATTCTTATTTGGAATGACAATGCAATATTTAACATGACAAGTATAATTCTGACAGCTGCTCTCGGCCTACGAGCTTTATTGATATAGTGCAGTTAAGTACAAGGTCAATGCGCAAGAGTAAATCTGAGTTTTAAATAATTATGACGTCGTCTCAAAATTTCGTCATTTGTAAGGGAGTGATACCCGTAAATAGAAGTCTTTGCGTCCAAGTGCTACAGAAAGCTCCTAATAATCTTCAGTACTGAGTACAAAGCCTTAAGAAACTGGAGATTGCTGATTCAGATGCCTCCCGAGACGAAGAATAAAATACCAGCAAGATACTTGGGAGTCATGACCCAAGCGTGGCCCAGCCCCTTTAGAGTGTCAGGAAGTCAAAGGGCCGAAACACTTGTTAGACATGGGTATCTTTCTCTGAAGATCTGTTATTGCCTCGCCCTCCGAGTAAGAGAGTTTCCGATTTATTTTTAGCATTGATTACAAAACAAATATGATTGAAATACAGCAGGCCCAGAGAGCCAAGCGGGCCAAAAAAAAAATCACCTAGGAAGATTAATTATTATACTTCTACATGACAGCTTCAAAACAGTGACTGAGGGCGATGTACATTAATTTGAAAACTGCAGGAGAAAGTTTATCTTTATACTGACCTTAAGAATCAACCTGTATATGATGACCACCTGTTTAAGACGACCGCGTTTATGAGGAGAAAAAATTCCCACTATATATATATACAGGTTCCATTGTAGTTTTAAAATTTCATGTAGTCTCTTCTCTTCCTCTGAACCACGAAATACTGCCACTGGAGCAATTTTTGGGCAATCTCAGCAATGTCTTTTATAGTAATGCAGTGTGACATCATCATTGACACTACAATCCTCAGGGGTCGCTTACAGCTCACAGCTGAGGACTCTTGTTAAAGATCATTACCATATTTCGAGGATGCAACTCAAATTAACATGGCCGCATGAACGGACGCAGCGGCCCCTACCAAGTACCATCACACATAAGCAGTTCATGGAGCCTCCCTCGCAGTATCGCTGCTAAGTTCAAGTAGCCTAGGGCAACTTGTCTTCTCGGGGCAATGGCCTTGCTGGCTTCACTAAATGACTGTATAATCCTGAGAGAATGATTGTGGTTTTCTGTGCCAACACGGTCGCAGTGGTATTGGTACGGGAGCTGCGAGAAAGGGGGCAGTGAGCGTGGAGAGTTGTGGTTAAGAGGATAAAGACTGATCAGCCAATCAATCAGTCAGTCAATCAATCGGTTAGTCACTTACTTACTCACTCACTCACTTACTCACTCACTCACTCACTCACTCACTCACTCACTCACTCACTCACTCACTCACTCACTCACTCACTCACTCGCTCGCTCGCTCGTTCAGTCAATCAATCAGTCAGTGAAACAATCAATCGATCAACTGATAAATCAGTAGTAAATCCGTTAATTGATTAAGCAATAACATTATTTAAATAATATCAATGTTGACCAAAAAAAAAAAATCACCACAGCCATCAGTATAGAATAAAATCTTTAATATCCACACCACCAGATATCCAGCTATGTGAACTACAAAGTTCTCCTTCGGGACAGTCAACAAAAATATGACATAAAATCATATCGATTAGTTAATCATTCCTGTCTTCTGACCTGAAAATTTAGTCCCGTTTTTATGTATCAACCTATATAATATTTTACTTCTATTCTGAGTTGGTTATGTATCTGAAGTAAGTCGTCCATTTTAAGAAACAAACAAACTGGAAGTTTGAAGGACAATACAAAGGAAGAGGAAGTTCTATTTTATAGAGCGGTCAGGCAAAAATAAAACAAATATAAAATAAGAACTTTGTTTTTTCCTGTTTTCCTTCTTGACTTCTATGTCCACATTTGCTGCGCGCTGCAGTGCTTCACGTAAAAATTAGAAATGTAGATCGTATCAATTTACGTCATAACACACGTCAAGAAAGGAAAAGATGATGCCTGCTAACGTCAGGAACAAAAAGGAAGTTTTGAATATTGCTGAATCTGAAACCAGAACTTCTATAGAGAACAGCCAGCATGACTAGTGTAGTGTATTATTAGACATCATTGTAGCTCAGCTTTAACCAAAAAACGGTCACTGTCTTCCGTGGCCTAAATAAAGGCCCTGGCATTTTCGCATAAATGGTCAAAATCCATCGGGAACTTAGAAGAAAATTACGCCAGTAAAGAGCATAGATGAGAAAGAAGTAGAACACTCTTGGTCCAAATAAAAGACGGTCTTAGAATATTGCATTTCCTTTGTGCTTTAAAGTCAAAAATAAGTGTGCGCCATTCGCGCAAGATATCACGTAGGCCTTTAATAATTTGCTAGCTCTGATTAGACGCGGTGGTCGAGATTTCTTTAAAGGGCTGCATCTTTTGGTGTATGGTTCGTTTTACAAGTAAGACGAAAATTACTGACAGGGTTTAAAGCTGCGATATCCGATCTTTAAGGGGAGGCACTATCCTTTTCTAGAAGTTATAATGCATATAACATGGCGTGCAACTTATCACTGTGAATGCAGTGGATTTGAATGCAAACTTGCACACCAAAGAGCTGAATGGTGTATTTTTCTCTCTCTTAAAGATGGTATTTTTAGAACAACTGTCATATGCGAAGGCACTAGTTGTCTGGCACCAGATTTCACCCACATCTCTCATACATCGTTATGCATGATCTTATAATCTAGAGGTTTTTCCCTATTTCCTGTCTAGATAAATAGTTATCCCATTTAACATCAAAGGATGTTGATACTTTCTGATAATTCTGTGTCAAGACATATTTTTTTTTTTTAAAAAAAGCCTCCATAGAATCACGCATACAGGTATTTAACAAACGTGGGTGAAATCTGGTGTCGAACAACAGTACTGGTGTCATAGATACTGAGACTTGTTCTAAGATCATCACCCTTGAGGGAGACGAATGCACCATTCAGAACTTTGGTGTGTGATTTTGTATAGAAATTCAGTTCACTCATGGGGATATATTGCACATCATGTTATGAGCATCACAGTCTCTGGATACGGATATAGCCTCCCCTTAAGGCAAGACTGGCCTCAAAATGGCTGTGGACACTGCCTTGACTCAGATCGAGTTGCTTACCTATTTCAAATACTAGACATACAGCTTTTTGCCAGCTACTACTACTAGTACAACTACTACTACTATGCTACCACCACTGCTGCTTCTACTACTACTAGTATTACCATTACTGTTGCTATTACTACTACCACTACTATTATACTACTACTATTATTACTATTACTACTACACTGCTGCTACTACTACTACTACTACTACTACTTTTACCACTACTACTACTACTACCACTACTATACTACTACTACTACTACTATTACTACTACTACTACTTTTACCACTACTACTACTACACTACTACTACACTGCTACTACTACTACTTCTACTACCACCACTGCTACTTCTATTATTTCTAGTATTAATACTACTCCTCCTACTACTACTACCACTACTACTGCTACTACTACTACTACTACTACTACTGTTATTACTGCTACGACTACTGCTACTACTCAGCTGCTGCTGCTACTACTACTACTACTACTACTACTACTACTACTTTTACTACCACTATTACTACTTCTACTACTACTATACGTACTAGTATTACTACAACTGATGATATTACCACAACTACTATTCAAGCTACTATTATTACTGTTACTACTCTTACTACTACTACTGCTACTACTACTACTACTAACTAATACTAGAATTGCTACCACTACTGCTACTACTGTTGCTATTATTACGATGTAACATTATGACATCGATTTTTATGTACCCAAGAAAACCAACATTACCCAATCCATGTAACCTTTTGGATCCGAATTCTTTAATGTCTATACTATACTGAAATCAAAAACTTCAAATCATGGGAATTATGGATGAGGTCTTGCACACCCACCCTACCCCTCTCTCCCATTCCTTTTCTCCACCTACCCCGATTCGAGATCTTGAGGTTCTGTTATAAATGTATTATAACTAAAGCGCACTTTGCAGACACTCAAGACGCGCACATCATTTGTGTTGAAATAGACTGTATCCCACACAAGAGGTCAAATGCAAAGTTTCGTATCATTTTGTTATAGGTAGCAACTCACAAATGAGGTCATCATGCAAAGTTTGGAATCATTGTCTCATAGGTCGCATCTCACAAATTAGATGAAAGGCAAAGTTTAATATACATTTGTTCCTTATATTATTGCGATTCTGAAAACAGTATCGGGATTGATTTACGGAATCGAAATCTTAAATGCATCCAGATAAGAATCACTGTGAGGCATGAAGTATAGTCATGGTTTAAAAAATTACATGCTATTAACTTAACCACAATATGTCAGCGCATGGCGATTATTTGTTTCTTTTCCTTCTTTCTCCCTTCGTCTTCTTTTTAAAATTCAAAGACACGGCTATCCGAAATTTCATTGGGCTTATTTCGATCCTGTGCCCGGAGCTTGAGGTCAGCGATACCGTTGTGTTAAAAACCCGTAACTGTCTTTTATTTTGAACTTGCATACGAGCTTTTAATAGATCTGTAGTGCCCGTTGCTGATGCAGCTGTCTCTTTAAATCAAATGAATGCCCCTAATTTTATAAAGAAGAGAATAATCCCTTTCTGGGCGGGGGGCATACGCCTCTGGGTATTTAAATTCCCTTTTTTGACCACGATGGAGATTGGATTTGGGTGAATGCAATCTTGTCAAAGAAGGAACTTTGCTGGAAATTAAACAGATGACGCCATTCTGCTCACCTGTTGTTTTATTGACTGATATCTTTTACTGTACATTTCATTTAACCAGTATATTGCAGTCTTTGTCGAACCTAGATTTCTTGCGAAGGAAGGATGGAGAATTGGGGGTGGGGGGTGGGGGTGGAGGAAGCAACCTCTTAACTCTCTTCACTTTATCATCAAAGAGAGAGAGAGAGAGGGAGAAAGAGAGGTGACAATCTCTTTAGAACGCGCCATCTAGATTGTTTTTCTCTCTTCCCCCTCCCCTCCCCAAACTCCTTTCAACGACTTCCTATGTCTCTTCACTTCATCATCATCAGACAGAAAGAGATAGGAAGAAAGAAAGAGAGAGAGAGAGAGAGAGAGAAAGAGAGGACATTACTGTAATCTAGACTGCCACCTCCGCCCCTGAATCCACGCAAGAGGAGCCACTCAAAATGGTGGACCACGGGAACCGAAAGAGAAAGCAGATTTTATTGTTTGAGCATGCTGCAGCCTGGATGACACAACTCACATCATATATCTCTAGTTTGTCCAGGCCCTGTCCGATAATGTCTACATGCCACGCTAAGTCGCGTCTCTTTCCCATAAGCGACAATGAGAAGTGTTAGCTGTCTGGGTAGAAGACGATGGGTGATCAGTAGTAGGGGACAGTATCGTTTTTGAGTATCGATGTCTTCGATACTCTACAATTTAGAAGTCGGTATCAAAACTCAAGCTGTGGAGTTTCGATACCATTTCAATACTTTATGCAGTGACAACTGGTTTCTGTGACCTCACCTGCCTATCATTCGTGCAGGATAGTACCCCTTCTGAGTATCGAATCGACACTTTCAATACATTTTTTGTTAATTCTGGAATTTCTATACCATACTGATACAGTGATAGTCTCGATGATCTTGATTGCCCATCATTCCAAAGTATCGAACGGGATTTAAATACGTATCCTGTACTGAGTATAAGAATCAAAATGAATCGTTAGTTCGATACTTAGGGCATCAAAGCTACGTATCGGGATACCAAAAAAATTACGATTTCAGCCCACCAGTTGTGATCAGTTGAGCCCTCATCTCGAGAGAAGCCATCGTGGCAAAATTACGCCAGCCCCATGAGATGGAATCATATGTGCACTGGTGAGACGTTCAGCAAATTCCATAGCATGCTGGGTTACACTGCCATTCTCGGAGAGTTTCTGCAAATACCATAGTGCAGCAGATCCAGTTAAAGAGCATGTCAATGTTCGCAAATTCAAACCTCAAAAAGCTGTGTGGGAGTTTTACAGGCGAAGAGGAGGAAAACAATTCCTTCTAAACCTGGAAAATAGAGGTTTACATGCTAGTAGGGAGAGGAAAAATGTGCATGATAAAACAGTCTAAAATAATGATAAGGAGGCTTTATCATGCGTATCTCAGGTCTGTAAATCTGCTAATCATTCAAAATATATTCAAACCATCAACATGAGACGTTAATTTTGTTGGCGTATGTCTAAGAGCAGAAAACTACTTGTGAGAAAATTTCGAATATATGCGATATGTGGTTTGGAAATTAATCGTTCTTTTTTTTTTTTTCTTGGTAAAAACCGACTAAATTCGGCTAGCCGAGAGTCTTTCACGCATGATAAAACCTACTAAAGAATTATGAGGTTTGATCGTGTTCATGATGTGGGCGTACGGACTAAGAGATATGTGGCCCAAAATGTTTTATTCACTTCTTCATATATGAAGATGGAATTTGGAATTATTATTTGAGTCTGATGGGGGTAAACAGGGGTCTGAAGAATAGATTTCCACAAAAAAACAAACAAACAAACAACTGCATTTGCCAAAAACTGAATTTGTGAGGTTTAATCATGCGGACAACGAACTTAAAAGGTGTTAAGCAAAATAGTATACTATATTTCATGATAGACTATTTCAAGAGTATCAGAGCTGAAGGATGTCTCACTGCATAGAAAAGTATAATTACTGGACCCGGAAATAACAGGTGTGTGTTAGCTAATGAGAGTGATTATTTCAATCACAACAGTTAATAAGTCCGTCCAATTTCATCATCTCACTTTAGGTTGCAGGAGCCTAATTGGTCCAAAATCTCTGGATTCTCAGAGTCAATAATAGTAGGATATAAAATGTGAAAAAAGTAATTATTGTATAACCTGAAATCACACCACAAAAATGGTGAAATACAGTCCTAAAACTGTATAAAAAAAAATGTTGCGGGTAGTGTTTCCCAATGGCTACAACGGATTCCATATTTTGTGCAGGCCTATTGTCTGCAAAAGGAAGCCAAATTTTTAATCTCTTTTCATTTAGATTAAAACTGAAAAATCTAAATGAAGAACCCCCACAGGAAATAGTATAATTTGAGCCCAGTGGTGGCACCAGACCTGCGGACTAGCCTTGGCCATCTCGGAACGTTCCTGTAGCTTAAGGAGAACATTTCTTTAAATGGCTCAAAGAAATCTGGCCCCTGCAATCCTTATAAGCGTTCTTTATCCATTATTTTGATTAAAAAAAAACCAAAAAAAACATGAGATTTTCCTGAGGTGAACAAGTGTTAATGTTAGGAGAAGGGTGAGGAAAGAGAGACCACTACTGCAAGGGTCTGGGATAATAATCATTATGTAGGGACTTCTTTATCCATTTGGAATAACCATGAGACTCTCCCAAGGTGAACAAGGGTTATAGTTAGGAGCAGAGTGAGGAAAGAGAGACCACTACTGGAAGGCTCTTGGATAATAATCGTTATGTAGGGACCCCCTCTTTCTTCCCCAATCTCGTTCCAACTCCTAACCCTACCCTGAATTCTAACCCGCGGGCACCTTTTGGGAGGGTCCCAGAGTTTCCTAGGTGGACAGAGAACACACAGAACTGAATGGCCAATATGACATTTGAGGTTAAACCGAAAAAAAAAAAAAACCAGAAAATGCGTTGTTATTTCCGGGTTTAATTTATTCATTTTAAAATGTAGACTAGCTTGTAAAGTGTTGCACTCTTACTGGCAAAGAAGTTTATTGGTATTTTGCCTCTATTTTCTAAATTTAACTCCATGATATAGCGTTCCTCAGAGATGTAAGAGGAATTTCGGGAAGAATTTCAACTATCTCTGTTGGTGTTTAGTTCAAAGGTAATGCGCAAAACTTCAAAGGAACTTCCGAAGTCCAGAGTCAGTTTCTCTGCATTCCGTATAGCCTGACATCAATTATATCAATATTCTTTTTCTTCACTTGCTATGCCGAAAGACGTAGGCGTTCATGAACATTCGCTTCAGTCTGTCAGCTGACAGCCTCAAATGTGCATTCCTTCAATGTTTTTCTCATTCAACTAAAGCCTGGGTGTGTCAGCTCGATTTGAAAATGGTAGATGAGTGAAAATAATGTGCATGAGGATTAATGATGAACATGTATGCGTCTTTGTGAAAATGGTAGATGAGTGGGAATAATGTGCATGAGGATTAATGATGAACATGTATGCGTCTTTGTAGTGCGTTGTATTCAGGTAATATTGTATGGTATTTGGGAAATGATATTGGCATACGGCCTTATAAAACCTTTGAACGTAAACTCCAACTAAATAGTCTGCCCATAATCTACAGATAATCTCTCTTTCACTTCTTTCGATTATCAAGTAGTTTCTCTGATACTCCCAAGTGTTCTGGCTTTCGTCTTCTCGTTACATCTTCCATACATCTTTGCTTGTCCCCTCCACACTGTTATTCTTTTATTTATGGGTTGCCTTTTTCAACATATGTACATTTGTTTTCCATTAGGTCCATTGTATTATTGGATATTGTGGCCGTACAACCAGACTGCCCTGTAGAGAGTATTCTTCGATTGAACAGATAGACGTAAAAATGCTCAAAGTTACAAAGACAAGCAATTTATTTCTCACCAATCTAAAAAAAATAAAAATACAACATAATTTTTAGACTGATTCATTTGAAGTTTGAGGGGTTTTTTTCTTATTAGATTTTGATATATCCACTGAACTAACAGCAGGTTGCTGATCTGAATTAATAGTAGTATATAACTGAATTAATAGTAGTATATATCTGACTTAATAGTAGTAAATATCTGAATTAATAGTAGTATATATCTGAATTAATAGTAGTAAATATCTGAATTAATAGTAGTATATATCTGACTTAATAGTAGTAAATATCTGAATTAATAGTAGTATATTATATCTGAATTAATAGTAGTATATATCTGAATTAATAGTAGTATATAAACCTTGATAACGTGTCTACTCACAAAACGGTGACCATTTTAAAAAAATCAATCCATTATATATTTTTCAAAACGTTTTGCGTCAAGCCTGGACAAAATCATATTTAATTTCTAGCGCATAAACCTAGGGTAAAAAAAAACCCCAAAAAACAACCCAGCAGTCGGGAAGGGGAGATCACTCTGATAAAAATGTTTGTCTCAATCAAAAATACATTCCAGACAGAATACTCACTCTGTAATAATTATCTTATTGCATGGAGATTCAGTTGAAATTCAAAAGGGAGTTCATACAACTTTGTGATAGAAAAAAAAAAACACTAAGGGAGGTCAATGGACGTATTTGGCACATTGATTGGCACAATGTCAAGTACACATCTGGGAGCAATTTTGCAAAAAACAAAAACAAAAATCGTATGGCACTGCAGATCAATAGCGTGCCAAAGGGGCCATTCAGAACAACATGGATGCTATGCCTGCCAAGCGGTGTGGTTTGTTTGTTTTTTTCAAGAACTTAACAACAGGACTCGGAATGAATGGAAGGTTAAGCGTGATTGTATGATCCGTGCATGTTTATTGTTTCTTCGAGCCCCCGTGTTTTGGGTTTTTTTCTTTGGGTGTCTTCTCCCACCTCCCCCTCCCCTTTTCCCTTCATTCCTCCATCCCTCCCCCCCACTCCCCCTTGTGTGCCAAAGGGCCCCTTCAGGACAACATGGATGCTATGCCTGCCAAGCGGTGTGTTTCTTACTCAAGAACTCAACAACAGGACTCAGAATGAATGGACGCTTAAGCGTAACTGTATGATCCCTGCATGTTTATTAGTTCTTCGATCTCCCGGTTGTGGTTTGTGTGTGTGTGTGTGTGTGTGTGTGTGTGTGTGTGTGTGTGTGTGTCTTTTCCCACCTCCCTCCTCCCCTGTTTCCTCCATTCCTTGTCCTCCCCCCCCCCTCTTTACCACCCAAGCACAAATACAGATGCAAAGCATGCAGACTCAAAACAGCAATCGAGCATGTACTTTCTATCGCTCTACAAGCGCAAAATATAATTCTATAACTGTACATGTTTGATTGTAAGCCGTATCTCCGAATTGGGCTGTTCCACGGAAATTGTCGTTTCAGTTACTCGAACAATCAGCCACACAGAAATGATGCCGGTACATCTACACACAAACTTGTTGTTACTGACACAAGCATTCAAGTAGATGAAAGCTGACCAACGTTTCACAAAATAAAAGTTTATTTTCTGGTAACTGACAGGAGTAGTTCCATGGGATGACCCAATTTTCAATGCGCCATCACTGAGATGGTTGCTTCGTCGGGCTGTCCAACCTTGCAGGCCAGTCTTAAACATTTCTGTACAAAAACTAATGCAATGTGTTCTTTTAATCCAGAGACAGAAAGAGGGCGTGTGGAGCAAGGGAGAAAGAGAGAGAGAGAGAGAGAGAGAGAGAGAGAGAGAGAGAGGGAGAGAGAGAGAGAGAGAAAGAAAGAGAGAAAGAAAGAAAATTTCAAAACATTCAAGACAGGGTTTTGTTTTCATTTTTTACTTGAAAACTGATTACACGTTGATGGAGTAGAAATTAAATGCGTGAAAAACCACTAGTCTGCCCTTATATCTAGGTTGCTTTATCTCAGAGGAACTGATGCATTCAATATGGTATTGTCAAGTATTGTAAACAAATTTCCCACATTCAAAAATTGATCTGAAATCTAGAAATGTCACAAGTGTCAAATTCATTGAACACGACATAGGAGAAATAATCCCCTTAGGCTTCTATTGCTCGTCTCTTGACATAAATGTTTTTTCCCCTCAAAGCTATTAAGGCTTCTTTTATGATATTGTTTTCCTGACGTCCGTCCCACAAACTGGAGAATACTGCTGTGTCGGGTTTGGTTTCTTATTTTTATTTTCCTTTGTTTGTGGATATGCAGTTACGTTGTTTTTGTCTGTCTATGTATTTTCAATGAATTTTCAATGTTTGAGTAGCCATACATTACCATGTAAACTGCGTTTGAATAATTGAATCGAAATGAACTGAGCTGAACTGAATCGAACTGAACTGAATTGAATTGCTTGTGTTTTAGATATTAAAACATAAAGCTTGGTAAGCGTAACTCTCTATAATTAATCGAAGTCTGTGGGATTGTTAGGAAAGAAA
Organism: Ellobium chinense; assembly: GCA_033807755.1. Lineage (NCBI taxonomy): Eukaryota > Metazoa > Mollusca > Gastropoda > Ellobiida > Ellobiidae > Ellobium > Ellobium chinense. The sequence continues at coordinate 961,541 of JAWQUT010000001.1, forward strand.
TAGTCTGATCTCTGATGGTCTATGCACTGTAACAATGCATTGCGGACATGAGTGAAGTTAGTAGTTGTAGTGCTTAAAATGTCCATGAGCTGTCCTGTTGCATACTGTATTTTGCCCATGTACCACGTCTGTAGTCTGGGCTTATTCCTAATACACTTGTTAAACATGTTAAACTTGTTAAACTTGTTAACTTGTTGTTATGTGTAAAAGCTGTCAAACTATATTATTGGCTATTTTGGCGGATTCGTTTAACTGAAGTGCTTGAAAGTGGTTTACGCTGTGCCATAACATATTATATAAAGTATAATCCCATTTAAAGGCAGGTATACTAATGACTATATGGTGTGCTGTCATTGCACGCAAGTGTAAAAGGGAAATTATGAACAAAAAAATGAACTTCCGTCGTTCTGGAAATGAAACCAACATTCTCCATTTCGTGCATCAGATGAGCTTAACTATGACATTTAGATTGGAATACAATGGAGAGAAAAAAATGAAGGTTTTCATCTTTCTAATGAAGTATCCGTTTCATTGGTGGACCCGTGTTCGCATGAGAACTCCCGTATAGTCGTTAATGTAATTGACCTGTTTGGCTTTATGCACTCGGGTTACGATGAAAGCACAGACAGCGGTAGGTTTAACTGGGAGCGGAACTGATTTATTTGTCTTTAGGAATGTTTTAAACCATGATGCATTTTCATTGTGATGGATTTATAGAGGTAGTGCTGTTTGGCATCATGGTGATGAGTGTGCGTCGTGACTCGTGAGTGTGTGTGTGTGTGTGTGTGTGTGTGTGTGTGTGTGTGTGTGTGTGCACGCGCACGCGTATGTGTGTATGCGAATGTGTTTTGTGCCAGTGTGTGTATGTGTGCGTGTGTGTGTGTATGTATGTGAATGTGTTTTTTTGCCACTGTGTGTGTGTGCCAGTGTGTGTGTGTGTGTGTGTGTTTGTGTGTGCACGCGCACGCGTATGTGTGTATGTGAATGTGTTTTGTGCCTGTGTGTGTGTGTGTGTGTGTGTGTGTGTGTGTGTCTGTGTGTGTGTGCCAGTGTGTGTGTGTTTGTGCCAGTGTGTGAGCGTGTGAATGTGGGTGTCTATGTCTGTGTGAATGTGTCTGTATGTGTGTGTGGGTCTTTGTGTGTGTGTGTGTGTGTGTGTGTGTGTATGTATGTCTATCTGTGTGTGTCTGTGTATGTGTCTGCGTGACTTTGATTCCGGGTGATTCACTGTGTTTGCACATCTGAACAGAAATGAGTTCGTTCTACCCCACACTGTGTTTCAGTTCTCTGCTTCACATCTTCCCTTAAGCTCTGTGATTTTCTTTCCTAAGCCCTCGACATTTTATCCCTTCTCTTGCCGTCACATTCCCTCTCACATCCTTTTGTCTCTTCTTCTTTTCTCTCTCCTTCATTCGCTCCTTCATTGTCTCCTTCACATCCCATATTTTTTTTCCACTTCAGCTTCTTCTCGCTATTTCATCCTCCTCTTCTTGGGATTTTTTATATTATCTGTCATGCTTCCTCCAGATCTTGTTCAGAGCGTAGTTTCTCTAATGAGATCATTTTTAGGGTTCAGGCAACTGACATGGAAATTGCTTCTGCAGAATTATTCCAGCTTCATACAAAAAGTAAGAGCGCAGAAAAGTGGGCTCAATTATCCGCGCAGCCTTCCTATTAACTTCAGCTATGATATGTACAAGAAAATACCACATAATCCATAACAAAGCTATACACGATTCATACTGTACTCTAACGTTGCAAGAAGAAATGTACTCTCTGCCCTTATCAAGAT
>JAWQUT010000001.1:976806-995111 GCA_033807755.1 Ellobium chinense
GCATTGCATGACTCATATATGACTCATATATATAATCCATGTACGCAGACATGAACGCGGGGAACGCAATTAAAAAAAAAACAAGATTGTGTGCATCCCTTATATTGGCATGAAGAGAGACGAGACCTAATTGCTCAAAATTTGTTACATGTCTAAAATTTTGAGCTCACATGTGTATCCAGACAAGATCCAGACACAGATCCAGACAAGAATTTTGAGCAAAAGTGTAAGAAATTTTGCATTTGACCTAGTTTATGAAATATTACGTTATACGTAAACACGGACGAAATGTGTGGCAGTGACGGCCTTGCCTTTGTCTCCATTTTTTTTATTGCTGTTGTTGTTCATTTTTGCTTTCACATCGTCCCAGCTCATCATTACATCTCTCTCACATCCCCCTAGTCTGGCTTGGACCCCCTCGGGTTATGGTGGAACGAGAAGACGCCAAATTGTCTTCAGATCCCCGCAGATCTCCGCTCTGGACCTCCGAAAAAGATACGGGATAATTGGAAAATAAAAGCTCAGACATTTTTGCTCTGATTTTCTTTTTTCCTTTCACAAGTTTGCCGATTTTTTTCTCTTAAAATTATGAACTGGACTTACATCTTTGTATCTTTTTTTTTCTTTTGTATGCGTGATTGCATGTGTCCCGTCCATTCAGTCGAAATTTCCAAGGCGATGGCGGTCCATTCACTGCCCATTTTCGTCCTTGTTGTTCGGTTTTATTCTTTTTTTCTTGTTTTCTATTTCACACTTCGTGGTCTTCTCAGAAAAAAGCTCGTAATTTACGCCTGTGTCTCCACTCCATATATTCCCACAATTTCTTTGCCTCTTCCACCGTCTTCACAACTCCGGCTATCCATCTATCAATCCTTACATCAACCTCTTATTTAATGGTTCCATTTCGATTCCTCGAGGAATCGAGCGTTGTCTAAGAGAAGTGTATTAGAATAGAAGAGGTGGGGAGCTCTTAGTCTGGGCATTTGTTGCAGACAGGTCTCCAGAGAAGCGCTAAAGACATTACTCTTCGGCTGCAACGGCCCGCTCAACTTCCTATGGTCTGGTTCATGTTCGACAATACATTGTGTTCACTAAGATACCCGTACCTTGTGTAGGCGTCACTCCATTTAAAATTATCGTTTTTACGACGTCTGTGATCAGTAGCCGGCAAATGAGAAGTCTGGAAATGCAAGTCATTTTATGATGAGGCAAACTTTTTTTTTTCAAAGGCAGTTGAGCCAAGTGGTAGAGGCGAGGAGGCCAACATTAAATTGTGGCGATTAGAGAATTTCATATCTGACTAGCTTTGGATCATATGAAATCTGTGCCATACTAAACTAGAGACTGGTGAGATATGGAACGAGTTTTAGATAATCTGGAGATCAATTTTGTAATGATATACAGGGAACTTGCAGCTGTGTAGCGTAGAATCTAAACGTTTTGCCCTGTGGTGTGCTGCAGATATGTTTGCTCGATAGAACTCTGGTCCTATGCAAGCAGTGGAAGGTTCGAATCTCACAGATCCCTTTTCGTGTCCATCGACAACTGCTCACAAAATAGTGTATGTAGTATGAGTTATAGGAAATAGCACTCAAGCATATACCATTCCAATTCACTTTTGTTGATAAACAACAACAGAAAGTGTTGTAGACGTCTACTTCGTGAAAATTTTGTGCACAGCTAGCAGAAAACCATTTTGATTTATGAGAGAATTTTATTGATGTTTCACAGCATCGCCGGTATTCTTTTTCTAAGATGAGTGGTGGATATTACACTTTAAAGATGTCAATTTGATTTTTATATTGTTTTGGTCTATTGTCACAGTGTTTGGATTGTTCAGTTGTATGACGCTGATTTTTTTGTTGGTCATATTCAGAATGTTTGGAGTTCGTTTGTGAACAAAGGCAAGGCAATTTCAAGCATCTTGCATTATAGAAAACAATTGCCTTTCTGGCAATACCATCACACCATCCCAAACATGTGATTCAAGTCACCTGCTAGTTCCAAAACATAACATGTCACTTCAAACGGTCTCTTGTGTTAAGTCACCTAAAATGATGCCAAAAATATTTCAAAGGGGCAGATAAGTGGAGTGCGTGAAAATACTGTGCCAGTCCTGTGGGACCCAGAGAGAGACTGTTCCTTGTCCACCTTCTCCCTCTTCACTCTTCCGCTTCAAGTCCCTCATTTTCCATATAACCCCATTTCAACCGACTCTCTCCCCTCTCCGCAAAGACAAATCCCTCTAAGCTTCCAATCCAGGTATTTGGTTTGGGACTTCATCTAAACACCGGGGAACGCTGCGGTCTCATCTGAGCGTGCTAGCTGGCAAGGTTCGATCTCTCTTGATCTTCCTATCATTCCAGCATTTGCCAGGGGCCAGTTGCGGCTTCCTTCCGATACGGAATTCTTCAGCTCAGATTGGGCAGCGTTTATAAGACGAAAAAAAAAAGAGCCAGGAAAATGAGGGAGGAAAAACGGTGAGAAAACGCCGTGCCAGGGGAAATATCCCCACTGATTACCAAAATGAGTTATTTTTCTGGTAATTTAATCAGGCACACGTAACCTTTCACAGCCTGTAGTTTTCCAGACCGTCGACAGCGCTATTTTCATGGCGTCGACAGCGCTATTTTCATGGCGTCGACAGAGCTATTTTCATGGTAAAGAACCGTTGTTGTGAAATAGTTGCTTGCTCAGTCTGGACAAAACCATTATAATTAATAGACATGTACCTCACGACCTTTATATGATAAAAAAATCTCCATTCCATTTTGTTTTTGTAAAATGCTCTGATACTCATCTTCACTAGTAAGGCAAGAGACAGAGAGGGGAAGAGGGAAGAGAGAGAGAGAGAGAGAGAGAGAGAGAGAGAGAGAGAGAGAGAAATGAATGTGCTTGCTCAGTCTGAACTAAACCATTGTAATTGATGGATGCGTATCTCGTAACCGTCATATAACCGAAAACCTCCAAACCAATTTTTTTTTTTTTTGAAATTCTCTGATACTCATCCTCACTAGAACAGAACTGTTTTGGTAAGGCTAGAGAGGGGNCTAGTAAGGCAAGAGACAGAGGGGGGAAGAGGGAAGAGAGAGAGAGAGAGAGAGAGAGAGAGAGGGAGAGAGAGAGAGAGAGAGAGAGAGAAATGAATGTGCTTGCTCAGTCTGAACTAAACCATTGTAATTGATGGATGCGTATCTCGTAACCGTCATATAACCGAAAACCTCCATACCAATTTTTTTTTTAAATTCTCTGATACTCATCCTCACTAGAACACAACTGTTTTGGTAAGGCTAGAGAGAGAGAGGGGGAAGAGAGAGAGAGAAAGCGAGAGAGAGGGAGAGATGGAAAGGGAGGGAAAGAAAGAGAGAGAGAAGAAACTGTTTGCTCAGTCTGAATTAAATCATTATAAATGATTCATGATTTATGGCCTCGATCTTCATATACCCGAAAACCTTCATACATTTTTTCATTGTCCTGATCTTCAACGTCCCTAGAATGTTTTTTTTTTTTTTTAAGGCAAGAGAGAGAGAATGGAAATTAAGAAGGAGAGAACAGTGCTCACTGTAGCCATAATAGGCCCGAGAAATCTGGACTCATGGAAGAATAAATTTGATTCTTCTCTTTTTATTGTGTCTGGTCAGTCGATAACACTGCAATGTTTTTTCCGCATCGCTGAGCGGCGCTTCTCTCTCTCTCTCTCTCTCTCTCTCTCTCTCTCTCTCTCTCTCTCTCTCTCTCTCTCTCTCTCTCTCTCTCTCTCTCTCTCTCTCTCTCGCCCATGCAAAAACTAAAGCTAGGAAGCACAAGAAGGGCAATATGAAACAGAATCCAGTGTGATTATAATAATATGCTTGCTTGACATATATTTTTCACTCCGCGAAAATAAAAATTTTTGCTTCACCTGAAAGGTTTCATTGGGCTGCTCAGTTCCCCTGCACGTATACTTTTTATTTAATAAAAGCCAATTCCTTCTCCCCATTTTTTTTCATGAACTGTTCAAGCTGTCTGTCGCTGAAAAAAAAATAGTTTTTCTTTCAGGCAATATGAATTGCAAGACCTTTGGTCTAGATTGGCATACAATTAAATAAACTTGGAATCTTGAAAGACCTCAGACCAGGAAGTTCTTGTTTCACACCAGATCGCTTTTCTTTAAGGGAAAAATAAAACAAAAACGCCGTTGCTCACTTGCGTCATTTAGGTTTTCATATTATGTGCAAGACTTGCTATTTATGTCAGCAATATCAAATTTGTGTGGATTATATGAAATGTCAGCATTTTGTCGGTGTCACAGGGTCGTTAAATTAGGAAACGAGACTTAGTGCCGATTGAAGTGAAATTACAGTTCCAAAGTGGCAAAGAGAGGAACCGTAGAGACGAATGCATCGGCTCAAATATCAAATTAATGCAGCACCAATGGGCTGCCTCATCTTGGTACCGGGAGTCGGCAAACAAAGACATGATACTTAAATATTTGAAGGCACATTAACGTTTAAAGTTTTCAAAAAGGACAATTTATAATAATTGTATAAGGTTTTAGCAAAGCTAAAGGTGTCGCCATATCGACCATCAAGACGCAATTCTTGGGTTTACATGATAAAGATTTCTGGCAACTATTTTCAGGCCATATCATTAATTGTCTACAAACCTATTAATCCGCAAATATATATAACCCTCTTTCCTTGGGCGTCTTGCCAGCCAATATCGGGATATGGAAATACTTTTTAAACAATTTTAAAATGTCAAGCACAGTTTAAACCCCATAAATATAATGTATGGTGAGTCTATGTATTAGCACGCGGTGAAAATCAGTTGTTGTTGTTTTTTTTAATGGGGACCAAGTGACTGTTTTTGAAAGAGCTTTGCGCAAAATTTTGGGCGTTGATCGATAATAAGTACATCAGTAATATGTCTACCATGTAACTATAATTACCCACTCACATTTACAGATGCATTATAATTGTATGAAAACCTTCATGAAAAAAAATAGTATGAAGCAGTAATAAGTATATTTCCTTCATGCATATAAAAACACTTATTATCGATTAGGCTCACAGCCGTATGACTAACAGTCGTATAGATCTCACAATGGTCATGTATGACTATTGACACATGCCAGATATTTTCTCGCTTTTCTTAACAAAAAAAAAAAACCAAAATGAAGTTGGGATGAATGACGGATATAACCGCAGATTGGTCTCCAATTCCCAGACCAACTTAAAACTGCCAGCCAAAACGGATGCGCTGAATGCCTGCCCTGTTTCACTCCTGCTTAGCGCTGTTGTACCCTTGAGGGCCTGGCACCTTTTTTTTTTTTTTTGCTTTCATTTTCTTTTCGCACTTTTAAGGATTCTTTCTGAGGCAGTTGATGTCTTTCCCAAAGGCAGCCCGAAATGCAAAACTACATTAACAGTGAACATTAATGAATTGGTTCTTTCTGTGAATCACTGGCTGGCTAACCCTGAATCGAGGTCAGTGTTTCTACATTCGGCAGCAATGCGTGGGTGGAGAGAGAAAGAAAGTGACAGTTTTATCCGATTAGTAGGTAGAATAATAATATTATTATAGACAGTGCTAAAAGTTAGTGACAGACAGACAAACAGACAGACAGACAGACAGACAGACAGTTAGATAGATAGATAGATAGATAGATAGATAGATAGATAGATAGATAGATAGATATCTGTGTGTGTAAGTGTATATTATATAATATATATTCTAAAAGCTTCGATACGACTTCCCGGTGACATAACAATGAAATGCTTCAGCAGGCACTGTAGTGATAAAAGACCAGATCGGGATACTGCACCAAAGCAACAAGCCGATATCACTATATTCTTTTATATCATAACCTCATTGATCTGATGCTTTCATTGAATGCAATAGTCCGATGAAAGTCCTTGTGAGCTTGGTAACTTGAGAAGCTACTTGCTCTTACTCGCCAAGAGCCAATATTGAGATTTTGCAATGAGCAATACTAATATCAAACCCACAGAGAACATTTTTTTTTGGAGGGGGAGGGGCATTAACTTGATAACGTTCAGCTAAAAAGACAGAACTCTATTATACGTAACACGATATTCACCGGTAGAATTTATTTCTACAAAATCGCTTCGCTAAATGCAGTTGTACGATAATGACACAGTTGGGAATTGCGCAACAACGATAGGATCTCTTACCATCATAAGAACTACATTAACTCAGCATGTTGAACGCTACCTAGGGTGCATTCAGCATAGATTCACTAATATATTTGTTACGGTGATAAGAGGTTCCATCATTATTGCGCAAGCTCTCAAGTCGTTTTGTTGTTGTTGTTGTTTTTGTTATTCTGATGCATAATTTGGATTTTGGCGTTTATTATGGTATTGCACCCATGCTGCCATATTAGTTCGTTCCCCCATCGCTTAGCGTGCCCGTCATGATGCGACTATCGAAACTGCATCAGTGGTGTAACATTCTCGGCAAGCTGAGCTCCAAACGAAATAACACCAACAAACTAAGTTACAGTAATAGCAAGCAGAATTGATAACATGCCATGCTACAGGCGGCTAAGAGATAGATGATGGTGCGTGTGGGAAACATTATCATTACCATCATCGCTGTGTTTATGCCAACATATGAAAGAGTAAAAAATGCTTCAGGAATTGCAGATGCATTTATAATTTGTTGGCAAAAATTGCGATTCCCAGTGACGGAGCACTTCGCTCTTCCCGTGACATAAACATACACATCCAGCATAGAACTTCGCATACAGATAAATAAAAAAGAACACTTAAACACACACAAAGACTCACTCACTCGTTCTCTCTCTCTCTCTCTCTCTCTCTCTCTCTCTCTTACACACACACACACACACACACACATACATACACACACACAAACACACAAACACACACACACACACACACACACACATATACACACACATATACACACACATAACAAGATCTAAATACAGACGACTGCGTTTAATCGCAAAACACAGACGAAAAACTCCAGTTTAAAGAAGTTGCAATTGATTCAGTGCTCTGTTACCTGGAAAACATTGGGAATTAGCGGAAGCTGCAATCAGACAGATTGCAATTACGTGAAGTATACGATCGACGGGTGAACAGCCACAAGCATGATCACTTCACCAAGAAATCCCTTGATGTTTACCTCTGCCAAAACAGTTTTTGGGAGATCCGAATATGAAACAAATGAAATCTCTCTGCTATGTACAGTCGTATCCATGATCTCAATGAAACAGCGGAACAGTGACTGAGTGGTCTGAGTATCGGAAAGTATACTTGGTGTGGTTTGAGTGAGTGAGTATGTGCTACCTTTCTTCTGAACAGATCGTGTCGCTGAATCCCATTTCCCAGCATCATGATTTTCCATTTACATCACAGCATTTTATTCGAATACAGAATACAGTATTTTTAGTGTTTTCCGAGAACAGGTCACTGGATAATCGCCATTTTGTTTATCCAAAGCTCGCCAGGAGTTGCGTTTATGCGACTATAATCACTGTTTGTGATTCTGTTTCTACACATAACCTCTGAGCATGAGTGTTAAAATATAATGAAAGCACATTTTTCTCACATTCCAGAGAGAACATGGGAATGTGGAAAGAAGGATTATCTTCTTAATGTAGGGCTTTGTCATCTTTGCTCCACACAAAACATTTAAGTTTTTCACAAAACAAAAAAAAAAGAGGGGGAGGGGGAGAAGAGGGCGTGGTCTAATCGTCTCATGTACTTGACAAAATACTGAACGCTAACAGAAAGTATCTGGACAATCAAAGTCGTTATTGGTGGTGATGGTGGTGATGATGGTGGTGGAGGTGGAGGGGATGGTGGTAGTATTGCTGCTGTTGTTGCTGCTGATGCTGATGATGATGACGATGATGTTGATTTTAATTTTCATGACTGCTGATTACGGTTTCTTTCCCTATGCCATTTCATTCTTAGTTCACTGATTTTCTGCATCTGAAGAAGGATGTCAGTCCGAAAATTTATTGTATTAAATTTGTAAAATTGTTATAGTTTTCTTTCTTTACTTATTTATATCCAGTGCGGATAAATGTTTTGCAAATAATGATGATGGTGTTGGTGGTTGTGGTGGTGGTTGTGGTGGTGGTGATGCGCTAGTTTTCATAGGGGAGAAATGAGAGGAGGAGAACACGGGTGTATTTTTGTTCAAATACACCATGTAGCAAATGGCCAACCTTTATCAAAAAAAAAGCCACTACAAATCATGCTCGTCTATAATTCTACAATCTGAAAACCACACGAGATACAATCGCAAAGAGTAGCGATAAAATCTAGCCTCGTCCTCGAAAAGCGTTGATCTTGCGTGTTTCCTTTCAGTTCTGGCGTAATGATATCAACCATTTCGTTGTTATATAGTATATATTAATAATGACTTACTTTACAGCCGAGAAAAGCTCCGTCCACAGCTACTCTCCCTGTGATGTACACAGCTGCAGCTGCTTATGGGTATTGGCGTTGCCTGAAACGGGAAACAAATAAAATATTGTTGTTCAAAGCAACTCAAAGGTCAAAGTGTCCAGACTTAAATACATATTAATACAAACATAGCAAGGCCTTATGCCGGAAACCGCAACAGGTGTTCTTGTGAAATGTAAAGTTTACATGGATAACATTTTTTTTTTCTAAAGTCCCAAGCTTAGAATTCGTAATAAAAATATTTGTTGTTCCAGTTTTACATACGCACTCTCTCACACACACACACACACACACACACACACACACACACACACACACACACACACACACACACACACACACACNACACACAGAGGTACACGTACACACACACACACACACACACGCACACACATAAAATAAATCGTTACACAGTCAAGTTCCTAAAATTGTGTTATGAATGAAAACTAATTATCATGACTTTTTACTTTCAAAACAAAGCAGAACAAACGAAACACCAACAAGTTTACGAATAATGTTGAAACATTATCATTAAATTATCGTTTTTATGTTCCCAAAAATCGTGAACACAGTAGGAATGCAACAGAATAAATGTGACTGATGTATTATTTTTAGAATTGAATTGAATTGAATTGAATTGTAACGTGCGCCCAGTTTACTGCTTCTCTAAAAGTCTCCAATGACAGACAAAAAAAATGGTATCACTCTCTCGGATAACAACCACATCGCAGAACGTCAACTTTCAGTAATGCCAGTAAACTTGTTTTCTTCTTCTTTTACTTTTGTCTTTCTTTATTCTACTTGTTTTTTTCTTTCCTTCCTCTTCTTCTTTTTCTTCCGCTTTTTCTTGTTACCGTTGTTGTTGTTGCTATTTTATTGTTGTTGTTGTCGTTGCTATATTGTTGTTGCTGTTGTTGTTGTTTTTCTTCTTCTTCTTTTTCTTCGTCTTCTTCTTCTTCTTCTTCTTCTTCTTCTTGTGAGTACTCTGAGCATGAGTGGTTTCGTACATGCGAGTGTGAGTGAGTGAGTGAGTGAGTGAGTGAGTGAGTGAGTGAGAGAGTGAGAGAGTGAGTGAGTGAGTGAGTGAGTGAGTGAGTGAGTGAGTGAGTGAGTCAGCCAGTGAGTCTGTCCGTCAGTCAGTCAGTGAACTTATTGGTGGTTGAGTGGGTGGATAAATGAGTGAATGAGTGAGTGTCAGCCAGTGAGTCTGTCAGTCAGTCAGTCAGTGAACTGATTGATGGTTGAGTGAGTGGATAAATGAGTGAGTGAATATTTTTGTTTCTTTTCTTTTCTCTCTCATTAGATCTGCATGCTTGAATGTCTTCAGTTACTACTATTGTTGTTGGTTTTTTTTGGCTCATTTTGTATACCTGTTTTTATTTTTTTTAAAAGGCCAAAGCAAAATACCAAATAAAGTTTAATCTTCTCCTCCTTCTTTTTTTCATGCCGATTTGCATAGGCTATTATGGACTTTCAGTTTTGCCTATCCCAGCATTTCCAGTTTTGCCTCGGTGCCCTCCAGCATTTCCTCTCTTTATCATTTTCTGCTTTGTTTATCGTTTAGTTTTCCAGTTATTAGGAAAAAGTCCAACTGCTGTGTTACAAAACTCTGAACGTTGTAGGTAAGCAGCCAATGAATACGTTAAGTATTCCTTTGAAATTTACACTTTAAAAAAAAAAAAATTAACTTCGCTTAGAAGCACTTCAGAAATGATATAGCACTGGATGTCAGTACCATTATACCTTAAGACAGACCAAACTATAACAACAACAACAACAACAAATAAAATCTGAGTATCAAATTACTGTATTAGGAAATAATGAGCATTCCTCAGAAGTTTGCACCTACGGCCATTACACATAGGCCTTGATGGGAAAGGACAAAGTAATTCTTTTAAAGTAATTTTTGTTGTAGCTGTTGTTATGTCTCAAGTTTAGAGGCAGTTTGAAAAATAATCAGACACTTGGCGTTCGTGAAGCTGAAATGGTTGCATCGATACCTTTCAGGACTTTGATCATTCATAGCTCCCCTCTTTAAAAAAAAAATGATTGGTGAAGGATAATATCTCCGAACAATCATTCACTGCGCCCCCCCCCCCCCCCCCCCCCCCCCCCCCNCTACAAACAAAAAAAAAACAAAGATGGCCGCCGAAAGTTAAAATTTACCATCCGAACATTAACAAAACCGAAGATGTTATACATACATCTCACATTTCCATAACAGAAATTAAACTTACGGTGAAGTTTCAGAAATATCAGTAACGTGGCCTGATTGAAATGAGTATAAGAAATTAATTATCTAGTTTCACACAGATCTCTGTATATAGCAACATGCGTAGGCACCAATTAATGATATAAATCATTGATCCATCATTGTTGAAACGTGCAGTCTCTTTACTGCCTCTAAAATACAGGCCTCAGATAACAATACTCAATTGTCATCAACAGTATCATTTCAACCTTTCAACCTTTGAAAAACCAACAACACATTTAAGTTTCACATTCTCGTAGCACAAAATAAATTGGCGTTCTTTAGATGTTCACACCTACGCCTTTACCGGACATTCATTGATTGAAAGCGACACGGACTATATTTCCAAGTGGAATGTTTTTAGTCTTTTTTTTCTTTGTCTTATCCGTCTTGAGGTTGCAATTACCCCCGGCGTGAAGTGACCGTGGAGCGGCTAAGAAAGCACGCAAAACGCTCGTTAGTTACGGCGAATAAGCGGATCGCTACGCAGTAATTGTCTTGGGACTTTTTTGTTTCGTTTCTTCCCCTATCGCTTCCAGGCATTTTTTTTTTGTCCGACTCTTATTTACGCCAAAACGCGAAAATAGCTATGAGATGTGATCCCTGCATGCGAAAAAGAGATAATCGGTTTCTGGTGAGAGAATAAACCAGGACCGTGTCTGCCAACAACCTGTCGCGCCCCCTACGTTAAGGCAGGATTTTGCGAATAGCCATAGTCTTTCGTACTTTTAAAGTACTGTTCTGTGTTTCGTAATTTCGCACAGCGCCGTCCGCTTAAGACCCCGGCCACCAGAAGACGTAAGACGTCGGTTCTTCAGTGAAATGGATTGTTAAAGCAATTCGGAAAGGGCGCAATTGGTTTGTTCTAGCTTAGAAATCTTTGTTGTTATGTCATCAGCGACAAAACGATCAGACAGAAGTGAAAATGAGCTTTTAACTTCAGCTCGTCTTATTTTGTATTTGACGATTGCTAATGAATTTTCTCGTTTCTAAGACAAAGCATTTTCATTCCAATACAGAGATGTCCCTACACTGCCTTGTCGGGCAAACTACCGAGTTCCAAGACAGATTTCTTCTCTGAGCTCGTTTGTTGGGCTTTTCGAATTTAATGTTAAGAAAGAAAACAGAATATTAGTTTCATGACATTAGCCAGCGGGTTCTTCGGGGGATCGGATTCATAGCGGGCGGGTTCTACGGCATTGATCACTGTAATGGCTGGGGGTCTGTAATCGAGATTCTTTATATTGCCGAGGCCGCAGGGATTGGAGCTACGGACCTGACCGCAGACCACGATGCGATAGCGTGCTCATGGGCAAAGAAAGCGTGTCGGAAGCATGGACAACCGCTGTATACTGAATTGCTCTTTTCTCTTTGAGTTGTTAACAGCTTTTCTAAAACAAGCAGGGCATGAGAGACAGAGGCCGCTAACAACGCAGATAACGCCTGTTGTTATTTTTTTGTTTTGTTTTGAAAGCACAAAAATATACCAGGCAAATCAAATGATTAAAAAATGCAGACTGCAAAGTGCAGGTGATGAAAGTTCCCGATTTAAAAAAATAATGTCTGAGAGCCTACGTCTGTTTTTGTTTTATACACCAGAAAAGAACGATGCTATTCGTTTTATAATTTCATGAATGTATTAGTCAATGCACCCTTTAGAAAATGTAGCCATTAAACGAATCTTGCAAACTTCCAGATTCCAGTTATACGGAGTAGACCGTTCAATAACATGAGAGTAAAACATGTATAGTATTGTCATTTTTAACACTAACAAACTGCATTTGGTACTACCGTAGTCGTTCTTGGATCTTCAGCCATAAACCTTCGCTTAATACACATCTCCTTATATTAAAGTAAAACCATCACTATCTGGTTCAGATGTCTTTGCGTTTTTGTGGGTTACGTCATAGCCAGAGTCGTTACCATGCATGCCAGGAAAGTTTGGAATATATTTTTTGTTTCAATAATAGGCTACGAGGAATAAACAGTATTCTTGGGACGTATAGTGCACTTTTTATACACACTGGAATTTTGTCACTAGAAAGCTATGGAACCTTAAGAAATAAACAGTATTTTTGAGATGTTTGATGTATGTTTTATATACATTTAGAACTATGTCAGTTATAGACTACGGGGACTTTAAGAGATACACAGTATTTTTTAAGACTTTTATGTACTTTTTATACACAGTATAATAAGTCAGTTTGAGCTGATGTCAGTTAAAGCCAAGAAAGAGTTAGCCTGTGGGTTTCTAAATGAGCCAGAAATAGGTTGTCATGCAGTCAGACAAAATGAGGCTTATGTCGCTAAACTAGAAACTGAGATACTAGGTTTTAAGATAACTGGCGCCGTTCGATATCCAACTTTTGCTCATTGCTGAAACCGAGAGTAAATTTTATACAAAAATATTGATTTTATGGGCAAATTGTTGGTAATTGCGGATAAATTTAAGTTTTTGTAATCCCTCTTGGAGGCAGCGTGGCCTTGTGGTTTGTGAGTCGTATTCAGAACCTGATGACTGTCAAATCTAGGGTTTGTGAGTTCGACTCGGGGGCCGGGCGGTTTACCTCGTGGTGTCCTTGGGAAAGACACTTCACTCCCCATTCCCCACTCGACTCAGGTGTAAATGAGTACCTGGCTTTACAGCTGGAAAGGGGGGGGGGNAAGGGGGGGGGGGACCAGAGCGCTGCACTGCGGTCGACCAGCAATGACTTTGTTACGTGTTTCGCCTGTAATATAAAAATGTATTTTCATAATGACATAAATTGTCCTATGTGTTTATATTATGAATGAGGTGAATAACACTGTAACGCTTCTCTGAAGATCTTCTGTTGCCTCGCTCTCCGAGTAAGAGAGTTTCCTATTTATGTTTATTCCTCAGTCGTGATTTTCTCCAATTTTGTGCCTGAAACAACCACTTCAAACAAAGTGTACCTCAGGTCAGAATAATGTTAGACCATTGTTTAACCTAGTAAATGGACACACATTAAGTTTTCATGCCATACCAGTATCTTGAATTAGCCAAAAAGTGACTTAAGCTTCGTCTTGACTGGCTGCAAGACACTGCTTCTTTAAAAGGGTAGACTTCTTTGTATGGCTAAAATAGAGTTCGGCGGCGGGAGGAGGGAGAACAAAAGCAAAAATAAATTTCTCATGGGCGGAGGAAGAAGAGGATGGAGGGGAGGACCCAATGGCATTGAACCATCGGCTTTCCTTAAATCTTGACCTAGTTCTTGCGTGTCTGGAATGTGCACCTAAAAATACAATGATATATTGCAAGAAGTTCGGGGCATAAATAAGACTCGGCCGGCACAGAAATTGAACTGATCACGCCGACAGTCTCTTGGGGGTGGAGGTTTATAAATTTACATAGAGATAGACTGTATGGCAAGAAGCTTAATTTTTGTCGCTCACGTCTTAAGAAAACAAAAGCAAAAAACAAATAAAAAGTTATTAGATGAGAAGGGGGTATAATCATCTCTGTGTGTATGTATGTATGTGTATGTGTGTGTAGCTCTCTGTCTGTATGTCTGGATGTGTATATGTATATATGTGTGTGTGTGTGTGTGTGTGTGTGTGTGTGTGTGTGTGTGTGTGTGTGTGTCTGTCTGTCTGTCTGTCTGTCTGTCTGTCTGTCTGTCTGTCTGTCTGTCTGTGTTGCTTCAATGCCATCAAAGAAAATACAGCTTCGTGAGGTCCTAGCGTCAGGGGATCTTCGCGGTACAAAAATAATCTATGCATGCAGCGAGGTTGCACCAAAAAAACCAACGTTTTAGAGCCAGATCTATATGTCTGATGGGACATACACACTGGCTGAGTTCTGCCATCTCTCTGGTATTCTCTTCATTAATAATTCTTATAATACTTTAAGTCACAGGTTCTCAACTTGTAGAAAAGAGATCACTCTGCAACCAGCCGAAAGTTTGGGAATGGTCTTGAAAATCACGAAGATCGCTCAAGATCCAGATCTATGTGTCTGATGGGACATACACACTGGCTGAGCTCTGTAGTCTTTCTGGTATTCTCTTCATTAATAATACTTCTATACATTAGATCAGAGGTTCTCAACGTGTGGAAGAGAGGTTATTCTGAAGCCAGTCCAGAATTTGGGTATGATCTTGAAGATCTGGAAATTAGTTTGCTGACAACAAGCAAAGTACAAACCGGTGACGGGCATCTTACAGCATGAACTGACCTTCATGCATGGGCAGTCTAGTGGAATTAATGACAGAACTAATGGGGCAATTACTAACTTCCTCTTCCCCATCTGCTCAACCGGGGCAATGTTCATCTCAATGGACCCAAAAGGCCGCGCGCCGATCCGGGGCTTTATAGTGTAGCATGTAGTGATTGATTGGCTTATCACACTTCTTTGTGAAAAGGTTACCCTTCTGTTTTGATTTTTTATTTCATCTATAAACTGATCGTGGTGGGTCGACACCTGTATTTTTTAGTATCAAGATACTCAGGCTTCGAGCTCTAACTAGCAACAATATGCATTCTATTTCTATTCAATAATTTTGAACCTCGGTGACATTTTTAATACCTTTTGATTTCTTTAATAATCACGATATTTTCGATACTGAATATCGAAATAAAAGCGACTTTCAAGAACGATAATAAACCAGCAAAAACTCTTCAAACCTGAACATGAAATAGCCACGCAAGGCTGGAAAAAGGCTTAACATTCCTGATTTGAAAGATGATAACCTAAAACTGATGTCAAGGTCGCTGAACAAAAATGTGCTCTTATGGCGATCCTTTGATCATGTGTTGAATCGTTAATGGGGCGGTAACATGAGAGGAAGAGCCCTTTGTCACTGTGGAAAATTTACGATGGCCTTAGCCTGTCTAGCTGATTCAGTCATTGCGCAATATTTAAGAAACTTAAAGACCCGCCAGGGGTATAAAAGGCGAGGAGAGGCCTGTTTGGGCACTTTAAATCTTTGAATTCAGTCGCATGCTACACATCGGAGCGCTTTGAGAGAACTTGCGCATCAACGAAGGGATACACACTATCGTAAGAAGTACATTAACTCTTCATATTGAACGCCAGTAAGAATGCATTCAGCATCGATGCATTAATGTAATTCTTACGATGTTAAGAGCTCCCACCCTTCATGCGCAAGCTCTCTCCGAATTTCTCAAGTCGAATATTTCACAACACTTGGAAACGTTGCCGATCGATAGTTTAATGTCTCTCTGAACACTACGATTAAAAAAAAAAGATTTATATAAAAGCGTCTGGTTTTTAAAACATGAAAAGCAAATCCATCTAAGCTGAGGCAGTGTCTACGACTAATTGTAGGTGGAGTTAGCCTTCTCACAGTAACGATCGGGTGGCGCAGCTTTAAGAAACTTGTCGTTTTAGCATGTCTTGGGCAGAGTTTGTATGTTTGGTAATAGTGTTAGTGATGGTAAGTATTAATATTTACGATGATACTATTAGGATGGTAAGTACTGCTATCTACGGTGGTGGTATTAATAATGGTAAGTATGTAGTTACGGTGGTGGTGTTAGTGATGGTAAGTTTGTAGTTACGATAGTAGTGTTAGTGATCGTAAGTCTTTGAATTTACGGTTATAGTGTTAGTGGTGGTAAGTATTTGTATTTACAGTTATAGTGTTGGTGATGGTAAGTATTGGCATTTACGATGGTAATATTAGTAATGGTACATATTTATTGGTAGTTACGATAATAGTGTTAGTGATCGTACGTCTTAGTATTTACGGTGGTAGTATTAGGGAAAGTAAGTATTGGTATTTACAGTGATAGTGTTTAGTAATGGTAAGTATGTAGCTACGGTGGTGGTGTTAGTAGTGGTAAGTATGTAGTTACGGTGGTGGTATTCGTGATGGTAAGTATGTAGTTACGGTGGTGGTGTTAGTAATGGTAAGTATGTAGCTACGGTGGTGGTGTTAGTGATGGTAAGTATGTAGTTACGGTGGTGATGTTAGTGATGGTAAGTATGTAGTTACGGTGGTGATGTTAGTGATGGTAAGTATGTAGTTACGGTGGTGGTGTTAGTGGTGGTAAGTATTGATATTTACGATAATAACGATAGAGAGGAAACAGAGCCCGTGGTGAAGAGGTGCGGTATAGCCGAAGTGTGTGTGTGTGTGTGTGTGTGTGTGTGTGTGTGTGTGTGTGTGTGTGTGTGTGAATGTGTGTGTGTGTGTGTGTGTGTGTGTGTGTTTGTGTGTGTGTGTCTCTGTGTGTGTGTCTGTGTGTCTGTGTGTCTGTGTGTGTGACTGTGTGTGTGTGTCTGTCTGTCTGTTTCTGTGTGTGTATGTGTGAGCGTATGGTGTGTTTGTGTGTGTGTGTGTGTGGTGGGTTTGTGTCTGTATGTCTATGTGTGTTTCTATGCCTTTCTCAAAGAACCTTATAACTGACTTCTTTCCGTTCTTCTCCTCGAAATCGATGGTACAGAGGGCAGAGAGGTACAGTCGAATAAATTCTCCAAACCGCCCCAAGAAAATGAGAGAGGAAAGTTTATTTATTTGGTGACGAAGAGAGGGAAATACACACGGACACGGAGCAACGCAGTGAAGACTGTCAGATCAGTAGGTGCCAACCTCTGCCTAGCAAGGCAAAATCATGGCCAGCTAAAAGGTTAAAGGGTTGCCCATGACGCCATTTTAGAGCATCAAGTGTTTGTACTGATCAATGACATGCATTATGATGAACTATCCATCTACATTTACTGCAGGGAAAATTCCCGCAAGACAACCGACGGACAAGACTGCTCCCACACCCCTTTTTTTCTGAAAGTGTTGAGAACCCCTGTGCCAGACAGTGAGACGGTTTATCACTTGGACCTATCGGGCGCCTCTTGACATTGCCCTGACTGTAAAGAGATGGGTTGTCTTACTTTATCTTAATGAGGTCCTTTTGGGCTCCAAGTCACATTTATACTGTTTAGTAAAGTACGTTTCCATTATTTTGAGAGTGTCAATGAAAAGGTCGACCCGCCCTGAATGACGATAAGTATCACTGAATGGACAGGCTGTGGGTTTCGCAGACAAGTAGGACGAGATAACTAAACTAAAAAGGATACCGTGTTTCGAAAATAAAATGGACTAAATCAGATTCACGTCGTTTTGAATGAGAGCAACATGTTTATAAGGTCAAGATCTAGTATATTAGATGCAAAATGGTGATGCCTTATGTTGATTTGATTATTAACTGAACTGATATTATTATTTTGGATGCTTATATGTTATTATAACTGAAGCAAAATAAAGTTTCTTGTATTTTGTATCTTATTTACATAGTGAGAAAATTAAAACGCGCCTCTATATCACCGCAATCTTCAGTCACAAAGATACACACTGATTGGTTTTTGCTTTGCTGTAAAAAGATTCACTCCCGTCCTTTCAGAAGTGTGAAAAATTACTAAGGCCATCTTCTGGAAAAAAAATTGATTACAGTATCGAAAGGCAGTCTCTTCATATGGTTTGTTTATATATGGGAGAAAGAGGGGTGGGGGGAAGGGGAGGGGTCGAATGAATGGATTACATTTTGTTGACGGAAAAAGGTGGGTGGGGAGGGTGATATTGGAACTGCAGGATAGGTGGAAGAGTAAGTTAATGTGTGTGTGTGTG
>JAWQUT010000001.1:1011013-1023338 GCA_033807755.1 Ellobium chinense
TCCTCTCTCTCTCTCTCCTCTCTCTCTCTCCTCTCTCTCTCTTTCTCTCTCTCTCATCGCATTACAGTCATATATCAAGATATTATGATTGTATCAGGACTTCTGTCTTTTGTCGAGCTCATTCATCGCTGTAAACCCTTTCTTATTTCTTTTGGAATGATCCAACTGTAAACTGGTCTGTACAGCTTATCTGTGTTCATAATGTTATGCATTCTTTTTCTCACTCACTATCTATCTATCTATCTATCTATCTATCTATCTATCTATCTATCTATCTATCTATTTAGCTCCTTCTCTTTCAATGAGTAGGGCAACCTTTCTCAGCCACATCAAGTAAAGCCAAGAAATAAAGGACATAATATTTCTTTCCATCTTTCTCTTTCTCATTCTGAGACCTCTGTCACACTCTGTCCTTCTCTTTCTCTTTCCCTCTACCTCCCTCTCTCTCACTCTCTGTATGTGTGTCTCTATCTCCCTCTTTCTCCGAGTAGGGTAAGTGCTCTAAGACACACCGAAATAAGTCGAATAATTAAAAAAACAACTCCTCTTATTCCATATTTTGTCCCTCTTACAAGTTACATTCTGAGACTGCCTCCTCCTCCTGCTCTCTCTCTCTCTCTCTCTCTCTCTCTCTCTCTCTTTCTCTCTCTCTTTTTTCTTACATTCCAAGATCTCCGCCACTCTCTCTGTATCTCTCTCTCTGTGTGTCTCTCTCTCTCGCGTACTCTCTCTCTCTCTCTCTCTCTCTCTTTCTCTCTCTCTCTCTCTCTCCCTTTCTCTTTCTCTCTGCAATGAAGTCCAGTCTATTAATCTGTCGCCCATACTTCCTTCCTTTAACCCTTACTCTTAAACTCTCAGGCGTACATCCAGTCATCCTCACTATGCGATTTCATAATAATTTCATAATTTCATAATGCCGGGATCAGCGCTAAATGCCCCAAATATGAGCATAAATCTCTCTCCCTCTCGAAGCATTTTCACTCAGGGCTAGAGTAAATACGCATTCATGCTCCCTCTCTTTCAAGATAAAGAGTTAATTCCGCTTATTCGCAACTCAGTGGAATCAAAACATATTTGCAATAATCCAGTGACACTTTGTGAAGAAAATGCCTCATTCTAGTATTCTGAAAATATTGCAAGTAAACGGACTGCCATTTAAAGAATTTGGATGTTTTACAGATTTGACCTCTCTAAGCACTTGTGGATACTTTCATGCATTTTTTTTTGTTTTTGGTCGATTCTGAAATATCTGCAAGACCTGAAATCCCAAAGCATTGAAACTTTATGTATTCTCCAAGTTTGTTTGGTTTTTTTTCGACAACGCATTCAAACTAAGATATTCGTTTCACACAAGCAAACACACAAAGTGGCAAGCAGCACTTAGTAAGTGCCTTCGAAGGAATCGTGGGTTCCTATCTGGTGAAAAAGAAGGGAAAGGTTGGTCAAAAAAATTGGACTATCCGAGTCGATAGTAGTAGCAGAGTATAGTAGAAATAATCATATAACATGAAACAACACCGCAAAAATGGTGAAATTCATTTTGAATTTGTAAAAAAATAATTGTTGCAGGCAATGTTTCCCAATGACTGCAGCGGATTTTATTTGTGCGGACCTGTGATCTACAAAAGAAGGCCACATTTTTAACCCCTTTCATGTTATTTAAAATTGTGAAAAATCTAACCAAAGGACCCCCACCGTAAACAGTATATAATTTGAGCACAGTGGTGGCACCAGATCTGCAGACTAGTCTTGGCCATCTCGGAACGTTCCTGTGGTTAGAGAAAACATTTTTATTAAATGGCTCAAAGAAGCTTTTACAATTTGGCTCCTGCAACCGACAAACCCCAAAGAACTCTTTAGCAGCCATTCATGGGTAAGGACGGGATCCATACTCCTCCTCTGGACCACATCAGACTACCGTTCCGGTACCTTTCCAGGTTCTAATTTTTTACTTTATGGAGGGCAAAATATCGGCTTCCTTCATGACGTACACTTTGCACCATTTCGCACTAATGCACTGGATGTTTTACATCGACCTCAGAATGTGTTAGAACGCTCCAAATGTTTCAGCAAGGACAATATATGTCTGAATTCATGGAACTAAGGCTATGTTCCTTCTGATGTGCAATTCTTTTACTTCCTTGACGACAGGATCTTATTTGTTTCCGTAGGGCGGAAGCCCTGTGTCGCCATGTTGTCCAAACTTTCGGAAATCACATGATCGTTTAGTTCTTATTCTGAAGTGGTCGATAGGGACTCCGAGACATTCCTGGCTACTATTATGCATCAGCCTGTAAGAATTTTATCATATAAACAGGACCTATTTCCGGTGACAAGAAGTGTGTAGTTATTTTTTTTTTGGTATGTCACAGTTAGATAAATTTGACCTGTGACCTGCTTACGAATACTTTGATTGGAAGCCTTGGACACCTCTAGGTGTATGAATATGTGACGTCATTTCTATTATAATTGTTTTTATTGTCGTGGGGTTTTCCCTCTGTCTAGTTTTTTGTTTTTTGTTTTTAATTTCAGTTTATCTTATCGTTTCTCGGCGTTCTTTTCCCGTTTCAGTTTCAGTTCAGTTGAACATCTGAAGTAAAAGGACTTGAAATGTAACAGTGTTTTTGTGCTCTAAAGTTTCATGATGATTATCATCTGTTTGGCTCTACTTTGTGTCGCGTAACTGTGTGGTTCATTCAGTTTAATTGTGACTGATGTGTCTCAAACAGGGTGAGGGCTACTTCAGGGTCCTTTTCACGATTATAAGCTCACTTGTTTAATTAGTTAGTTTATTTGATTAAAAAGGATCTTAAATTCGTGTTTGTTTGCCATCGGATTTATGATATAGCCAAAAGCCAGCGAATACAATAAATGTAATCTTATTTCATAAATCTGAAATCAAATAAACACTCATTACAGATCCTCTTTATATTAGTACATTGGAGCTGAATGCACCCTCGGCAGTGTTCAACATGTAGAGTTAATAAAATTCGTACCATGATAAGAGATACCATCGTTAATCCTAAAGTTCTCAAATAATAAAACGGGGGTGCGTAATTGTAATGTCCCAAGAAGTCCTGAGCCATAGGTAACCAATAACGAATGCCTGAAACGGTTACGATTTTTCTGAAGGGATTTTAACTAGTGTTCAGCATAATCCTTACGTTATTTAAGGCACTGCGGTAACCACGGGAAACTCACAAAACATTAGTAGTATTTACTGTGGGTAACGCAATGCATTAACTAACATATGAATTATGCATACGGTCAGTTTTCTTGTGCCTCCATGTCCCTCGCTCTCCTACCAATCCTTCCTTCCCAGAGACCCTGCTACCGCCTCAGCCAAGCAATGTTGGAACCACAAAGCTTGGGACACGCAATGGCATCATTTATCGAAGACCAGTGAAGTTCATCATTCTTTCTGACGTTAAGGCTATGTTACGCCACTGCAGACTGAAACCCCTATTTCTAAATGTGGTAACAGTTTCCCCTTTCACCCACTCCTTCTAAACAGTCCCTGTAAAATCAGACAACTGGCCGTCGGAAGATAGGAAAGGGGTTGGATTTGAATTTCAAAGCCTTAGATAGGTGCAAATACATTTGTAGACTCAGAATAGGTGAGGTTTAGCCACTCAAGTATAAAATTTGTGTTTGTTGCTAGGTGGGTAAGGTTACCCTGTTTACTGAGTGAAAAGGCCTAATATATTAGGTAGCCTGCTTCACTGCCTAAGTTCTCAAAATCTAATTGGTTTAGGGACATTTTTCTCTGTGTCAAAATTTGGAGGAAGAGCTAAACAACATGTTTAGAAAGTATTTTGGCATGGGACGCCTTGATAAGTTTATAATAATAATAATAATAATAATGCGGTTTATAAGTCTCGTATCCAGGCTAATGCCCGCTCACGCGACTTCACACTATCATTACCCCAGCAGGCCTGATCACTCTAGAACTTTCTCGACTCCCTGGGGAGCATACAGTGCCGCTGCCATTTATAGGCGCTGATCACTAGCATTCTGACAATATCTTCCACTGCCTATAGCCAGGTACCCATTTTACAGACGGGTGGACTGAGGAAAATGAGAATGAAATGCTTTCCCAAGGCACTTACAACATGACCGTGGTCGGGAATCGAACTCACGACCTTCAGATCTTGAGTCCAACGCCGTAACCATTAGGCCACGCTGCTTCATGACAGGAGTAAAACCGTATATAGCCAACAGTGAAAAAAACCTTGGCATCTTCATACCTCTAAGTGACTTTTCCTTCCTCAGTGTCTTATTCCTCTTGATCAGCACCTTCCCTTTTTCACAAATCTAAAATCCCACCAGTCCGTGGAGGAGGGAGAGGGTTGGGCTAGGGTTCTGCATTGTGCAGACTAACAAGGTTTGTACAATATGTGTGATTTGTAAAATTTTAGAAATGGTTTGAAATATGTGTAATGTGCGTATGTTTGTATTATCACGTATGATATATAACATATTATATATGTAAGAATATTTCGGCTATCTCCTGGGACAGGACCGCTCTTGCATTGATGCAGTTCATTTAGTCATTGGTTTAGCCACAAGATCGGTCCTATTCCGTGATTATCCCAATATTTCAACGAGCTGAATAAATGCTATTGATTTTTTCGTTTAATTTAACTTTAAAAAAAAGAGAGAAATTTCCATAAGACCACTCAACGTCTCTTATACAGGAGACTTAACCCTCATGTCCACAGTTAATGCCCCTGACAGCGTTCTTTCGCAGTGCACTACATCGCTAGACGTGGTCCGCATGTTCCCATTATGAACTAGATCTAATTATGATTCCCTCTTGCCACTTAACCACCTCTTGATCCACTGAGCAGCACAGGCCACTGGTCAGTCTGACATCCCGTGACATGCCTGTCAAACATGCAACCTTCTGCACATGCAGATAAAAGATCAATCATACATACATCTTTCTCACGTTCTTTCTGTGATTCTGTGATTCTGTCTGTCTGTCTGTCTGTCTGTCTGTCTGTCTGTCTGTCTGTCTGTCTTTTTACTCTCTCTCTCTTTCTTTCTCTCTCTATATCTCTCTCTTTCTCTCGCCCTCTGTTTGCAAAACCACTCTTTCTTAATCTCTTTCAGTCACCCCCATCGCCTTCTGTTTAACAGCCTCTGTCATTCTCTTTCGTACTTTCTCTGTCACGTTTTCGCAATGATACTTTCTCTCTCTCCTCCCTGTCTTTCTGCCTTTATCGCGCATAAACGAAAGTCCACTCGTACAAGGTCATACCACTATGTTGTCAGTGCTTTATAATTTCAGAACCAGACAAATTAAGAAAGCCTAAGCAGTAAAGGAGGGAGGGGGAGAGAGAGAGAGAGAGAGAGAGAGAGAGAGAGAGAGAGAGAGAAAGACAGAGAGAGAATGAATTGCATCAAATATTTCTCGCTCTCTCTCTTTCATGCATGAATATTTGATGCAATTCATTCTCTCTCTGTCTCTGTCTCTGTCTCTGTCTCTCTCTCTCTCTCTCTCTCTCTCTCTCTCTCTCNATATAATATATCATTATTTCGTACGCTACGAGACTTTCTCACTCTAAGAAAGTAAATGATAATCCCTTTCTCTTGTCTCCCCGCCCCCTCCCCTCCCCAAACAAAAAAAAATTTCTTGGTTCTCCCAACACTCTTCCATACACAACAACAATGTTAAAATCTCGACCAGTGACCGAAAGTTCATTCTCAGGGGTGAGATTTCTTAAGCTCTTGACCGACAAAGTGGCAGGAGAGATTTTTCAAAGCCCAAAACTCCAAACAAGTGATCCGAAAATGAAATTTTCGTCCCAAGAAAAATAACAGTGGCAAAACAATCTCCGAAGGGTTTCTGGTTCAAGGCCCAGAAAGGTAGAAAGTGCAGCTAAACTCTATTTCATTTTTTTCACAGAGCCCAATATAGAATGAAATCTAACTCCATAAACTAAGAGAAAACAACAGTTAAGTGGCCTGCCTGAGTAAATTTATGGCACGGCTGAAGGGCTGGAGGGTAGGGGGAGGTTAGCATCTCCAATTGTCGTTCGGCATTGAACTGCGGCCAACAGAGAACTGAATGTGAACTCAGTCCAGAAGAAAATGGAAGAATCGATCCGGCCAGAGCAGATTCCCTCCGCATAAACTACGTTCAAAACCGGAAGTCGGTAATCGCCCTGGTCAAGCTGGTTGTGTTTATTTACCCGGGCGTGTTCGAGGGTGCCCGCGGCGATGGTTTCTTAACGAGAACTGGCCAGGGGATGCTGCAGTGGGCACTGCCAATTAACGTCTGTCACTCTTCCTGACTATCAGAGGTCGCGGCTGTGAGGTTTTTGAGGGTGAAGTGATGTTACTATCACCCAGTGTCATGGCTGATGTGGATATGCTGTTTACTTTATAGAATTTCCGTTGATTCGGTCGTATAATACATTACTTAAGAAAGAAATATAATATGACCTTATATCTAAAAACAGACAAATTTTAGCATTCAATGCCTTGGGAGAGGATGGGACAGGTCACTCTGGACATATCTGGATCCGGTGGTATGACGTAATATTCTTAAAGATAATAAAGAAACTCAATATAGAGAGACGTTGAGCTTTCAAAGTGATGCAAACAATTTACCACGTCTCAACCACTGCCCTCCACATTCCCAAAAAAGTTTTGGGCCTATGATATATATTATGTATGAAGGTAAACAAGACAATGTGCCACGAAGGACAATAAAATCTTATCTTATCTTATCTTATCTTATCTTTTCTTATCTTATTACTACTCTTTACTGTTTATTTATATAATATTATTGTCCCTATCCTCAGACAGCAAAGAGAAATACTGAATTCTTTTATGACGGTATGGAATTACTTTGGTCCTCATGCCTTGATTTAGCAAATATTATAAGTGTGTTACCTGGCAGTGAAAGGTTTAAGAAATACACTATGTGTTTATGATTAGCTAAGTAAGAACATGGTTCTGAGACACGTTGTTTGTATTACCTCAGGAATGGTATAAGCCAGTGAGATGCAATGATAAGAACGTGTAAGTGTCATTTGGAGATCAAGCTACTATCCCGCTTAAGTCATTTTTTCAGTGTATTGTCTGTATCCCTTCCAAACACAAGGATTCTTGTGGTATCCAACTCTTCCCCACGTCGTTTTCTTCCTGGACTCGAACACCTTCTATCTCCTAGTTTCATCCCAACCTGATGCAAAAAATGCGCTTTATCAGTTGTTATATTTTTGTCGTTCTTCTGCCTTGAAAAACTCTTTTCATGAAGAAAGAGTCTTTAGTTTCGAAAATATCTATCAGACGAACATGTGGTATCTGCCTTTCAACCAAAGCTCTTTATTTTCAAGCACACAGCTCACACGTGTTTGCAAAACAGATGTATTTTATACAATCTTAAGAAAACGCCGGTGTAAGCCTTTGAAAATTTTTAGCATAAAATGCCATCTGGCTGAGTTAACCCACGCATTAAGGAATTACAAGGTAAATTCACACGTCACTAGTTTGGAACTTTTTTTTGTTTTTGTTTTTGCGCGGTGTGAAATACAATCAACGTCTCTTCGTAGCGTTTCCCTTAATCTGGTTATCCGTGAAACGGAACATAGTATATGATATATACATAAACATCTAGAACACACAACAAGCACACACAGACATATACATATACATATACACATATACATATATCATAATACATATCAGTACATATACATATATAATATATATTATAGTTTACTATGTTCTTCGTGCCAGGTGCACACACCTAGATAAACTCATATGGCCTGATAAACCTTTCTTCTTTTTAAATACGTTTACACCAGTCACACTCCGGCACAGAAATTCGTGCTTAAAGTTCAATCAATCTGCAGAAATGAGAGATGCGGCATATCAAAGAGCCCAAAAATAAAAAATAAAAATTAATATTGAGAGTTTTTTTAAGGCAAACATTTCTTTGAACTTTATAACTCCACAGAATTTTAACTTTAGATTCTGTTTTTACACCGGAAATGAAAGGAAAATACAAAATTTTCGCCTGTCTTTCATGGGGAGAAAACTCTGGCAAAGCACACACACAAACACCACGTGAAAAATTTCGGTAAATTTTCTGGGGCAACCAATTCGCTGAGTACCTCATGGCTATTTGTACATTTCCATAGCAACATATATATATATATATATATATAGAGAGAGAGAGAGAGAGAGAGAGAGAGAGAGAAAGAGAGAGAGAGAGTATTTAACATTTAACATTCGACGCGTAAACTTGGCGCTGCCTAAACCAATGCTCTTTCTATCCCAAAGTTCCTGAGGGTAGGGTGATGTTGCTATTAAGCCTATTATGCCTAACAGGTGAACCCCAATGTTTACATTATACTTTGCATCCGCATTTGAAAAGCCGGATGTGAAATGCACCTTTATAATTTCCATACGGAATATTAAAGCACCGATTTTATTCAAAACCATGTTGCCGAGTACAATGTTAGAAATATTTAATACACTGAGGATACACTGCGCCGCCTCTCTCTCTCTCTCTCTCTCTATCGCTCTCTCTCGCTCTCTCTCTCTTTCTCTCTCACTGTGTGTGTGTGTATGTGTGTTTGTGTGTGTATGTATGTGTGTGTGTGTTTGTATGTGTGTGTGTGTGTGTGTGTGTGTGTGTGTGTGTGTGTGTGTGTGCGTGTGTGTGTGTGTGTGTGTGTGTGTGTCTTAATCTCTCTCCTTTGTTTCACTTTTGCTCTACAAAACATATAGTGTCTAGGGGGCGATAGAAAGGTCACGTGCCATGAACGCCAGTGTTATTCGGCAAAATCACATACTGAGCCAATAGATGGACGATCTGTTGCAAGCCGCTGACCTGACAAGAATTTCTGCAATGATCACCACTTACTTAACTGTTTAGAGCTTCCACTGAGTTCAAAGAAAACGTTGTGTAAAGTATAGGCTCATTGTAAAACTTTGAAACTAATCGAAGTGAATGAAAGTGAGGTAAAAAGGCGACATTTTTCATTTAACGACATTCATTCCGCTCACCAAAGGAAGTAGATTATCTCAAATTGAAGTTCATTTTACAAATTCAGGAAAAATTTGCACAATATTCAACACAGGTCTCCAGAGTCGATGACTGACCTGTTCTTAACAATCCGTCCAGAGAACAGATTTTAGAATCTAAATGCAAATTTCATTGAAACTAAACACTTCTTACATCTCCTGGCAGTTCTCCAACAAAAAGAAAAATCAGTTATGTCTCGTTTCAGTCTAGATTTAGATCAAAATATGTAACAGATTTCAGTTAAAATCAGATTTTATTGTTCTCCTGCAAAATATTTTGGTCATATGGCCGTTGGCTGCTTTCATCAAGCCGCCAACGAGATATTTCTGTACTGTGTCCGTATGCATAATCGTTACTTCAGTTAATGCACTGCGGTAACCATGGGAAACGTCCAAAACACTACTAGTATTCACTGTAGTTAATGCAGTGCGTCAGCTAATGTATGGATTATGCATACGGCCACAAGGTGCTAATGCCCTGTTACAGATTCACTTACGAGGTTGCACACATAACAACCCAGAAGAAAGATGAATATGTCATACGTGCCCACTAACACCACCATATTTCACGTCATATTATGAGGTTTGCAGAAAAACGGGATTGTATTCAGACTTATTGGAAAAGTCTGTGAAACACGCGACCGAGAATGGTTATGGAATTAGACTCAATATCTTAAGGTCTTTGGTTCAATTTGCGATCACGGCTTACTGTAAGTACCTTGGGAAACCATTTCAGTCACAAATTGCTCACTCTCCCTGTACATAAAACGCGTACCTGCCTACCTGGCAATATGGAGGGAAAGATATTGTCAGAATTCTAGTGTCTATCGCCTATAAATGGCAACGGTATTGTATGCACTCCAAGGTATTGAGAATGTGTGAGAGTTTTCGGGCCTGCTGGGGTAGTAATAATATGAAGTCGTGTAAACGGGCATTATCCTAGATACTAGATTTGCAAACCGCATTAATGTAATCATTAACTCGACTGGAGAAGTCTAGTTTCTCATAAAATTGAAGTTCGTTTCTTAAGTTTTTTAGCTTGTGCATAGATTTTGATACTGTTCTTAGAACTGGCTTCATATACAAGATGATACCAAAATATGGATTGCCCTAGTTTGTGGGATATGATCTACTTCAGCACGGACGATATTAAGGGCATGAGCACTGACTACGTTTATAGGTTTTCTGTAGTACTGAAGTTTCCTACCAACAATAATAATAATAATAATAATAACAATATTGTACTTAGCTCAAATGTATACCTTGCATAAGAACCTTGTCAGGGTCCCCTGGAGTTCCTCTCCCCTCCACCCTTTTCCCCATACCACCTTCATTTCCAATCCACAAGAAGCGTTACACCCCAAGCTTTTTTGAAACTCTCGAATACGAAGCTGGAAAGTAGTGACAAAGAAAGTGCAAACAAAATGGTTGTTTTGTATGCTAACAAGAGTGGTTTTCATTATTTTGCTCCCAGACCTTGTCCCTTAAGGATGTTGGTCCATTTTAAACCTCAGAAATAGGTGTGTGGGCGTATGCGAAGAACGGGGGGAGGGAGTGAGGCGGCGGAATGGGGAATGTCGTCCAAATTTAGGGAAAATATGGTACCGATGGATGCGGGGGTGGCGGTGGGGGAAGAAGCTTCTAGACTATCATTATGATTCTGCAAGGTGACTTTGCGATATTGGACACCTACACTTTCAGCGATGTTTTTCTTCGGCACTGTCTGTGGTAGAATAGCACAGGTATTAAATTTACAGAACCATTTGATGAGGGAGTGAGCAAGTGGCTGGTGGTTGTTGCATGGAGTGGAATGGGTGTGGGTGTGGGGTGAAGTGGGGAACGTCTAAATTCTGGGACAGGACGCAATGGCACGAGGGCGGACCCTTCCAAAGGATCATTATGACTTCATAAGGTCACATTGAGGCACTGGTCATCTGCACTTTCGAGGGTCTTCAACTGTGTGTGGTAGAGCAGCAAGAGCAGCAAGCTCTAGAACCAATTGATAGGGCTGGGGGCAAGTGGGTGATGACTGTTGAATGTGGAGGGGTTGGGGCGGGGTGGAGTGGAGAAGGAGGGAGGAGAAAACTTACAAAGAAAAAGGAGAGAACATAAGCACGTGGGGGCAGATCTCCCAAGGGATCGTTATGATCCTGCGGGGTCACACATCAAGGCATCTAAACTTGGGTCTTCAGTGACGTTTCCTGTTGTCTTTAATAGATCAGCTTGGGACACGAAGATGTGCAAGTGGGTGGTAATCGCCTAAGAGACTGAAGGGATATGGGGGTAGACGTTCAAGTTCTAGGAGAGGACACACCTCCCAAAGGGTCATAACTGTCTTGGAAGGTCACATCTACCCACTAGGCACCTGAACTTTTAAGAACCCTTAGCGATGTTTTTTCCTTGGCTGTCTCTTGTAGTGTAGCGAGAGCACCAGTTTTAAAACCAATGGATGGGGCTGTGTGCAAGTGGGTGATGATCGTTGGAAAGGCAGGAGGGGGGGNGGGGGGGGGGGGGCTAGTAGAGATGGTGAAGACGTCCAAATTCTAGATCAGGACATAAAGGCAGCGAGACCTCACACAGCTCCTGTTCCATGTTCCAGACCTAATGGATACGTCGGTGTACAAGTGGGTAGTGATCGCTAGAAAGGCGGGAAGGGAATGGGGTAGAAGTCCAAGTTTTGGGAGAGGACACATTACATGTAATATTATTATGGTCCTGGAAGGTCACATCAGTCCACTAGACATCTGTACTTTCAAGAATCCTGAACGATTGTTTGTCCTTTTTTGTAGAATAGCAAGGCTGGCAAGTTTTATAGCCAATGGATGGTGCTGTGTACAATTGGGTGATGATCGTTGGAAAGGGAGAGGGAGGGGGGAGGTGTAGTAGAGATAGCGAAGACGTCCAAATGCTGGAACATGGCATAAAGGCGCCTAAAGCGAGACTTTGCAAAGGATCACGGCGGTCCCATGTGACATGTAAAGGCACATCGAGGCATTAGACACTAGCTATTGAATTCTTCGCAATGTTGTCATACTATAATAGAGTAGCACGAGTTCCATGTCCGAGAACCAGTGGACATGACTGTGTGCCGGTGGATGATGACCGTTGGAAGAGATGGGGGAGAGGAGGGGTTGGCAAGAAAGACGGTGAAGTTCTGGGAGGCGAAGAAAGGCCACATCGACCCAGTAGACACCCACACTTTCAATAGTTCTCAGCGATGTTATTTCGCTGTCTGTAGCAAAGTAAAGCTGATGAAAGTACGCCAAAAGCGGTGAATGGG
>JAWQUT010000001.1:1023394-1033973 GCA_033807755.1 Ellobium chinense
GGATGGAAGAAGTCCAAATTCTGAGAGATGACTTATTTAAGTGTGCGAGGGCAGGGGCTCCCCAAATGATCATTACAACCCTAGAATGTCCCATCGACTCACTGTCCCCAGCACTTTCAACAGTCGTCGGTGACGTTTTCCCAGTGTCCACAGTAGAGCAATTCGGAAACCACATGCCAAAAGCAATGGACACGGCTGTGCGAAAGTGGATGATGGTGGCTGAAGGGGGTTGAGGAGGAGGAGGAGGAGGAGGGGGACAGGAGGTCGTCCAAATTCTGGGATAAAACATTATTAAGTGCATGATGGAGAGACTCCCATAGGATCGTTATGGTGACGCACTGAATATCCCTCACTTCCTAGAGTCCTGAACGATCGTTTCTCATTGTCTACAGGAAAGTGGCGCGGGGTACCACATTCTAGAACCAGTGGATGTGTGCCAGTGGGTTGGGATGTGTGGGTGGGTAAGGGGGGGGGNGGGGAGGAGAGTGAATGTCATGGGAGAACGTCCAAATTTAGGGACACAGCATATTAAAGGCTCGGGGGGTCAGCAGCTCCCCAAAGAATAATTACGATCTTCTAATTTCACAACGAAGAATTGGGCAATAGTACTAGAACGATGTTTTCTTAATGTCTTTCCTACAATAGCACAGGCATCATGTTGCGGGACCAAAGGATGATAATAATGGCAGACTGATACCTGAAGTTTTAAGTATCGCGATATTCTGCATCGAAGCTCAGAGTGTCCAAAGCACCCATTCTATTTCGATTCCGATACTTAGCGCCAGGGATGCATTCCGATATTCTTTAAAACGTTCTTTACTTTCGATACTTTCGATACCCCCGATACGTTCGATACTCCTGACATAGAATCGAAATACTTAATTGTCGAAATTATTGATTCTCTGATACGATGGCGCCCACCGCCAATGGACGAGGGCTAAAAATAACTGTAACACAATGCATCCACATACCGTCTTTAGAGATCCATGCCAAGTCTCGAACCCCGGAAGTATTGATCGTGGGGCCAATGATATCACCATATGGCCACAAGGTTAACGTGATAGACGAGCTCGGATGCCATGGACAAGACAAAGGCGGAGACGGTAAAAGATTCAAGAGCAAAGGCGTATCTTATAATATATGAAACATGCAGAGTATCAGAGATGTATTTAAAATAGAAGTTCTGAGAACTGCACACTAGTTATAATAAGCTGACATTAAAGGAATAAGCTGACATCAGAGAAATAAGCTGACGTCAAATGAATAAGATGACGTCAAAGAAATAAGCTGATGTCAAAGGAATAAGCTGACGTGAAAGGAAAATGACTTTTTAACTGACTCCTAGTGCCGGCTGAAGAGAGCTTAGACTTTCAAAAACTTGCACTAAGGTGTTAGTAACCCCTTACCTTTTTTATCTCCTTTGTATTGGCAGTTTGAAGGATTTTTATATGCTTGCAAAAATGTGTTGATTTACTCTTCCTCATTTCCCCACTCAATAACATACATACAGAATACCATTCACTCTCCCCCATGTAGTCCTCTTCACACAAACATATTATCGTCACGCTCATTCCTCAATTGCCCAAGTCCATTTTTTTGTTGAGGTTTTGTGAAATTCAGTGCTCTCAACCTGTTGCTCAAAGGCAAACCAATGACGCAGATATCGTTTAGCTTATAAAACTGGGATGTCATAACGAGTCAAAACTCCATATTATATGTCTTAAATGGAGGATTATAGTAATATAGAAATTCAAATCATCAAATAATGAGATAAATGTGGAATGAACGTGACGACATGCATAACCCCAGTAACCACTTGCTCTCAAACCCGGGCAGGTACTCTAACGCAAAATTGGTACTGAATTATAGCCATTGACTCACACCTCATTCAGACTTCTTCGTTTTCAACGGCTTCATTTTCCTTCCGTTCTTCCCTTGCTTCCCCCACGGTTCACTTCATTTTTTTTTTCAGCCACTCACAAAACTTTAATCTTGTCTATGGACGCCCCCCCCCTCCCCCCGCCCATTCCGAATTCCTACTAGTCTACAACCCTCTTTAACCCTCTTTCGTTTCCAATAGACTTCTGCATCCAGTTTTCGTCAACATCTGCGTCACAACTGGAAGGTGCGGCACCACAGTTATATTGCAATGGAGTTATAGCTCCCCAAGTGCATACTTTCCAAAAATTTCGTCTCAAATTGCAAACATGTGCAAGTTTTGTTCATAATGTACGTCGTTATGAATACATTTTTTTTTTACAAATTATTTTAACCCTCTCCTTACCGCAACGACGACTACTAGTGGTGTGACTCATCCATTTATTACTATCTCACATATCACGTGGGACATACCCGGAAAGGCTCCATAGGGTTAACTAAGTCATAATAGCTTGTACTACGGTGACATCATATTGAGCCTATCGACAAGAGTCTTCCTACTAACTCACCTAGTCCTGTGACAAAACTGGCGGGATGAATGACGTCATCAACTGTTTTTCCTCCACAACCATACCGTGGCACAATGACATGTACTCTTGCTGAATCTGTAACAAAATAGAGAGAGAAATTGTATATGAACTAATGGGAATGAACTTATATTGATTAAAATACATAAGCAAATTAAATTATGTCAAGTTATCCTGTTTCTCTCTGAAAATAAAGTAATTAATAGTAAACTCACTGAATCTGAGATACTATTTGATGGATGTGTATTCATTTTCCTTTTTCCTCATAGTCGAAATTAACAACCCACGTTGACATATTATATAATTATATAATGATGCCAATGGAATTGGCAAATAAGGTATGCAATTTTAAGTAGTCCTTTTAAAGTCACAAACTGGGTCATTTAGAAGGGTTAAAGATTTTATTTAAACGGCCTTGAATGGTTAGAAAGTTATTGTGGACATAGATTATAGTAAGTATATTATACGTGAGGCAACGTAGCCAAATGGTTATGGCGTTTGACTCAAGATCCAAAGGTCCTGGGTTCGATTCCCGACCACGGTCATGTTGTGAGTACTTTAGAAAATCATTTCATTCATATTTTCCTCAGTCCACTCTTCTGTAAAGTGGTCACCTGGCTATAGGCAGTGGAGTGAATTGCAAGATATCTTTCTTAAGAGAGAGACATGAGAGAGACAAAAGACAGACATACAGACAGACAGACACACACACACACACACACACACACACACACACACACAGAGAGAGAGAGAGAGAGAGAGAGAGAGAAAGGGCGATAAAAAGAGAAAGAAAGAAAGAAAGAAAGAAAGAGAAAGAGATAAAGAGAAAGAGCGAAAAAGAGAGAGAAGAAAAATTGGTTCCGCTCTAATCAAGATTCTAATCTACATGTTTTCTAAGTGTTTCCTACATCGCTTCAGCTTGTCGGCAGTAAAGAAAGTGGCTCTTTAAAGTGAAGGGTTGTACCCTTTATCAAAACGTTCGATACCCAATAATTCGACGTCATAATCAACACTCCAACTGTGATGTTTAGATACAATATCGATGCTTCCGAAGTACACAGCTTATCTGAATTAGATTGTACGTTTTTATAGAAGTATCGAAATATATCAAAAGTGTTGAACATGACGAAGTGTATGGAAGAAGGTCAAAATGCAGACTTTGGAATAAAAAGTATATGGTATCAGCATAGAAATAATTTCGATACCATGAGCTTAAAAACGTGGTATCGAAATACCTAAAAAGTTCAGGCATCCACCCACGACTAGCTTTTTGCCATTCTCAACACCTGCACAACCACTTGACCTCTTAACGCAACACGTTCAGTATAAGTAACGTGAGCAAGAAAAACTCACAAAGATCAAAGGGGTAGACCGGGCTTTGAAATGCTCACCCTCAATAAGCAGTGATATGAAGTGTGGAATAAAAGAACAAGAACTCTCCCCCAAAAATACAGTAAATGAACATTCTTGTGGCGCCTCCTGTCGATAAAAGACGTGACAAATTACCCACAAGGGCATCTCCCCATCGTCTGGTATTGCTCATTCGCCTGGACATGCGTTTACGGAGATAAAAGCGTTGGCCAGACAGATGTTTAGATCGTTTGCTGTATAAATATTGCGGCCCCCGTGTGAGCAATTAACTCATCTCTAACCGGAGGAGGTTAGCTCCGCACAGAATAATAGTATGGCCGGAAGTACTGTTTTTTGTGCTGTGCGTGACGTCATAAATCACGTAAATTACGCTCACTGTCAAAAATCCATTTTTTTTTTTATATACGACCGGTTAAGCGAGCGCTGTTTGTTCCTTACTTTTCATAAGTAATTTCAAGCAAAAACAAAATGTCAGTTGCATTCGGATAAAAGGCAACTTCCACTTTATACCAATATTTTGAACGTGACAGAGTTACTTTCCGCCCTCCCAATTTATGAAACTCATTAAATAATCACAACTTTTTTATATCTCAAATTTTGTGTCCCTTTCAGGAATTTCAATTCAATGGGATGAATGTACTGTTTTTTTTTACAAAATGTTGCTATTTAGCGACACGTCCATATAAGAATCAGAGTCTTCTGTATAAATAAGAGGTCTTTGGGACTGAAAGCAAACTCCTTTATGGTAAAATCGATTCACTAGCACTGCGTCCTTTGGGATGTGCCCTTGTCTTGTAAGGCTGCCCAATAGTATTAATACACCCGTCTCTACAGCTATTAGACTATGAGCCATTAACGGAGTGTGTAAGTAATTTTCTGGTCCTCTGCCACTGTAGTCCAAGAGAGTAGGAACTTCTTAAGACGTTGGCGACTTTTGTGAGGGGACGAGAGAGGGTGGGGAGGGGGGGTAAGGGGGACGAGAGCGTGAGGGGTAAGTCATGGGAATTAATGGGTGGGTAAGAAGCAGCGTGGCGTAAATGTAACACAGTATGAAGGGAGCGGTGATGAAGATCTTTCCTTTTCGTCTCAAGTATATTATGGGAAATCGGGAAAGGGGCGGGATAAGGTAGCAAAATGCTCAAGTATGGCAATAGTGCGTGGATGGGTGAAGGTGTGTGTGTGTGTGTGGGTGGGNAGGAGGAGGGGGAATGAAGGTCCGGCAATCACATTCCGCCCCTCTTCCCTCGGAGGATGGGGGTGAGGAGGGGGGTAGAGAAGAGAGACAGAGAGAGAGGAGGGAAGGAAGGGAGAGGGTGACACATCGAAATTGTATTGCTGATCTGGCTAATGACTTGAATCATTCTCGGAGATTGCCTTAAACATAACCTAAATTACTGTAAGTATGCTAAAGTGTGTTCAGTGTGTGTGTGTGTGTGTGTGTGTGTGTGTGTGTGTGTGTGTGTGTGTGTGTTTGTATGTGTGTGTGTGAGAAAGAGTGAATATACAACAGCACTTTGAGGCTTTTGAGTGATAAGGCCCCATATCAATAATAATATTAATATGAATAGTATAAATAAATATTGTGAATAAAAATATTATAATAAAAAAATATAAATGAAAACATTATTACTATTATAATGATTAAAATACTATTATGATTATTATTGATTATGATATTAGTTATTGGTAGAAATTACTATGTGTGAGTACATTGATAGGGAATTACGCAAGCTGACTTTAATGTGTGAATTGTGTGAACTGCAACAGTACCTCAGAAAAAAGTTCCTTTTCAATGTCGTTTATCTGGAATTTCATCCACAATATTTAGTCTCTATTTCCAACAATCCATCCAAACTCGTCACTTTCTGTGTTATATACAAGTTCCTTTGGTAACTTGGGTGAGGAATCGACATCATAAAAACATTGGGCAAAACCATGTGTACTTGGTCCACCCCCAGCAGATAACGCAGAGTATGAAGGCTGACTGTTCCCGTCACGTGCTGATTCCACAGTCTATTGTCTTTCTCTTACAGTCGACGTTGCCTGAGGTACGATTGTTAGGTCCCCTTCGAGGACGTGACGTCATTTTGAGTATGATATGGGTGATACAGGCAATAGGCGGAGTCCGCTGTCCGAGCCCCTTCATACTCAAAATGACGTCAATTCATAGTCAAATGAAGGCAAAGAAGACCAAACAAACGCAGCCGAGCCTAAACTTTTTTTCGACATTTCACAATTTGAACCTAACCACTTCTCGTTCATCAACTGCGGGCTCCTCATCTTGGAGAAGTTATTTACAATTAATGCTTCCCATTTCTCTAAACTATCTCTTGTAAAATGCGCGATGACAGGTTGGTCTTGCTTGTTCTGTTCCAAATCCTCATGGCTCCACTGCTGTAAAACATCGATCTAGCTATGGCTCTAGTCTTGTCGTCAACATCCATAATGGCACAGCGTCGACAATGCGGCGTCTGGAGATGCGCAAGGGGTATTTATAGTCTCCTTTTTATACAATAAGAGAGCTCATAAAGGGAAATCTCCATCTTTGTTCATGCATGCCTGTTTGTCACCCTGGAGAATAATTGCCCCCTCTTCAGCCGGTGCGGAGCATCAATCGAGTCCTGAAAAATCACTGGTTGGAAAGCATGTTATGATGTATTTTACTTCAGGGGTTGTCATTATCTCGTGGCTGGCACAAGCTTATCAGCCATAATGACGTTATTCATTAGTGCTCTGACTGATGTAGGCGTGTAATGGGCAAATGGTTGCGGCGTTGGAATCAGGATCTGGGTTCGATTCCTGGATACGATCGCCTTGGGAAAGCATTTCATTCACAATTTCCTCAGTCCACCCGCCTGGAAATGGATACCTGCCTATAGGCAGTGAAAGGTAATGTCAGAATGCTAGTGATCAGCACCTGTAGATGGCAGCGGCACTGTATGCTCTCCAGGGAGTGGATAAAGCTTTAGGGTGACCTGGCCTGCTGGGATATAATTAGTGTGAAGTCGCGTGAGCGGGCATCAGCCTGGACATGAGACTTATAAATCCTATTATTATTATTATTATTATTATTATTTCTATTATTACTATAAAGTGGATTATGCGATTCACTGCAGAGTACAATAATAATAATAATTCAGTTTGTATGTCTTATATCCAGGCTAATGCCCGCCCACGCGACTTCACACTATTATTACCCAAGCAGGTCTGATCACTCTAGGACTTTCTCAGCTCCCTGGGAAGCATACAGTGCCGTGCCATTACCGCTGCTGATCACCAAGCATTCTGACAATAGCATCCACTATCTATTTTAGAGACAGGTGGACTGAGGGATATGTGAATGGAACATTCTCCTACGGCACATACAACATGACCGTGGTCGGGAATCGAACCGATGATCATCAGATCTTGCGTCCAACGCCTTAACCGTTCGACCAGGCCGCTCCACTTTGAAAATGAGATCCATCGTTGGCGCGAGGGAGCTTTCTCGTAACTGACGCTTCTGTTTGATGGACTGATCTCAGGCTCGATAAAGACCGAAGCACCTCTCATTGCTCGGTGGAGCCTAGTAGTGAGTGTTTGGGCGGAAACTTCGGCCGGGGTCAGTCCAGTCAGACAAACACACTGACAACGATTTCTCCATATAAGCTAGGGGCAGTGTTAAAAGGAAAGGAAAGCACCTTTGAGAGAAACTTTGTACATTATCTAGGGACTCTCTCTCTCTTTCTTTCTCTCTCTCTCTCTCTCTCTCTCTCTCTCACACACACACACACACACACACACACACACACACACACACACACAAACACACACATACTTTTCACTAATAATATCATTCCTAACCCTAACCCTGATCTTGATCGTAACCCATGCATACAGTCAAATTAAACCACATGAACCTACGTCACCAGAAAGACTGAGTGACGATAAAGAGATACAGTCTGATATATTATGAGATTACCGTATGAGATAACCCTGCTTTGTGTGTGTGTGTGTGTGTGTGTGTGTGTGTGTGTGTGTGTGTGTGTGTGTGTGTTGTGTGTGTGTGTGTGTGTGTGTGTGTGTGTATGTGTATGTGTGTGTGTGTGGGTGGATATGTATGTATGCGTATGTGTGTCTGTGTGTCTGTGTGTTTATGTGTATGTGTATGTTTTTATGTGTATGTGTGTGTGTACCTATGAGAGTGTGTGTGTGTGTATAATGCATGTTTGTGTGTGTGTGTGTGTGTGTTTGTGTTTATGTGTGCGTCTGTGTGTGTGTGTGTGTGTGTGTGCGTGTGTGTGTGTGTGTGTGTGTGTGTGTGTGTGTGTGTGTGTGTGTGTGTATCCAACAAAAAGTTTCATCGTAACTGACACGACATAATCCGCATCCAATGACCATAAATTCAGCTTGTTCCTCCTATTTCTAAACCCTCTTTCAATGCTAGTTGCACCTGTCTAGTTGGTATCAACAAGACGGCTGCACTAAGCAGCTATGTTTTCAATCCACTCACCTATATAAGTCAGTTGAACAACGAAAGGTAAAAACTTTGTTTACGCCGCCAAGAATGCAAGGCTATCGACGGCCCTGCCTAATTATCTTTGGGCGCGGCTGCCTTGTCAGGCAGGTACAACCAATCAGAAGATTCGAGTCACGTGGAAGTACTGTCAGCCTCCATCAGTGTCTCGCTCATTAGTGGATTGGATTAGCTTTGCTTTTAATGAGGTGGTTATGAGGCATGCGGTAAAGCAAACTCATCAGCAGCAACAACAGCAACGGCATTTTAATCACCATTATTGTTGTGAGCATCATCATTATTTACATGATGTGGAGCTACATCGCCGAGTGGTTATGAATTTGGAGTGAAGATCAAAAGGTCGTGGGTTCCATTCTTGCCATGATCATGTTGCAGTTGCCTTCGGCTAACATTTCATTCACATTTTCCGCAGCCAGCAGTCTGCAGAATGGGTACCTAGCTGTAGGCAGTGAAATATATTGTCCAAGTTCTACCAGCGGCAACGTATATTCCCCATCGAGATGAGAAAACTCCTGAGTGATCTGGCCTACTAATGTAAAGTTGGTTGAGCAGGGCATTGCATGAATGTGAGATTAATAATCCTCTTCATTGTAATCATTATTTTGAATAACTTTTTCATAATCATCCTAGTCATCATTGGTGTGGAAAAGATTTTTTTTTAAAAATCTACATCATAAAATATTTTTTTCTATTTGTGTTAGGTAGTAAGATCTCTTTTCAACACATTTATCGCTATATAAGAAACAAAACTTGTGCCCCCTTCAGCACGCCTAAATTAGGGTGTTTTTTAAACACCGCAAAGAAAAAACAAGAGAAAAAAAATTTTAAAATTTTAACAGGTTTATTCATCATGCCCAGACGGTTCACGTTATAAGGGTGGTCAGCACATTATTTAACAAATGGTGGGACAGACATAACAGATTAAATAGTGCATTTTCATAGAAAATAAAAGTACAAAAATATAACTACATAGTGTAGTTTCCAGTTTCAAGAAATGCAAGAGTGAAGCTGGGACCCCTAACCTATGTCACGTAGTCTAGTTTTAATTTTTATATGTAGGTTTCTATAATATTTGTATTGAGCCTAGATATGTTTTCGAGTGTATTCTTTGATATTTTTCTTACAGGTTCTTTTGTCTCATGCGTATTTGGTATTTTATAGTAATATTTCGAAATGTACTTCCTTCCATTAGTTCATGGCCCATAGCGGTCTGCTAGTGTGACCAGAGAATGCTGGAGGAGAGGAGGAATTGTTTCTAGTGCACTATGCAGTGCATGAACTTCATCGCCAGCGGCATTATCAATTCGGCATAGACTACACCAGGCTGCCGGTAGAGGGATTTAATAATAATAATAATAATACATAGCATTTATATAGTGCTCATCCCTGTAGATACAGTCTCTGATCGCTCTACATAGAAAAGTAAATATGATTATATACTATTCAGCTCACACACCCAAACATACTACACTCTGTACACATGTACTGCAATATAGATTTAAGAAGAAAAGATTTGGTTTTGCAGACTGTCATGGTCAATCAAGATATTGTTTGAACAAATGTGTTTTGAGAAGTTTCTTAAAAGTACTTAGACTATTGTTTTTTTACGAATATTTTTAGGCAGAATATTCCTGAGGACGTAAAAGCTCTTTCTCCATTTTTTTTTTCATATTTGCTTTTGGTACATGGTGAAAAGAAGCATTTTCAGATCGTAATGATCTAGTGGGCTTGTGCTCAGCTACCAAGTCCGATATGTATGCAGGAGAATTACCATTTATGGTCTTATAACAGAAAGTGGCAATTATTGAAGCAAAAACCATCGTCATCTCTCGGTCTCTCTGACGGCAGCTGCATTAGGAATGCACTCGGCACAAGAAAATAACAAAGGCCATGAACAAAACATCATTATCTTCATCATCACCGTCATCATCCGGCAGGGCCAATGTTTCTGTCTAACAATCACTGGATAACAGCAACTTTTTCCAGACTCCCAAGGAGCTGAGATGAAAAACGATAGCCTGTATCCATGGTGCTGGTGACACAATGATACGGCCTAGTGCCAGCTACTTTGACTGATATTTTTCCTTTGCGTTTTCTCTCCTCTCTCTCTCTCTCTCTCTCTCTCTCTCTCTCTCTCTCTCTCTCTCTCTCCTTCTGTTTTTATTATGAAAGTATGGTGCGTCATTCGTCACAAAACGCATCTATCTCTTCCTCCCCCCCCCCCCCC
>JAWQUT010000001.1:1034347-1046046 GCA_033807755.1 Ellobium chinense
GATGCAAAAAAAAAAACAACTACGGAACAATCAGCTGTTGACACTGAGCCTTTTCTCCTAGGATGAAGGGGTAGAGACCAATTACTTAAGGTGAGCTTGGTCATCTCTGAAACGTCATGCATCTTACAATCCATCTCTTACATTCATACTGCCATCGTCTGCTCGCTTTCTTTGCATTCCCTTCAGACTACCATCTCCAGACTCTAGCCCAGTAACTGTTGTTTTTCGTATTAGGACGTAGTTTCGCAAGTCTATAAAGGAAAATGAGGTTGACCTCCCTTGAGACAAACACGTTTCGCTCTGGGTTATTTTCTTCTGTCTTTTTCTTTCCTTCTTTCTTTTCTTTATATTATTTCATTCACGTCTCTTTCCATTTTTTTTTTCTATTTTCGTCCTGTCGTTTGTTTTCTATTCTAATCTTTTTTCCTTCATATTATTTCGGAAGTCTGTCATTCTTGTCAGATTTCTTGTCTTCCTTCCATTTGTTCCTTTCTTCTTTCCATTGTTCTCCCATCAGCTCTCCCTATTGCCCTTTTATTCCACATCTATCACATTTCTTTCTCTCTTTCTATCTATCTATCTGTCTTTCTCTTTCAATATTTGTTTTTCTCCTTCCATTTTATGCCTCCAGACCTTTTTCGTTCATTGTCTTTCCTCCTTTTCTTCCTTCTTCATTTTCCCATGGGTGTGTCCGAATTTTTTTCTTTCTTTCCTTCTTTCTTTCTTTCTTTCTTTCGTTCTTTCTTTCTTTCACTCTTTCTTTCTTTCTCTCTTTCTTTCTTTCTCTCTTTCTTTCTTTATTATTCACTCCCCTTTCTTTTTTCTTTCTTACTTTCGTTCTTTCTTTCTTTAGTTTTTTCTTTTTTTTCTTTCTGTCTTTCTTTCTTTCTCTTTCCCCCTTCGTCTTTCTTTCTTTCTTGCCTGCTTTCTTTCTTTCTTTCTCTCTATTATTACCTACTTTCCTTCTCTCGAAAGAGCTCTACGCTGATCTTATCCTTGCTGACAACTTGCAACTTTATAACTATACAAGCCTTATATAGTATTCGATACCAAAACGCGGTATGCCTCACTGGGGCTTCATTTTCAGCATCAGCTAGAAAACATATAACAGAAAGTAAATCTCTCAAATCTTATCTTCGCTCTCCTGTGTTCTTCAAAGAAATAAAGTGTATTAACATGTCTTTCGTTTACATTATTTTATACGTGTGTATTCGCGACACGCAAGCAAACCTGCGAAAAAATCAAAG
This sequence comes from Ellobium chinense, assembly GCA_033807755.1. NCBI lineage: Eukaryota > Metazoa > Mollusca > Gastropoda > Ellobiida > Ellobiidae > Ellobium > Ellobium chinense. Next base: position 1,035,595 of record JAWQUT010000001.1, read on the forward strand.
CTTCAAAACAGTAACAAACGGATATACCGGAGTTTGACATGACAAAGGACCAATATGAATTTGGCTTCCCCTGAGAGATTTCTCCAAATGTTGGCTGTCGCTTTTTGATGGCAAGAATGAAGTGTATGATGCCCTTGTAGGGCCGAGTCGATAATAACGGGCTTTGGAATACAACTTCAGTATTTTAATTTAATCGAACAGTGTGACAGAATTCACAAGGAAATGGTGAGAATAATTTTGAAAAGTTATTTTTGTTGATTCCCACCACATCACATTCTTTCCTTCTTTCATTTTCTCTCTGCATTAGTCTTCTTGAGCACTTCCCCCTTTATCCTACTTGACTTCTATTACTTAGTGCTCCGTTTCAACCTTGTATTACGCCTATTTTTATTGGCTCTTCTTGTGGACATGTCAACATTGAATTGAAAAATTTCACAAGTGGTGATTACCAATATTATCGGGTGTGATATATTAAACATCGCAACAGTGGAAACAGATGTCTTTCCGAGGATCTGAAGCCAAGGGAGAGAAACGGGGCTGGAAAAGGAAAACTATGAAGGTTACAGACCTGTAATAGGATTGGACTCTTTTTTCCTCTATGGGCTATATTAACATTTTGAGCTGCCCTCTGAACCCAAAGTTTTAGCTTTCACCCAGACCCATACCAGATTGAAGCCCATTATGTGGCCCAAATTTTAAGACTTACCCAACCCTAGCAAGCCCATTGAAATTTTGAGCTTGGTTGCTATTTGTAAACAGACCCTACATTTTTCACTGGTCAATGCCAAACCCCTCCTCTTCCGCCTGAGCACACCCTTGAGCTGGCAGTTCCAGCCCAGGACTAAATAGTGCCTGGTAAAATAAAGTAAAATGGACACAGATTCCCATGATATCAAAATTTCCCCCCTGGAGCCCTTATTACTGGAAGCAGGACACGCCAAAAGAGGGAAAAGGGGAGATGAAATATATAAGTTTGTAGGACCCAAAAGTGAAAGTACAATTACAGGCCTGTAACCTGAACCGTCTTGACCTGCGAATTTGTGAAAGGAATTCCCGTTAGAGTCTAAATCTCTATTGTATTTCCTTACAGTCTGAGGAGATCTTTCAAATTGGCAGTTTGCTTGGAAATCACAGATTTTTTTTCCAAAATTGGCAAAAAAAAAAAACATGCCTATTCGAATATGCCTATCCTATTTAGAATAACAATAAAGGTGGTGTCGGCAGGTGGTAGACTCTAAACTTCTCGTGTATGTATATAATCCTCTAGTCTGCCATTCTTTTCAGTTTCGTTAAAAATCTCTGTCCAGTGCTCTCACTTTTTATGTTTTTGTTTTTTTTTAAGCGTGGCTTCTGACACTAACTATCAGACAGGTGAGTACGAACCTGGTGAACACAGTCGACCCCACGGTCTATAGCTGGTAATGACAGCGGTAATGATGTCGTTATTGCTATTGTTAGTGATGTTGTTGTTGCTGCTGTTGTATATTGCTCTGCTGATGATGATGGAGGATAATGGTGGTGATGACATTGGTATTATGCCAAATGGGATGCGAGGGGATGACGGCACTCATCGCGTTGCTTTGTTGTTTTTGTTGTCGTCGCTTTTGTTCAAGTTGGCTTTAGTAGTTTGGTGTGACTGTGACGAAGATTGAGATACTGACGGTAATGGCAATAATGACAGTAATGACAAAAGCTGATGGTAATGACTTCATCTTAATAGTTACAGGCTAAAGCCTTGCAAGTTGCACCACGCTGTTCACTTTTCAATCGATCAATGTCCATACTGAAAAAAAGGCAGCGTAAGACGCCCATTTGTCTCCCTAGATTCCATTCAGAGTATGGGGAATTAGTCTAGTCAATAATAAATTCGCTGCAGAGCTCCCCATATTTTAAACCAAGTGCTGTTAATAACCAATGGACGTCTAGACAGCTTTCATGTTACAGTCACTACATTTAGTGGCTTTCCGTTTTATCACTTTTCCTTTCCTTTTTTGCAGCAAGTTTTGAGAAGACAGTGGTAGAAAGTGGTCGAAAACAAGTCAGAAATAGTGAATCTCATCCTTCGCCTAAATGCAAATTCTTCCACTTCCCTTGTAAAGCTGTGGTTAAGCGGATGAATTGTACTCTCTTATTGTAAAGAGCTTAAGCTGTCATTTCTGGTGATTAAAAGCCTAGAGCACATAGGCTAATACATGGCCAGAAATCTGGCTATCTCAATGGAGACCGAAGCGTCAAAACGTGCATATAAAGCAATTAGGCCTATACGTGAATGGCAGCGGCTTTGTATAATCCCCCCCCCCCAGGGAGTTGAGAAAGTCCTAGCTTGATCTGGCCTGCTGGGGTAATGATAGTGTGGAGTCGCGTGAGCGGCCATCAGCCTGGATACGAGACATTATAAACAGCATTTTTATAATTAGTAGCAATAGTACTAGTAGTAGTGGTAGTAATAATAGTAGTAGCAGTAGTTGTCGTAGTATAATAATAACCAGAGAGCGTCATTATGTCCCTTCCAACCTCTCTCTCTTTCCCCCTCCTCTTGTGATCCTCATTATTTGCATCATGGGCCGGCCTAGGCAAGGTGTTTCTTCTTCTCCATACTTCTTATCTCATACCAAATTTTTTCTTTAAAAATGACGCCGGAAACTTCATTCATGAGGCGGTGACATAGATTTTACATCTCGCAGACTATTGAAAGACATGAGCATTTATGTGTCACTGTCATGACGCCCATAGCAATGGCTGCTGTTCTGCTATTTGTAAGACAGCCAGAAAACATTCGATAGGGATTCGAAGAAGACAGATTTGCAGTACTATTGTTCGACATTTATAACTGGCCGTTTGGAGTTGCCTATGTAAATGATACAGTAAAGCCAAACTAGGCGTAAAATACAGTCAAAAATTCACTAAAGACGTTGTTGTTGTTGTTGTTGTTGTTGTTGTTGTTGTTGTTGTTGTGTCGTTTACGTTTGGCGGGTGCCTGAAACGTTGAGATGTAAAAATTAAAAGAAAGCAAGAAGAATTCAGAGAATGAATTCAAAGAAAGCAACAATAATTTGTAATGATTTATCCCCATGACGCGGCTCTTTAACGCCACTGAGCTGCCCCCAGACTGCGAACACGGGAGCTCAAGGGGAAAGTGCAAGACAAAAGGAGTCATTTAATATTTGCTTGAAGCTGCTTAAACTTTTGGTACGGGAAAGTCGCATCAGTTAAAATTCAGTTTGATCAGGCAATTTAGTCACTAAGGTCTTGTCCAAGAATCGGGGTACTTACTAGTGTCTAATGGATGCCGTAAAGCCAAACTGTAATGTATGGTGTCCTGTAAGCGTTATGGTATAATAAAGCTGAAGGAACAAGTTCGTGTAACGCTTTTGAATGCAGTTCATAAGAAAGCCATTTACATTTACACCCATGAAATCTAATATGCCACCATTTTTATTAAAGTCGAGATGCGTGATGACATTTGATTTTTTACTATTTAGATAGGCTTTGTGTCTTTAAAAACAAATTCGTCTTTGTTAAACTTCTTGCAAACGCCAGTTGCTGTTTTTAATTTACAATAACAACAGTTGTGTTACTTCGTTGTTGAGAGTTTATGAGTCTGAGTTTGTACCAGACTTTGTTGTGGGCATATCAGACATTTGCTGTTCAGGCAAGCAAGACGATTTGAAGAATGGGCGTTTTAAATTCTGTTTTGTTTTCAAGCTTTCATGACGAAAAATAATCATTACTGCGAATGGCGGGCGTTTAAAAAGTAGAAAGAAATGAATGTGAAAAAGATCAGAACGAAGATTAAAAAGTCAATGCTTGTCAGTGCTAAATTGCACCGTTGATTAAATTATATATTATTGATGAGGAAGCGTTTCATAGCATCAGATTCCTTTTAATCTCAATTTGCCTTGTCATTCGTTACGTCCCGCCATTTTCAGAACCCTTTTTATGCAAATGTCGACAAAACCCGGTCCATTTTCCCCTTGTTCGCGAATATGTGGGAGTCGACTATTTCCTTAATTAGACATAAGTTATTAACGTACCACCGGCGATCATGTTTTTCTAGACAAAAGGCAGTTAATGAAGCAATCATGAAAATAGAGAACGATACAGCGAAACTGATATGATATAGCACTTTGGCGTGCCATTTTCAATGTCCATGCATATTCAATGCAAGTAATTTTTTAACTCCATGCTTTTAGATCAGAGTGTCTTGAGCAGGCCATGGTGTGCCACTTTTGTACAACTTTTAACGATTCAACATAGAAGATTGCAAGCCAAAGTGTGTAAAGGTGCATTCGTTTTGGCGACCACCAAAGGAGTCCATACCACAAGCGCTCCTTGGGGTCAGCTGTTTTTCTCTCTATCAATGAAATCGAATCCGCTTTAAATGTTGGAAATGACCCGATTCTTGCTAACAGAATGAATTCCTGGCTGGGATCCTTATCAAGAAATACGTGGCACATTTCCATCTACCATTGTACCAGCTTGAAAGTGCAGAATTAGCCCCTTTCCTCGGCGTTAGCAGCTGTATTACAACAATATGACGCACCGAGGCGAGAACGAAGTTTTATGTCGACGTACCACTTGCCAATATAATATGTAACCCAAGCTCTAGCTTATAAACTATTTGATAGGTATACTTGTCAAGGTCCACCATATTGTGTGTAAGTGGATCAGAAGACCGGAAGGCATCGGATTGGATGTGGGTATAGATATACATCATCACTTTGTGTATAGATTATACGGATAAGCTTCCTAATTATTGCTCGATTCGTTTTTTCATTCGCCACTTCCTTTAACCTTTAAGAATACCAAAAATAACCAGTTGTCTCTTTTCTTACTGCATTTCATTATCTCTGATGACCAGTCACCTATTTAGACTTGGACTCAGTTTGCCTCACTGCGTAACAAAATATTGTTATGAACCCAGCTCTGTAACAGTGCACGGTAATAGTTATTTGCATTTCTCATTGCCCTTGTCAGACAGATCTGTATCTCTGTCTACGTCATACCTCCGGGCGTAATCCTCTTCGAGTGATTAGTACCGCTGACTGTTAAAAATTACGTAAGAGGCAAGCATTGTATGAAGAAGGATTCGAATTTTCTGGACAGGTCATAGTTGTTAGTAGGCCTGTGCCTTAGCAGATACGTATATTGAACTAAGAGTAGTACTGTATTCACGGCTCCAGCATCATCGATAGTCGATATCGATTTTGTGACGTCGCAAGGTGATGTGATAATGCTAACTACCGAAGTCAAAGGTCGAAATAAGAATCCGCTAGCTCGCCGTTGGGTAATCTAAACACAGATCTAATTAACTGAATGTTGCTAGTTTATTTACATTAGAATCGGCACTGTCCCGGAATCATTTGAAAATCAAGGTCTTTGGTAAAATTTACCTTTAGAAAGTCTAAGCAACAAATCTTAGGAGAGACTGAGTTCTTACTGTACACAGTATAACAGTTACGAATTCCTCATTGGCAGTTCATACAGTAACATAGCAACTCACTAACAGTTGCTATTGTACACATATCAACAACTAACTCTTTACTGACGGTTTCTGTTGTACACATTGCAACTGCAAACTCTTTATTAACTGTTCGTACTGTATATTTTACAACTACAGACTTCTCACTGGCAGTTCATGCTGTAAACAAAATAACTTTGGATTCTTATTTTCTGTTGTAAATATCAGCTATGAACTTTTTCAGGAGCAGTACCTGTTGATAAGCTATGAACTTTTCAATGGCAGTTCTTATTATACATAATAACAGCTATGAACGTTTCAATGGCAGTTCATACTGTTCATTCTTTCAGCTATGAACTTTTCAACGGCAGTTCTTATTGTACATTTTATCAGCTATGAACTGTTCAATGGCAGTTCATACTGTTCATTCTATCAGCTATGAACTTTTCAACGGCAGTTCTTATTGTACATTTTATCAGCTATGAACTGTTCAATGGCAGTTCATACTGTTCATTCTAATCAGCTATGAACTTTTCAACGGCAGTTCTTATTGTGCATAATATCAGCTATGAACTTTTAAGTGGCAGTTCATACTGTTCATTCGATCAGCTATGAACTTTTCAACGGCAGTTCTTATTGAACGTAATAACAGATATGAACTTCTTAATGACAGGTCTTATTATAATTAACAGCTATGAATTTCTCAATGACAGTTCTCATTGTACATAATAACAGCTATGCACTTCTCAATGGCTGTTCATGGTACATTTACACTACGGATTCCTCACTATCCATTTACATTGTATATGCGGACCCCTAGCTGGAATGTCCTCAAGGATGCTCGCGTTTCTTGTCCTTGGTACAGAGTTTCAGCCCTGAACTTATGTTAAGCAATTAACAAGGGATTTGTTGTGCAAATGGGAAGAACAAGAGAAGGTCCTTATTGAATGTGCGAGGAAGGGGAAGAAGGGGTTGGGGTGTGGCAGAGCGGATTGAGAGAAGGATGAGCTGATCATCACCATTCTTCTCCTTAATCATGCAATGTTAATCCGTAATTTCTGCCATAGGCCTAACGCATACTACTTCTTGTGTCCTTAAGTTTGTGTATGTATATGTCTGTGTCTGTGCGTGCGTGCGGGTGTGCATGTGTGTNTGTGTGTGTGTGTGTGTGTGTGTGTGTGTGTGTGTGTGTGTGTGTGTGTGTGCTCGCTCGCATGTGTATTGCGAGGGGGGAGGGGAGGTGTCTGTGTTTTCAAGAAATGGGGATAAACTGAGCATGAGCAGAACATAACATTTTCTTAGCCTCTATCCACCAACGGGTCGGCCCCCGCCTCTGTAACGCGTGAGTTCTGAAGAAATTCATTTACCTTGCACGCAGCCCATAAAAATCAAGGGGACGTAAGCGAGAGATAAAAATAAAAGGGAGATAAGAGAGATTTACACTGTCTGCGCTATTTACTGATCTGCCTGGCGCATTAAGGTAGAGCCTGGTCGTGAGGTGACAAGTTGCCTGTTAGGACACTAATGCATTCTATTGATTTCACGTCATGCCAGATAGTGTAGTGTCTCATGACGTCATGACGTCAGGGTCAGCCGGCAACTTGGCAACTTGTCGGAGAAAACTGACAGTCCGGTATTAGACCTTTCATAAAGAGATTAAACGGATTAGAAGGTATTATTTGATGTTGAAGCTTGTTGTTTTATGCATTTCTTAGTTTGTATTTGTGTGTGTGTGTGTGTGTGTGTGTGTGTGTGTGTGTGTGTGTGTGTGTGTGTGCAGGGTTGCTCGTTCGCCCTCTTGTGTTGTTGTTGTTGTTGTTGTTGTTGTTGTTGTTGTTGTTGTTGTTGTTAGATTACTAGCCGTAGACCTAGTCTTCTTTAAAACAAATATGCTGTTTCACTCGCTACTATTTCTTACTCCCTAGATATGTTTATCATCCCTCTCTCACTTTGCTCTCTCTCTCTTTCTCCCTCCCTCTTCCCCTCTGCCTCGCTGTCTTTCTTTCTCTTCGCGACATGGTAAATGCACTTTTAGATGCACTCTTTAGTCAAGATTGGTTCTTTCTTACCTGCCCATCCTCAAACTTTCTCTCCTTTCTCCCTCTCTCTGTCTCTGACTTTGTCTCTCTCTGTCTCTGTCTATCTCTGTGTCTCTCTGTGTCTCTGTGTCTCTGTCTGTCTGTCTGTCTGTCTGTCTGTCTGTGTCTCTCTCTCTCTCTCTCTCTCCCTCTCTCTCTCTCTCTCTCTCTCTCTCTCTCTCTCTCTCGCTCTCTCTCTTATCGCCCGATCGATTGGACTGGACTATGAGACCTGCCATTTTGTAAGCAAAGGAGTAAACAGAATGCAAACAAACGTCAACGCCTTTGAACGTATGTTCCACATGCAGCACACTACACTTGAACAGATCACTGCGGGCTAGAATACCACTTGTGCATCGCCATTTCACACTGCAGAGCATCACTAAGATCAGTTGAGGAATATGGATTGTTTACCACTACATGTACGCACTGCCTTGCGCTGCGAACGCACGATGTCGCATTGCAGCACACATACCGCAACGCACCCACCGCAGAGCACTTTCTTTCACAGAAGGAGTGCTTCTGATATGATAGTTTCATTCCCCTGTTCAGGGCACAGAGGGGCCCCTCTAAATCTCCAAAGGCTCCAACAGCTAAACTGGCTCTTCCTGCCTATTTTGGGATATGTTGCCAGATTTGGGAGAGGTAAATGAGACAGTGTTGATATGAATATTGAATACAGGAGAATTCCACGTATTCAGTCTTCCATGCAGTCAAAGATCTTGTGATATATTTATTCGACTTCTGTTCGTTAGCACACGATGGCCTCTTGTCTCGGTGAAGCTTCCACTACTATTGATCATTGGTGCGCTGAAATGACGATGTTTGCTATTGTATTCGTGGTGATAGCGGTTGTGGTTGTGGTTGTTGTTGTTGTCGTTTGCTCATGTTGGTACTCTGGGAACTGGCTAGCAATCGCTAGTCTCTCTTCATTTTCTTCTCTAGGGTGTGTTTTTCCTCCCTCTGTTCATTTATCATTTATCTGCTTGATTGTCACGAATCGGAAGTAAGGAGTGAGCAGACGCAAACAGATGCTCACTCCAAACTGACGGCAAGGCGATGGGTGCCGACGCAGAGGTCGCGGGTTCGATTCCCACTGCATCACTTTCTTTCCTTCTTCCATTTTATCTCTGCATTTGTTTTCTTCAGCACTTTCCTCTTTATCCTACCTTGTGTGAGCACCTGTTTGCGTCTGCTCACTCCTTACTTCTGTTACTAACGTGCTCCTTTTCCACCTTGAACTACACCTATGTCACGAATCATTAAAAAATAAAGCTCTAATTAAGCGATTACCCCGGTGACTACAAATACTTCAAAGAAATGTCCACCCCTTCCCACCCCACACCCCCACTCCACATTCTAATTATGTGGGAAAAGCCGAGGTACCTCGTGGTGTAAGTGATTAGCGAAAAGAAAGGTGGATGGGGATGCAGGGAGGGAGAGGAGGTAATTTCAGGAAAGAAGAGAGACAGAGACAGAGAGAGAGAGAGAGAGAGAGAGAGAGAGAGAGAGAGAGAGAGAGACAGAGAGAGAGAAGAAGGTAAAGGAGAAAGAGAGGAGAGACAGTAAGAGGTAGTGGGAGAAGTTAGGGAAAGAGAACAGAGACTCAAAACGAATCTGTTCTTACTGGATGTTGGACGGTGTCTTGGGGGAGAGAGCGGGGGATCAGGGGCGAAGAGAAGGGGGCGCCAAATTTACTTCGTCCCTGGCCGCAAGATTCCCTCGTAAAATGTAAATGAGGGTTGAGAGAGCATTAGACAGACAGACAGATAGACAGACTGACTGACTGACATTAGATAGATAGATAGACACAGACAGACAGACAGACAGACAGACAGACAGATAGATAGATAGATAGATAGATAGATAGATAGATAGATAGATAGATAGATAGATAGATAGATAGATAGATATACTGACTACATCGACTTCTATCAGCCATCTCATGACCATTTTGTTGATCACTACGCCAGCTAACGAACACATCATATCCTCACTGCACAAGACTAGACTGTTCTGTAACATCCATTCTATGAGACAACCTACCTTGAATCATCGACCATGAATTATTAATTCTTCAGAACGCGCCTTAATTTAAAGGGACAGACATCTATCCATTGAAAGTTGTTGAGGGGTTTTTTTGCCACACTCTATTATATTGGATGCTCCCCTCGTGTGCACCACTGCACGGGCTACTGAATGTGAATACATGGAAAGGGCTTTAAAGCTATTGTTTCTCATTTACTATTTGCTACGCACTGGAACATTACAGCAATCAGATGTTGTGATTCTCACATAAAAAAAAACATGGATGTGTTTGTTTACGAAATAACGGATATGTGTTTTGTGTTTGCTTATAATTATTCTCATTATGTTCATTGCGGTTGAATGGAGTATCGACCTTAACCGGCCAAGCGTGAGTACTCATTATCGCAAACAATTTCCTTAAAATTGTTCTGCATTTATGTCGGATGAGTGGAGCCGGAAAAGGGTGGTGTGAACTGGATAGATGGGTGGGCGAAGCTTTAAGAAAAGGTAATCGTACTTGCTCCGTGGGCGTAATTATCACTTCAGTAAAGCGAGGCTGGGGAGGGCCGGATCGATCTTTTGTGGGTATAATTACTCGTTTTTGTTAACACTTTTGTTTCTTTTCTTGTTGAGGGTACATGACGAGTTCTAGAGAAATGTGGACAGTGTTGCTACTACCTTACCAGCTAATAAGGAAGTCCGTGTGTATGTGTGTGTGTGTGTGAATGTGAGTGTGTGTGTGTGTGTGTGTGTGTGTGTTTGAGTATGAGTATGTGTGTCTGTGTGTGTGTACTTGTGTGTGTGAGTGTGTGTTTGTGTGTGTGTGCATGTGGGTGTAGATGGATGTGTGTGTGTGTGTGTGTGTGTGTGTGTGTGTGTGTGTGT
>JAWQUT010000001.1:1048657-1061433 GCA_033807755.1 Ellobium chinense
TCCCCACCAGCGATAGGAATCTCCTCAGCTAGTTCTAAAATATGAATACAGCATAGAAAAACATTAACACAGATCAGGGATTATGATGATTGGGTTGGTTTAGATCCAAAGACTCACAGAAAAATCTTCATTTGATCTGCACAAGACAGAGCGAACGATAGCAAATACTTTCCGGCTGGGGCAGGAGCCTCGGAAATTAAAGCACAGAGTAATGAATTGGAAAATTCCACGTGCAAATAGAAATAAGCCGATGTAAATGAAAAATGAATCGGCAAAATTCGATGAGGTCGTCGTGAGCGTGTGTTGGTGGAAGAAACTAATCACACAGATATTGTGTGAAGCTGGTGATTTGAACATTTGAAAGCGATGATCTTAAAAAGAGTCCGTGGCTTTCATCCTGATTAAATTTTGCATGTAAAATTACAATTGCTTTTGATCATGTTTGTAATGGTGTGTGATGTCTTTGAGATTGTCAACTGCATTTTTAATCCGCAGCGTTTCCCTTGTCAGTTTGTTGTTGTTGTTGTTGTTGTTGTTGTTGTTGTTGTTGTTGTTGTTGTTGTTGTTCACGACCGGAAGCTTTTGTTGCCTGCTGATCTTTAACTGGCATTTTGTTTATCCACAATTCTAATGAATCTGACAAACGTGAAACTAGCTTGCTGCCGTTTACAGGCAATATCGTTTCTGATGTATGCAGTGACTGTTTGTCTGACCAAGACTGACCAAGATTGGGATCGGAATGTCCACCATAATACTGAGTATCAGTATCGAAATAGAGTTAATACTTACGATACTTTCAGCATAAAGGATATGTATCTCGATACGTAAAATTCAAGTATTGGCTCTCCATTGACTTGTTTCTTGAATTGTGAACAGAAGCCTTACACTTGTAATAATTGAGGACTTGCGCAGTAACGATGGGATCACTTACCATCATAAGAATTACATTCACTCTGCATGTTAAGGAGGGGGGCGCCACCTGAGGGCCTTTTTCTAAATGCTTGGTGCCACATGATTTTAACCTTGATTTTTGGACTCAGCATGTTCAAATTAGTGGAAAACAGTCATTTTTTTTTTACATTTTATTATTGTTGCTATGGAAACGGCCGCCATCTTGAATTTTCTACCTCGAAAACCGTCAACTTCAAAAGGTAACTCCTCCTCCAGATGAAATGCAATCCAACTGAAATTCCACACATGCATTCTTATACACCTTGTCTACAAAGTAACAGCGAGTTATTTTTTATAAAATGATAAAAAAATATTTTATGAATTTTCAAAATTGGTATGTATCAGAATATCGATTTTCCCCCATTTTTTGGCCTTCGCCAACATATTTCTTGAAAAATAAAAAAAAAAGTCCAAATGTCCCCCTGTTACTTTTTTTGTACACCTATAAACTGCTTACATACCAAATTTTGCAAAGATTGGTTCGTAAATTATGATGGAGTTTCGAATTATGTGTTGAAAAGTATAGTTTTGAGAAAAATGCGTTTGAAAATTTCATACACAAAGTACGTCCGAAAAACTGTACTTACATCAATACATGCCCGGCTGATAGGCTGGGCCACCTTCCTCAGCCTCTTTTTCTTGTCGGCATTATGATAATCACAACAATTCAGGATCACAAAGAAAAATTAGGCTGCTAATGTCTTGGCCACCTCCTTCCTGTCAGGTATTCACGTGCTAACCTGCATGCTGCTGTTTACATACAGATAGAAATGAGGCCACCCGAACCGAAGAAATCCAATCAGATAACTAGGTCACGCTTGCCGGAAACAAACGAGTGAATGAAACATCAGCATGACTTGTTCCGATTGAAAAGTAGGCCGTGACCTAGCTATTTTCAGCGATGTAAATAAGGCTAGACATAATTATGTTTCGCTTTCGGGAGATGCCGTCGTTCTGACATTTTCATTGGCTAGCCGATGAGAGTTTGACCTTGTAGAGGAGAAAATTTCCTTTCCAACGGTATGCAACAAGATAGGTCTAATTTTATTGCGTATAGACAAAATGTGCGATCAAAACAGACAATTTCAGCCTAAATTCATATAATCAGCCAAGAAAACCNGTATCTCGATACGTAAAAATTCAAGTATTGGCTCTCCATTGACTTGTTTCATCAGACAATGCCTTTCTTGAATTGTGAACAGAAGCCTTACAGTTGTAATAATTGAGGACTTGCGCAGTAACGATGGGATCACTTACCATCATAAGAATTACATTCACTCTGCATGTTAAATGCTGATAAGGTGCTTTTAGCCCCAATGCACTAATTTACTTCTTATGGTGGTAAGACATCCCACCGTTAATGCGCAAGCGCCCAGATAACACAGATAAACAAGAGTAATGAAAGATATTTTCCTATGCTCATATCTTACGGATCTTACAGATTTTGTCAGGCACCTTTGAAAAGACAAAAAAAAAAAACACTTTTGGACCTACAGCACTTTATCACTCACACGTTTCAGTCTTAAACGGACCTGCCACATTTCTGAAAAAAAATGATCCTTAAGTATTGCCAAGAATAGGACCAAGGTTTAGGCCTTCACAAGTGAAAGTGATAGTAAATATTATCACAACGCGCAGAAATAACAGCGCATGCAATGAATTCCAAACACCCAAATCTAAATGGAATCTCAAGAGCAAGACACGAGTTTCTCTACCACTGAAAGCCAGGGTAAATATTGTGACAGAGCAGAGGTTTCGCTTGGGATCTTGGACGGAACGTAACACATGCCCCAATTATGTTTACGGTAGACCCTTAATAATGTAATCACACTTGGACCGTGTTAGACGTGTTTGTATAAAGGGAGATGGCTGTTTCTGACGGGGGAATTATGAACAGGAATAACAGAGGAGTTGTGCTACTAAAAATTGTGGTCAGAGAGGGTTTGGCCTATGCATGAGATATGCACCAATGGTTTATGAGCTTTCGAGAAGCCAGCGATGGCTCCTTAGCAGAGTTGAAGTCAAGCGTATGTTCTTGTTGCTGCTGTTGTTGTTGTTGTTGTTGTTGTTGTTGTTGTTGTTGTTGTTGTTGATGATGATGATGATGATGATGATGATGATGATGATGATGATGATGATAATGATGATGATGACGCCATTGCTGTCAGAGCCTGTTGTCCTTTTCAGATATAACTATTTCTTTCTTTCCTCTTCTTTTTCATCTTCTTCTTCTTTTCCTTCTTCTTCTTCTTCTTCTTTCCTTCTTTTTCTTATTCCTCTCCTTCTCCTTCCCGTCCTCCTCCTTTTCCTCTTCCTTCTCTTTCTCCTCCGTCCCCTCCTTCTCTTTCTACGTCTATCATCATGCCGAAAAGAAAAGCAAATCCATTTTCCCTCAGTAGTTTTTAAATGGAAATCTAGGATAAAGTTGTGGAAAAGTACAGTCACAAAAAGAAAAGAAAAACAGCAACGAATACGTGAATGACGTAAGCTAGGTCTCCACTTTATCTGGAGGTTCTGTCCTATAGATGTCGGGTGAGGCATCAATATATTCACAATACTCTCCAAGAGTAATTCAGCCACTCGACGGTTTGTACGGGTAAACGCTTTAAATGACACTTAATAATCTTGCAGTAAAAAGGGGCCACAAATGCATTTTGTGAAAAGTAAGTAAAAATAAAAAGGAATCTGATAAAACTTATCTGTGTCAAGTACTGGTATTTCTATCGCCGAGACTTACAGATGTCCCTAAACATTAATTTGTATAGGAGTGTCCGAGTGTGTCTTGGAGCTCTTTCAATATTCAAGACAAATAAGCCTGTACTAGTTTTCGCAATTTACGAATCAACTCGTAAAACTTTGGAACAGCGAAATCACATTATCTCGAGAAACTCTTCACAATTACAAGCCATAGTGTCTCTGGGGGAGAAAAATATCGAAATAGACAGAACAGTGTGTCAGTAAAAGTGCGAAAGATGTAAGCATACTAGAGCTCGGAAATGAAAAATTTCAAAATAAAACACACAGCTGTCACATTATTGTCGGTTAGGACCCCACAGAAGGAAATTAAATTTTGTACAGTACCAAAACTCTGCGGATTGCAGAACATACTCAAATGTTTGCCCTCGATTCCTCCCTGATCTTTAATCATTCACGCAGTTTTGCTTGTCTATCCCATTGTCTGCGTTCAACATTCGGCTGTCAATCTCCCCCGCCGGATATGACATCCAAGCCAGTAGTTAACACACAGAGAGCGAGAGCTCAGATTTCTTTCTCATTTCCCTATTGCGGTTTGGGTTGGGAAAACCGAGACTTTATAATTTACTCGAGCCTTAGATCTTTCCCTAACCAATACTTGTTCTGTATTATTGATAATGTTGACCACCTTTTCCACTGGTCAATTTTTAATAACATTTATAGTCTCTAATACACTGTGCTTTAAAGTGGACACTGAACAGAAACCACATTAATAATTCGTCTAGAGAGTGGCAACTTTTCATTATCATCATCATCATCATCACCACCATCATCATTATCATTATTATTAATCCCTAAATCATGGTAGAGTATTCAGAAGACTCAAAGCCCTAAATTCAGACATTTTCATGCGTTGATATCATCATCATCATTATTATTAATCCCTAAATCATGGTGGAGTATTCAGAAGACTCAAAGCCCTAAATTCAGACATTTTTATGCGTTGATATCATCATCATCATTATTATTAATCCCTAAATCATGGTAGAGTTTTCAGAAGACTCAAACCCCTAAATTCAGACATTTTCATGCGTTGATATCGTGTCAAAAATTCGATACGATAAAAATGTGCCTCGAAACGTCATAGAACATTACAACGGATGGTAAATGGAGTAGCGTGGTCGATTGGTTATGGCATTGGACTCTCTATGTTAAAGTCATGGGTTCGATCACCGCCACAGTCTTGCTGTAAATGCCGTGGGTGGGCACTTGATTACATATTATTCCTTGTACCATCCGTCTATAAAACCAATACCTGGCTAAGGTGATGAAAGATATTGTCAGAATCCTAGAGAAATCAGCGGCACCTGTAAACGGTAGCGGCAGTCTGTGCTCCATAAAGAACTGAGATAGACGTTGAGTATGTGACCTGCTGGGGTAATAATACGTATGCAGTCACGTGAGCAGATATTAGCCTAGATATGAGACTTATAAACCCCTATATTACTGTTACATTGGCTAAGACTAATGTCATATGTATGCGCTGATTTCGCGTGTATATCTACTCCATCCATGCCTAAAAACCACACTTCTAGAGCCTTCAGCTATTCATTCACGATAATAATGTCCAAATCATTGGCCAAGTCTGGAACTTGCCCGCTGGGCAATTCGCTACATTACTGAGTCCTCAGGAATTTCGCTGAGCTGTTGTGCACCCGAGTAATCGTGTACTCAAAAACAGTATTTTGTCGGATGATCCTTTCTTGTCATCAGAGTAAATATTTGCACTTTTGATTATCCCCGGAAGAATCGATGTTTTGTGGTATTTCTCTCTGCTTTTGATGACCCCAAAAAATGCAGAGCAGGAACAGCGGATGAAATGATGTAAGCAGGATGTTATGGTGTTATCCCGGCCGTAAACACTGGCAGGATCTGCAGCTAGATAATTGAATGCTGCAGAAACATTGGACACCGAAGACTGACGCGTCCACTTGGGTTGTGTGCGTGAAGAGGAGGAGGAGGACCACAGTTGTGGAGAACGGGACAAATAGAGGTACAGTACTTGTCAATCACTGTGACACAAATGTTTGGTATAAATGGGCCCCCCTCTAATCCGTGAATTATCTGGCAAATCTTTTACGTGGACGATCGATCCAGCTGTAAATACATCGAGGTCAGTGATATAATCATATTAATTTTGCTGAGTGCATTTTGGAAATCTATAGAGGAGGTTTTGGAATCAGTTCATATAGGCCAAAGTAGTTCTGCTGAGACCTTGAGACTTTTTTATGTGCAGAATAGGACACGAATTCACTCCATCTCAGACATTTTACGGGGGTGGGGGGATTTTTTTTTTCTATATCCTGGTCACCATTGCTCCACAGAGAACTGAGAAAGTTATTGCGTGATCTGTCCAGCAAAGTTAATAATAGTGTGAGGTCAAATAAGCGGGTATTGCTCCGGAAACGACATAATTTATAAATCCTCAGTATTATTATTTTTGGACTTAACTAGTTTCGATATTTTTATGAATTATGGACAGGTCAGATGGACAAGAGTTACAGAGTATTGTCAGTAGAGAGATGCCTCGAAAGGAAGGGGTCATTCGGAATAACAATAATAAATATTTCAGTTCATGAAACTCAAAACAAAATCAAATAATTACTGACCTCTGTCCAAGAAAGCAATCGATATTTGATACCCCCAAGTGATCTACAGTCTTCTTCGCCTCAGAGCTAAACTAGGTTATTAGTGTAATTTAATAAGAGATTGGCTGCGTTTTGGGCCAGATCCAACTCAAGAACGGACTTAGATCACACACTCAGTACAGTAAATAACTCCGTTCATGAAAAACTAAAATCAGGAGCAAATAATTACTGACCTCCATCTAAGAGGATAATCGATATTTAATACCACAAGTGATCCACAGCTTTCTTCATCGCAGAGCTAAACTAGCTTACCAAGATAATATACTAAATGAGATTCACTTTGTATGTGATCCAGCTTGGGCACAGACTCAGATCACTTTCTTCTACAGCTGGGCAGCATGGGCTGTCTTTGCAATTTCGCAACAGTCTCTTCAGTAACGATCGGCTGACAACTGTGATTAACCTCTTTTCCCCGGAGGCTATTTGGCCAGACTGTGTGTTGTGTTTTTAGTTGTTGTTTTTCCTTCCTTGTGATGTAATGCTTGATTGACCATACAGGTCGGTTGTCTCAAAGATTTTGCTGGAATCTTCTAGTAATTTTCTGTGATATTCCTAGCAAACATCATCAACAACAAGAAGAACAACAGTTACGTTTTTGACCTATGTTGGCTTAAATATGTCTCCTGTTGGGATCTTGATATGTTTGTTCGGCTGTTCACTTATCGATCCATTTTCTTTAATTGTCTGTCCAGTTGTCTTGTTATCTATTTATATGTCTGCTTAAATATGCATTGTACAGTCGTAGCTAAATATCCATATTTTGTAACATTTTTTTTTTAACATTGCAAATAAACCTGTGAAATCTGAACGAAAAAAAAACTCACCCAAATGCTATCACAAGCCAGTCAACGCCATTGTTGTTGCAAGCAAGCGTCTCAGTCTCTAGAGAAGTAAAATGTCAACTGCCTATGTCGTTTTACCAACCTTCACTTATCAATGTCAAAACTATACGCTAGAAAATGCACATCAAAATGGAAATAATAGCATAGTATGCGAATACGGATGTATGGAGAAGACCATGCATATCCGCAGATTTGAAAGGATATAAAGCGAAAAATTGAGAAAACTGATTGTCTTGCTTTGAAATTCCTCGAAAAGCAACATATAAAATTATTTGGATATCTTTAGAGAATGCCAGCAACTGACTACCAGAAAAAAGAAATGTTCTACCTTCAGGTCAATGGAAATTTGGATTGCTGATGTGATAAAGGTTATTTCAGGTAGCGGCCTTAAACCATGTGAGGTCAATACCTCGTTCATGCATGGAATTTGCACTTACCCTGAACGCCCTGTGGTATCACAGAATGGAAAAAGTAAGCCAGACAGATGGCAAATTTTGTCACCAGGTTTACTTAATCAGCCAAATATCTGATCTATTATCTTTTTCACCCCCAACTCTTTCTTAACTTTATTTTTTTGTCGATCCAAAAGAGAAAGATCTTCATCAGCGCGACAGATCCACGCAAGCGGCGGTTGATTAGGCCCTATTTCTGTATCGTTGTGTAAGTTGCCATCTGGCTGCGAAGCAGTTTCGTAGTCGCTCGCTTCATCTAGATGGACAGGGCATGAGGAGAAGGTCTTGTCTCCCGCGTTAGTCTTCGATATTGTTAGAGGGCACAGACGCATCTACCTGCTGCGAGTTAAAAGCACGACTGTAAGGGTGCATCACGTCACAGTAGCATCATCTCTAAACAGTAATTAATAATTTAAAGGATTTTGTAAACGGAGAACTTACTGGTTTTTATTTTAAGTTTTACCTGCGCAACTGAAATTATCCGCAGAAGGCATGAATTTTTTGTAACAAATTGTATGCCTCTCTCTCTCTCTCTCTCTCTCTCTCTCTCTCTCTCTCTCTCTCTCTCTCTCTCTATCTCTCTCTCTCTTTCTCTCTCTCTCTCTTTCTCTTTCACTTTCTCTCTTTCTCTTTCACTTTCTCTCTTTCTTCCTTCCTCCCTCTTTGAGAAGACCTAGATCACTGAGGTTTGTAAAGAATGAATGAGAGAAGGAAATAAGGTCGAGAAAATATTAATGATCCACAAGCCTTAAGAAGATCAGTACCAATCGCTCTAATGTGCTCATCCGTATTAGATCTAACAGATCAATGACCACCAAAAAAAAATATAAAGTAGGATATGGTCGTTAATATGGACAATTAATTCCGGAAATATGACCTCATTTCCGATTTCAATATTGCTACCAGCAATCGTAGCAATTATATATTGTGTCCCAATTCGCATATAATTCATAACTGCATAAATGGAACAAAATCATTAACAAAATGGCCCACACTTCTCGGGTTTTCCTTTTTAGCAATAGCCTAAAGTTCTTAAAAACAATACCATATATTTTTGAATTGATAGCAGAAAATTATTATTATATTCAAATCATTATTATGAGCTTATGGGTGACGATAATGTTAATGATCGTAACGTCAAGCAACAGGGGTTCCCAGATTATTCAAGGTTTTAACCCTGAAGACACGTTTATGACATGGTTTGTACACAATACAAGAATTTATAAGAACAGTGGGCCTTTTCCACCTCATATGCCTAAAAATTCCGCTTTCTGGGTGCAGTGACCTAGTTGTGAGTTCATTGTCTTGGAAACATTAACAATATGAAAGTCTTTGGTCTTTAAAGTCCTGAACTGCTAAGTCGTTAAGATTATCAGTGATATGGCCATCGTGTAAAAGCAAAGTAATAACATGATCATGCCTACTATTTCATTGCAAATACCTGTTAAAGTCAGCATCACTTAATCGCAACAACTTGGACTCAGACGCATTGAATACCTTTGACTGAAATGAATTCCGAGTATTCAGTGGGTTTTATATTATACAGAAACTACTGTATTCCATCACCTGAAACTTGTGGCGATTAAACGGAGCCAGCTGAATTTCTTTCATCATTAGTAGGTCACATAAATGGTGATAGTACTTTAACACATTACCTCTTGATGTTAGAATCATTTTCCCACACATTAGAAGAACTGGATAAAAAATTATACTACCAATCCGCGCAGGAAGGGTTTTATTACTAGACCTTCTGTCAAGCTTCTGTGAGAAAATGGCTGTTAGCTAAGCCATCTTTCAAGCAATCAGTATAATAATAATAATAATAATAATAATGCGGTTTATAAGTCTCGTATCCAGGCTAATGCCCGCTCACGCGACTTCACACTATTATATTCCAGGTATAATGGTGAAGATAATGAGATAAAATTTTGAGATGGTCATTAAAATCATAATCAGTGAGGAAAAGAGCATTGATTCTTAGCTTCCGGGAACTTAATTTGAAAAAAACATTTTGAACTAATAAATTTTCTTTACAAACACTTACAAGAAACCAGTCTATAACCCTTTCGGTCATTTTGTTTGTTTGTTTGTTTGTTTGTTTCTTTGTTTCTTTGTTTGTTTCAGTGGTAGATCTGACCCGTGCAAAAAATAGTTTTAGCCAATAAGAGATTTGGAACCTTTTAGAACAAAGTACATGTGCCGGATATTTTCAGAAAAAAAGGCCGGTTTTGTAGTTTTGACTACTTGTGCGGGCCAATCCTGAAGTGTAGGTTAGCATGTATGTGGCACTGAACAATATAATGCACTTTAAATTTAAGGTGATTTCGCGGGCTATATTTCACATCTTTGGCGAGCTACTTTTTGCGGGCCAGCTGTTTGACGTTTCTAGTCTAGTTGCCAACTCTGAATGGACAAGCAGTGGACATTAAGGTTAAACATACGGCAAAAATTACAGTTTTTAATTACACGGTTAAAATGTTGCGGTTGTAATTAACATAATGATAGATCTATGCACGGAAGTACTTTTTATCGTTTCTTCTTCTATGTGAATCATCCACCATTTTGACAAATTCATGTTTTGAATGGTACAGGACTTTTTGACGTTCGGGCAGTTATATTTGTTTCCTTAAGTATATTTCCTGGTTACCTCTTTGGATATACTTGAAGTTCCATTCCAAAGAAATTCTTCTTGAATAAATAAATACTCGCCCAAACATTTGGAAAAAATATTGTCTTAGTTTCATAAAATATGGTGGCATCTGACTCTTATTAAATTCCCTTTAATACAGGAAGCAAAACTTTCATTTATCAGAGATAATGACCTTACATATTATTTTGATTCTTCCACTATTTGTCAGTGTAGTGAACAATGAAATGTTGCACAGTAAGTTGAAATTTACCTAAACTGCAACTTTTCCTATGGCTTCGCGATGGCTGTGAAGATATGACGCAAGGAATTAAGAAACTGGAGGTTGCTGGTTCAAGTCTCTTCCGAGGCAGAGCTAAAACAACAACAGAAGGACACACGGGCCTAGCTCCTTTAACGTGTCAGGAAGTCAGGGATTGAGACACTTGCAAGACTGGGCTAGCTTCCTCTGAAGATCTCCTGTTGCCCCATTCTCTCCTAGTAAGAGAGTTTCCTACTTACTCCGATGCCTTCAAGGAGGTAAATTATATATTTGACTCCTTACTACGATTTTTAAATAAATTTCCTAAGTGGTCCAGGAAATAATATACTCCATATTTTACCGCAACTAGTAACTATATTTTTCAATGTGATCCAGGAAGTCACGAGTCATTGACACAGTAGTTACGCAATACTTCAAGTAAAATGAGAAATAAAGACTTCACTCATTAGTAGGACTCTTACACTGTGTTTTTAAGGGATTCAGGAAGTCAAGGTGTCTCATTAGCACGACTGTCGCGCTAATGTAAGCCCGCCTCGTTACTTTGCGTGTAATTTCCTAATTATAATTAATGTTTCCCCGATACAATGGTCGCTGTTTTTTTTTAATAATTGTTTACTAATTGTTGTTGTTGTTGTTGTTGTTGTTGTTGTTGTCGTCGTCGTCGTCGTCGTCGTTGCTGTTGTCATTGTTGTTGTTGTTGGTGGTGGTGGGTGGTGGTGGTGGTGTGGCGGTGCTGATTGTAAGAAAGACAGGCTATTTTATTATTTATCTGAGATATAGTAGAGAGAGAGAAAGAGGGAGAGAGAGAGAGAGAGAGAGAGAGAGAGAGAGAGAGAGAGAGAGAGAGAGCATTACTCCTGATTTTGTTTCTTAACACTCCTTCATGAGAGGAACTAGTGTGTTCTCTGGTTTTCCACATTACATCTTTGTGTCAGCGAAGCAAAGACAAGGATTAATAAGGGCTTTTCTTAATTTTTGTGATAATCGCATCAAATCTGAACGCATTATCGTGCAACTACACCCAAACGCAAACTCCGTACCAGTTTGCACCCAACTTCCGAATTGGCACGTGCGCATGATGAAATGATACACTTGCTAACTGACCAGACGGGTGACAGCTAACGCAGGCAAGAAACGATTACCAGCCTAACTAGGTCACGTGCAGAGCATCCGGAGCGGAGCCCTAAATTGTTGCGATGGGTGGGCATCTAGGAAGGATGTCTTGCCAATACCTCGGAAGAATAAGTATGTCACCGGGTTGTTGTTAAGTAGCCTTTGTAGTCTGTGCCTTTGAAGACAGTCCTGCAACATTACCTACACAAAAGTTAGTGATGGACGAGCATTTTGAATAGATGAATATGATTGACTGGTAAAGTCTTGTTACATTGGCTTTTATTGGCTGATACATCTTTCTGACGATAACTGATCACACGGTCATACTGCTATTTTATTTATAAACCCGAGGCGAGTTTCAGTGGAGTTGACTAATTAAGAACGGTCTATAGAATGAAAATGTTAGTCCATTTACAATTCCCCAGGCACTACTAGTGTTAACACCGGAGATTACATGGGCTTGAGAAGTCTGTCTTTAATTAGGCAAGGTAACTCCGGCCCAGAGCCAGTGCAGTGTCAGTAACGACATGGGCCGTAAGATGCCTTGCACTATCCTTTTATGAATATTTAACCTTTGTAACGCGGGAGCCGAATTTGGTAGCTCCTACTACTATCTATGTATGATGCGGGTGTCGGTTTAACTCGTCTTGCTCTGCCAAGCCGAGAGAAGTGAAAGACGGACTGGCCTGACTAGTATCAAAGATGTCAGCCGGCAAGTTACTCTGCAAGGCAATAGCATGGTATAGTAGAGTGCCGCAGACAGGGGCTGCGGCCGCACTGGAGGCTGGAGCATGAATGTCATACACTGAAACTCATGACCCACTGTCTAGCGGGGCGGAACTTGGAGGAGGGGAAGGGAAAGCTAACAGCGGCTCTTTCTGAGATTAATGCCCTTAATATAAATCACTGAGGCGGAAGTGACCCTGTCATCAATAACATACTCGCTGCACACCACAAAATATATATCTATATATTATTACATTCTGTGCTGCATATCACAGCTGTCTTTAGAAGGTCTTTTCAAATGATGGATGTCTTCCACAGCCGCCGCAATTTTTTCCTCTTCTCTTTGGGTGAAATATGAAGGGCAGACGGACACAATGTATG
>JAWQUT010000001.1:1063258-1075929 GCA_033807755.1 Ellobium chinense
CCCCCCATCTCTCTTTCTCGCTCTCTTTGAGTAAATATGACCTGGACTGAGAAGCTCATATTAACCCGAAGTTTGTCTTAAAAGTAGGGAAGGCTACATGTATTAAAACTTTATCATAAGTAATCGAAACTTCGATACTTTACTTCGTATTCTAGCGTAATTGTTATCGATGTATTATGCCCACCACATTCAGACAAAACCCGGTTTTATGTTTTTTTTTGGTCACATCATTGCTGTAATTTTCGAGCTGTACTGTAACTATAGAAAGGTATAATGAGCACCAGGCGGAAGTTGCTGAAAGAAAGGCAAGGCGAATAATCAGCACCGGTTGAAACAGTCGCTATCATGAAATGCCAGTTTTTTGGTGGTGCTGTGTTGTTGTTGCTTTGCATACTGTGGTATCGTGTCATTGAAGCAATTTTTTAAAGTACTAGTTGGGTAGATATACGATTGCACCCCCCCCCCCCCCCCCCCCNGAAAAAAATCCAACAAAGAGTTTCTTGACGGTTTATGATCCAAGTGGGTGTGGTGAGCAACAGAAAGAAAGTCTTCAAAAATCTGAGATCCGGAAGTGCGTTAAAACTACGTCGATCCAAGATGGCCACTACTGACTTTAAAAATGCAGTATGCGGTAGTAGTTTTTGGGGTTTTTTTTATATATCTACCCAACTATACCTACCAAAATCTGAAACCCGGAGGTGTGTTAAAACTAGGTCAGATCCAAGATGGCCACTGCGACTTTGAAAATGCTGTTTGCGGGGTTTTCTTTATTTCATGTATCTACCCGACCATACCTCCAGTCCTCATGTTTCACCCCATATCGCAATGATATTCCAAAAATTAACAGAATAGGATAATATGATACATCCGTACTTTGCTTTGCATATCGGAGAAATTTTATTGGAACACTTCTGTTTATAGTACCGGCAATCTTCATTTTCTACCGAAAACAGCAGTCACATTTGGTAAACTAAGAGAACAGAAACAGTTGGTTTGTTGTTTTGGTGGTTTTTATTGGCGGGGAAGGGGGGGGGAGGGGGTAGACGGGCAGGAGCTCGATATTGATTCTGTAATCTTAGTGGCATTTGGAAAGTCCTCTTAAAATTTCCAGACAATGGGCCCCTAACAGGCATAGACAAAATAAGACCCACGGTGCCAAAGAATCTTTTTATACTGGCTCTATTTTTTATGGGGTAACTATTAAAGAATCCACCTTTCTTATGATTATCATTTTTGACTTGAAAAAAAAAATGCACCTCATGGTCACAAAGCGTTTGACAAATTACGATTTTTACGATATAACTAATTAATCAGTGTGACGAATGCATTTTGACAATGTCCCTGTCCTGCAAGTGTGCATCGTCATCAGCTGCATGTGCATTGCCGTACTGTACTATATCGTGCCGTGCCGTGCCGTGCCGGGCGGCACTGTGCCAAAAAGAGAATTTGACGAGGAGGGAGTGGGGCATAATTTCAGGAGCGAAGAATGAATGAGAAAGGAGAAGGGAAAGGAAAAAGAAGGGAGAACAAGAGAGTGAGATGGTAGGAGAAAATAAGGTAACAGAAAATGCGCGGTTTTTGGTTGTTTTTTTTAAGACCTAAAAGCGAATTTGTTGTTGTCACTTAAGTTCGGAAAGGAAGGGAGAGAGGGAGCGGAATTTCAGGGGCGAATAGAAAATGAAATTTATGAGTGAATTTTTATGATGACTAAGGACAGGAAAGTGTGCCGGGAACGGGGTGAAAAGGCACGGGAGTTTTGGGTTGTGTTTTGTTGGGTATTTTTGTTTGGGGGAGGGGGGTGAAGCGACGGCATTTTTTACTGCGCCTCTTGGCACTAGATATCTTTTAGCTGCACATTGAAAAGGTCGTGTCTTACTAAAAAGTGTTTTCACGGCTACCGTCATTATTACTGTCAACGTAAGATGATTGTGAACGTTTTAGATACCATCGTCAGACGCAATCTGAGATGGCTGGGCCTGACGGAGCCAAAGACACTTCAGAGCCACCCTCCCAGTGGCCATAATGCCGAGCTGAGCCCATATAAAGAGTGCTTTTTCCTGAAATGCACTTTCGTTGAAAAATGTGTTGGTGGTGTATATTCAAACATGCATTTCTGTGTAAATTCATTTAAAACCGAATCGAGCTCAAAATCTGAACTCCTTCAAATTATATACATGTGTGAAGTGCAATTACCCTAAAGTTATTCCTCTTTATTTCAAAAATAGTCAGAGACCACATACCTAGTTTTGAAACAAAAAAAAAAACGCTCTTCCTCCGCTTGCGTGGTGGTTGCAGATACAAGTTTTTGTCTACAAAGTGCAGAGAGGTCGCCTATAAGATACACAATGTATTTATAGTCTTATTACCCGAGTTCAAACTGTCACATTCAGAAACTTTCATACAGCCCAAAAATATGTCGAGTTAGTCAAGTCTGTTTATTTTGGCCAAAGCCGACCACATACAATATAATGGCACATCGGCGCAAAAAGAATGAATGGAAAGGAAGAATACAAAACATGCTTATAAGTCACTTATTTTTAGCAACTGACATCTCCGTCTATTTCTCTTTCTCTCTCTCTCAATCCCTGTGTCTCGTTTTCTCACTAACTTTTTCCCCTCCTATCTCACACCGTCTTTCTCTCTCACTCACTCACTTACTCTTCCCATCTAATGTTAACAGTTTCAGTTACAACTTCCACAACATCCTATTAGATCAGACACATCTATGTATTCTTGCAAATGTCATTATTTCTTATAATTTCCCCTTTAGTTAGGGACACTAGAAAAAAGAACAGTACAAATAGCAGGACTCATCAGAGCGATTAAGTTTTAGCCATGGTGTTTTTAAATGATCGCATTTACCCCAGAGAGCATGCTCACACGTGGTTTTTTTTTTTGTTTTTTTTTTGCTTAAATTAAGAGATTGTGCATAACGATGAGATTTCTTACCATCATATTACATTAGCGCATCGATACTGAATGCACTCTTAAAAGCGTTCAATATGCAAAGGTAATGTATTTATTACGATGGTAAGAGATCCCATCCTTGATGCGCAATCTCTCAGTTCTATTTTCCCTACCCTCCTCCCGAGAGCACGGTCGTTGACAAAAAAAAATACCCTGGGGAATACATGATAGTATATTTAATATTAAAAGTCATCGTCATTGGAATTACTATCACATTGATCCATTATAATAGAGGGAAATATACGAGTCCACTTTCATAGATATATTTGGCTGCTACTATGGATCGCTTTTCAAAACCTATCATATTCTTCAGTCACTGACCACAGTAGTGACTTGCTAAGATTTGCTTATTTGAAGCATTCCTTGTAAGGAACTTGGAAAGCTCCGTTCAGATGGAATTCTCTTTTTAAAACATTTCTTGAACTGTTCCTTCAAAAACAATTTCATTTTATATTTGTGTCCAAGCATAATTCTCAGTCAATCATTAAAGAGAAATATTCTTTTTAAAATCACTGTTTGCAGGTCGGCACCTCAACAACTGGTTCAAAAGATGTTTCCGACACTTTATCCAAACACTGATGCCCCTCCCCCACCCCCTTAACCGACCCGATTCCCCCTCCCCCTTTTCTCCAACTCCCAAACCCCCGAAGAGATCAATCTCCTCTCTTGACAAAAATACTCTACTGCAAACACTAATCAGATCGGTGAGAAAGGGTTACAGTGTTATCAGCTAACTCAGTTTTGGGTTTTTTTTCTTTTTCAAATTTTGTTTCTTTAAAATAATGTCCTGAAACGGGGTTTCTAAAAATCTCAAATGACGTCATCAAAGCGTGTTTTGGAAAGTCCATGCCATATCAGTTTCCATTGTGTCCTACAATAATCGATATATTTATTCCATCCTTCAGTTTTTCATGTCACCTTTTCTGTCTTTTTTTCTTTTTCGTGATACTGAGGTAATCCACGCCACTGACCTAAAAGAGTGCACTCCACAAACGTGTCTCTGACATAGCAAGAGAGCGACTGTGGAGTTTGTTGTAATACTGCTGCTATTGCTGGTATTATGATTTAACTTTGTGATGTTTTTGCGGTTGTCGTGTAGGTGTTTGTTTTTCGTACTGTGGCATGGATATGTGTTTCTGTCGTCGTCACCTATGATGGTTTCAGGAGGTTGTCGTTGTTTTTATTGCTGCTGTTGCTGTTGCTGTTGCTGATGCTGCTGCTGCAGCTGCTGCTGCTGCTACTGCTGCTGCTGCTATTTTTACTACTATCCTTATCGCTGTTGTTGTTGTTTTAGTTGCTGCTGTTAATGTTGTTGTTGTTTTTGTTGCTGCCGTTATTGTTGTTTTTGTTGCTGCTGTTGTTATTGTCATTGTTGTTGTTGTTGTTGTTGCCGCCATTATTGTTGTTGTTAGTGTTATTGCTAGTGTTATTGTTAGTAGTGCTGCTGTTACAACTGTTGCTGTTGTTACTTTGCTCGTTGTTGTTAATTATTTTGTTGTTGTTGTTGTTGTTCTTGTTGTTTGTTGTAGCTGTTGTTGTTGTTGTTGCAGTTGTTGCTATTGTCATTATTGCAATAGAAGTAGTAGTAGTTGTTGTTGTTGTTGTTGTTGTTGTTGTTGTTGTTGTTGTTGTTGTTGTTGCATCGGTTTGATTCTACTTACCTGTTGTTCTGCTCCTTGCTGTTATCGTCCTCCTTGCTGTACTATTCCTGAAAATAAAATAAAAAAATGTTCTTTGGTGTTTTTTCTTTGAAAATGAAAGAACGAATACATCTCCTTCCCCCCGTTTCCCCGTCCCAACACACATACAGAGACATACCAACAAAACATACATCAGTCACAATATAGGTACAGTAGAACTTCACTATTTTGAACCTCATATATTCCAAAAATTCTGCATATGCCAAATGCAATTCTGGCCCGTAATGGCTTATTGTTTCTAGCAAATTTCTCTCAGAGTGAGTTTGAACACTTTAAAAGCTTAAGATTATGAAAAAAAAAATGAAAAATGAAAAAAGGACTTTTATTTATCCCGTAGGGACAATTGGTTTTCAGTGCCATGTAGATACACATCTTATTCATTATACATTTTAAATAGAATAATATACACTATACAAATTAATACCCAATATCATCAATAAAATCCATAACAAAGTTATGGCTAGTCGCCGCAATGCAGCGTTCTGTCCTGTCTCCCCATTGCGTAAGCCAGGTGTTGTTTTACACCTGAGTAGATTGGGGGAAAGGAAGCGATATGTTTCTTCCAAGGGCACTACACCCCAAAACGGCAGGCTAAGGAAATACAAGCCATAAATCATAGAAAGAGCCTTCAAAGTTTCAAGACTTGCTGAAAACAAGCCAGACCACAGTGTAATATGTCGGCATTGATTTACAAATTACAGGACAAATAAAATATCAAACAAACATACAGCGATCTATAAATCGATAAAATAATCTACAAACTACATCTGTTCATGAATCAATCAATCTTTTCCATTGATCAATCACTCAATCAATCGAGCCACTCTCTCATCCATCAATCAATCAATCAATCAATCAATCAATCAATCAATCAATCAATCAATCAATCATTCAATCAGTCAATCAATCAATCAATCAACTAACTGACCAACCAACCAACCAATCAATTATCGATCAATCAATCAACCGATAGAGCAACGAACCAACCAATGAATCAATTAACCAACTAATCAACTACTCATTCAGCCAAAGAACCAATCAGTCATTCAACCAACTAAACAATCAGTGAACCGCTCAACCAGACAACTGTGAGCTGAGCTCAAATCATGAGAACAAGACGGGCGAGCACGCAGTCTCCCACCCAACCAAAGTAATACATCGTTCTCCCACGGCGTGCGAGTTCTTGAGGTACTATTGCAATCGGAGCAACGTTTGTTTGGTCTCTGCGGGTGCACGAAAGGGGCGGTCCTATCTCTCTACTGGCAGCCCTAGGCAAAGGAAGTATCAATCTTTAGACAAGCCAAGATGGCTGCGACAGGTGCGGAAGAGCTAAGAATAATAGTGCGCCGACTTACGAGTGGTGCTTGCTATAATTTATATCTTTGCCTCATTCGTTAGCATACCTATCACTGTTGATTCAACGTTGATTCTACATCCTCTTCCAACACAAGGCCGTTGATAACGAGTTCCCACTAACAAATGTGAAACCGTAAATGATGGCCACCATTTTGCCGAACTACATTTTCCGGTGTACGCAAAACATTTCACTAACAACAACAAGTTAATGGTTGTTGAAGAGAAATTCAGCTTTGAACATATTATTAGGTCTTGTGATAAATTTTTTGTCGACGTACTTCTTCCTTTCCAGATTAAATTTTGGACATTCGTATATGGCGTGAAATTCATCTCCAACAGCAGAGTTATTTTTACAAAAAATGTCACTAGAGAAGGTGCGCATATCTCCCCGCCGTGGATAAAGTTCAGCTGCAAAAAACGTACCCCTGAGTAAAAGAGACAAAGAATATAGCATCAGGCAAGACGCTAAAGATTGGAACAACTACAAGAACATTGGCCAAGGACTGTTACCGTATTCAATCTAATAAGTCTGGTTGATAATTCGCTTAACCAACACAATTTCCCTGGATTCCATTGTTCCATTTGCTCATCCAGACTGTTTACAACAGAGCTTTCAGAGAGACAACGAATACAAAACTCCGCACTAAACTCAAGCTCTTTCTCTAATATGAAGAGGGGAGTTCTCTTTATGAAATCAGGGGGGAAAAAAAGAAAGTAGAAACGAAGGGCAGACAACCGAGAATGTCGGGGTCGGTCTGATATCAAATGAAGACAAACGAGAAAGTGGATTTCCCAACTCGATTATTTATTTGTCTGCGTGTCCATAACAGTCAATGCGTACGCGGAGGGTCGAAGAAGGTGACGTGCAATAAATAGAATTTTAAAGGACGATTCCGATTACCGAGATCCAATCATTCTCGACTATGAATTGTTCATGGTATAGGAGTTGTTATCGAAGTATTGTCAAGAGAAGGTTACCTTTTACTTGCCTGACCTCATCTGGGCATTCTAAGTTACTATTCAGAAGAGGAAGATATGTGATAATGGTAGTATTATTAATGCTAATAATAATAATATGGTTAATAAGTCTCTTATCTAGGCTGATGCCCGTTCACCCTTACTTCACACTTACTTAACACTATTATTACCCAAGCAGGTCAGGTCATTCTAGAACTTTCTGAACTCCCAAGGGAGTATACAATGTCGCTGTCATATACAGGAGCTGATCACTAGCATTCTGACAATATCTTCACTGCTTATAGCCAGGTACCCATTTTACAGATGGGTTGGCTGAGGAAAATGTGAATGAAATACTTTCCCAAGGCACATGCAAGATGACCGTGGTCGGGAATCGAACCACCAGTCGAACACTACAACCATTCAGCCACGCTCCTCCACATAAACTAAACCATTTGTAATGAGCTTACTACACTTACACACTTCATCCTCTGCGCCCCTTCTCCAATCTTCGGGAGAGACAAATATTTACGTATGCATTTGTGTCACTAAACTTAATTGGTGATTGGCCATAACAAGTTTAGTATCCGATTTCAGGGGTTTTTTTAGAACCGTCTTAAATCAAGAAACAAAAGAGAATAGCTCCCATTTTTTTGTTCAAGATACAAAAAACTTTAGTTACTCAAGTTATAAATATGAACATCCAAAATAATACCAATCAAATTAACCATTAACATTAGGCATTTATACTGTCTTATATCTATATCTATAGCTATAGCTATNATGTATGTATGTATTCATTCATATGCCTTTTTCTCCCCTCCTCTCTCACTATTTATATCTTTTCTCCCTTGCTGTATCTACTGACCCCTTCTCTTTTTCCTCCCTCCAATCCATCCCTCCCAATTTCACAAAAGCACAAAACATATCAACTTACAAACTATAATTCCGTTACACCTTCGTTGGGGGTTTTTATCAGAATCGATCACAATTATAAACAAAATCGGACTCGCTCCCAACCAAAGTATCATAATTGCCCACCAGAGGTAAAATATATTCTCATAAGGGGATCGGATCTTCTTCCGGGCTAACCAAGTTACACCTTCTAATGGAATGTAAAACTGTGGTGACGATCTGTCTTTCGATCCTCCTAGAGCTCCGTTGATCCTCTGCGACTGGCGCCAGTTTTGTCTTGGGCTCCATGCTGGTGTTTTCTTATAATGTTCGTATCTTTATTTTTTTTTCTTCTATTTTGGTCATTTTCACATGTGGCAAGACTATACTTGTTTTCTCTTTCTCAGCCTTTGCACTGGGCACCACCATTTGTGTGTGAGCGTACACAGTTTGTTCTTAAAGCGGAAAGCAATATCAATGTAGCAGGACAACCGAAGACAAGCAAGACTAACGACAATGGTCAAAATAGAACATTTCTTTGACTGCTGGTAGATAAAGACAAAAACATCATCCCTAGAGTTGTTGTTTTTTTTTTTATTGCTGTTGTTGTTGTTGTTTAATTTTGTGTTGCCAAAATGTTCCAAATGTGGTTCCATTCTGCGACAAAATCATCCTTTGGCCTATTCCCGTACAGTCAAAGACCGATATTTTGTTCCTAGCACTACCTCTTTGCGTACGGCCAAGCATGTCTGTACGAAATATGCATTTATACAACGTGACAATGCGTATGTACGTATTTTTTTTTCTGAGTGGACGCGATGGACGTATCAGTTGTCTAGGACCGTGAACCCACGGTTTTATCGGAGCTACAAATTATAATGGGTCATATTGCAATAAAGCGCTTGATTGGCTTCAGTGATGCTCTTCCATGCGGCTGTCAGATTTTAGAAAAGTCTTGGGGTCCAGAAAAAAAAATACTGTCACTGAAATCAATAAAATTGAATTTAAATACTTTGCTATTTAAAGTATTTGGCGCTGAAGTCTAGTTAGAATTGTTTCGCTGATTTCTTCATGTTGTTCGATCAAACAGTTGTACGTTTCACATTACCATTCCTGTCCTTTTTCTGTTGTTTTTCTCTATTTTGTCTAATGTTGATTATCTTTGCATAGCAAACAGAGGGTCTCAAATACATTCTGAAAAACCATGTAATATTTAGGGTAATGTATTCTGGTGCCATACTGATGTCTGCTGATGCCCAATCTTTGTGTAGGTACGAGCCTGAATATCTAACAAAGTGAGTAAAAATGTGATGGCATAAGACATATCCCCAAACTCCTAGTGTAAACACATACAGCCGTTTGTTGTCCGCTTGGCATGAGGATCTGGTTCAGCTCATGGGGTGGGTGAAAAGAATGAGTCTCCGCAGATGTAGGGCTCAGTGAGATAATCTGTAAACGTGGCCACCCTATGAGCATCCAGAAGAGCGTCTAGACTTATGTTCAGAAAAAAGCATTACCGTATCTCCTTTAAAAATCATCCAAGGAGACAAATTATTTTTGCTCAATAGTAACGAATGCAAATTTGCTCATTCTTAATTTTCTTTTTGCTCAAAGATGGGCGTACAGTTGTCTAGGACCGTGAGCTCACAGTTTTATCGGAGATATAAATTATAATAGGTCATATTGCGATAAAGCGCATTATCGTTGCA
The DNA here is from genome assembly GCA_033807755.1 of Ellobium chinense. Classification (NCBI taxonomy): domain Eukaryota; kingdom Metazoa; phylum Mollusca; class Gastropoda; order Ellobiida; family Ellobiidae; genus Ellobium; species Ellobium chinense. Next base: position 1,072,842 of record JAWQUT010000001.1, read on the forward strand.
TGTTTTGCTTAAATGTGCTTTCACTGTGTCTTCAATTGGCAGTTGATCTGAGCAAATCTATTGTAATTCTGTGTGCATTTTATGTTTAGAATCTCGACATCTGTTCCTCAGCATATATTTCCCTCCTGCTTTTAAGGGACAGGGTTAGTTATTTGCTTCACAGTCTAATGAGTCCACATCATTTTTCATAAAATTTAAACCGCGGATGTGTTTTCTTTTGTACGACGGTTTTTGAGAAAACACCACAGGAATCGGAATTGTCAGCCTGTGTGCGCCGCCATTATCCGTATTGAGTGACGTCAAAATGCTACCAGATGATTAGTTCAGACGGTTTGCTTAAGCATCTGCACTAATCGTCTGCTATTTCTTCTCGCTTTTGACGTCACACAACAATGTAAGCAGGATGGAAATGCTAATATTCAAGCTGTGTTTTCACAAAAATGACCAGGTGGAGGGAAAAATTACGCGGTTTACAGTTTTTGCACAATCATTGTGTATTTCTTATACTATGAAGCAAATATCTATCCCTGTCTCTTTAAGCTCAAACCGGTTGCATGTCTTCCAGACAGTGCGTCCAACGTGAGTATTTGCAATTGCCATATGGGGTCTATTGAGATCCCTTTGGGGGTGTCAGCAACGACTATCGGTCTTTCTGTTTAATTTCTTCACGAAACCGATTAGTAGCCGAAAAACAATAGCGTTGGAAAACCAGTGTTTTTTTTTTGTTTGGCTTCCCCTGTTTTTAACTGAAGCTGAAGAAATACCAACACCCAGTGAACCCCATGTGATTCCGCCAATGAAAAATACCAGTTCGTTCAAAATGCAAAGATTTAAAAGAAAGAATGAATAAAATTTCCGGCCCATACAAACCACATTCTTTGAAGAAAATATAATAAAGGATGCTGACATAGATCTATAGTTTTAGTTGGCTGAGTTTTTGGGTGTTTTTTTTTTTTTTAATTCCTTACACTTTCCTATCTCTCGCGCTCTGGGCTAATCCATTACTGTTTCAAATCCGCTGCCCAGATCATCTGTCTTTTTATTTTATTTTTATTTTAATGACGTTGATGAGGGTTTGTTCGAAATAAACGAGTGGAAATTCCAATCCACATTTTATAGGCTCCATGCTAAAAACAAAGAAATCATTATTTCAGATTTTTGTTTTAAAGGCAATATCCAGGACGCTTCCACCTTGTGCTTAACTGAGCGTTAGAGACGTGGCTAAGAAAGAAAGAACACATATGAAGGAATTTATTGATATATTTATTTTCTCCACTTTAACACAGATGCTTGGAGAGCAGGCGTATACTAACTTGAATACTCCTGCCTGGGCAGGAATCAAAAGAAGAAAACTAGTAAGTGTCGTAATGGTGACTTTCCTTTCTTAATCCTACCTCTGACACTACTCCTTGTCCATTAGACTAAAGACTCCTTTGATACTGCTTTTGTATGTGTGCCTGTTAGATGGTGGGTGTCTGTTTTTGTGTATGATTTAGCCGTAAGGCTATCTCATAATGCGCATTTCTGGTCGTAAGAGTAAACCATAGTATAGATTTATTTTTTTTTTAGCTTTTCGGGAAGGTCAACCGCGATTGCACGGAGTTAGCTGCACACCTGTGAGACTGATAAACTATGAATCAAGCACCAGGTACCCTCTGTTTCCAGAGTCATTGCCCCTTTTCTGTCCACATTAACACAGATGCTTGGAGAGCACGTATACTAACTTGAATACCCCTGCCTGGGTAGGAATCAAAGGAAGAAAACTTTTTGATAAAGTTACAGTATGTAGATACAAATTTGAATGATCCAAAAATTTAGTGGTTCATAATCAAACACTGATTAGCCACCCTGCTGCATAAAGCTTTGCGACCACCGCCCATATGTTTAGTCGTTAGTATGGGAAAGAAGGCCAAGAAAATTCAACAGCGATCAGAATATGGACAAACTCGATAACATGCGTCATCACATTTGTCCTCATCATGGGCAGCCCTACACGTTTTGTAAGCAACAACATGACAGTCTGAGCTTATTGGATACTTCTATTTCAAGCGGCTTAAGTAGGCGGAGATTGAAGGAGAACTTAGCGTTTCAAAGTCCGATCTAGATCTATGTGACAGCTCTATACAAAATATAACCATAAGCTCTCGGAGAAGATGCAAGTGCAAAGAAGTATATAGCCGAGTTTCAGTCCCCTAGGCTTATTTGCAACTCCTCAGGAGCAAGCACAGTGTTGTGTTTAAGGGGGGATGAGATTATCCACTGACTTTGTGAAAGAGATTTGCAACATTTCACAACAGTAGGAAGAAGAAAAATTAGATTTTTAAGTCTCCTGTCAAGGCAAAGCCCGTTCAGATGAGTTCATTTAGTTACTATCTAAGCAGGCTTAGTCTCTCGATTTCTTTCTCAGCTCCCTCGAGAGCGTACTGTGCTGATGCCATTTTATAGCTGCTAATCTTCTATCTTGCACTTTTTACAACTAGATGCCCATATTTTACAGATAGATGGACCTGGAGAAAATGTGAATGAAATGCTATCCAAGACATTTTTATAACACGATCGTGGTCGGGAATCAAACCCACTTCCTTCATTATGAGTCCCACGTGGTAAACATTCGGCCACACTGCTCCACGTCATCTGAAAAATGTTGGATTTAAACGAAGGTTGCTATTAATGGATCGCAATTACGTCCCACGGCTTTTGTCCGAAATTTGATTTCCCCGGAGCTATTCGCAAATTGGCAACAAAACACCTCTTGGTAAACAACTTAACAATGCAAATTTGAGTATCAGATATAAAGGTCTTGGCTTGTGTTATTTTCATTTCAACCAGCTTAGAACGGCAGAGATTAAAAGCCAGCTTAGCTTTTCGGGCTCAGATTTATGTGACAGTTATAACTGAATCATGATGCACCTGAGCTTGGGACAAGTGCAAAGAGTTCATCATCCTGGTATATTTTTATCTCCACTTGTTTACGCTGGAAACTGACCTGAACATGAAACTCACGCGAGGCACCAACCTTTTGGCGTTCAATCTTCATCTCTTATCTAGCTTAGCCAAACCCCCCCCCCCCCCCCCCCCCCCCCCCCCC
>JAWQUT010000001.1:1087964-1100176 GCA_033807755.1 Ellobium chinense
ATTATACACAAGGTGGCGATTCGATTTTTATAATTGAAGAGAACCACTTCTCTCGAAGAAGGAAAAGAACTTCACCCTAGCATGACATAAATTTATTTTTACTCACTCGAAAAGTGATTCCCTACGTCTGAAAATGTGCCACGCTGATGCATGGAATCTTGCATTTCATGATGAGAAAAGAAAATCGAAATGCAAAAGTGTGTATGAACTTAACAGTGCCTGAAGCCTCAAGAGAGCGATCGAAATAGACATGATTTCTCTTCTTTTGAATGAACAGGCAAGGTCACACTTAACACAGTTCTAGCAATAATATCATCCAAACATTCGCAGTGTTCAATGGCGGGTCCTTGAAATTCCACTGGCGTTTTTCAGTTTCCCACCACATTAAGCGGTTGTTACAGCAATGGTCGTATTAAACGATCGATCATTGAACACGAAATGAAAGGGTTATTTCCGTTCATGTCTTTATTCATTGTCATTTTATGACAAGGTGGATTCTTATTGAATGGCTCAATAAAATGAAACCGTGAAAAAAAGAGAATAATGAAAAAAGACATATTTTCGAAAAATGTAAACTGTGAAATGCGAGAATGTGATCAAGATAACTGCCATGTAACAAAATCGAGGTAGAACCTATGATTATTCGCTTGAGTTAGTCTTTCGCAAATGATTGACTACTCATATGAGATATGATTATAATAGTCATTTTGAAAAAAGGAACTTGCCCTATATTCTGAGTGGTCTGCAAGACAATTTACGTCAAAAGAAGAGGAGGGATGGGGATGACATTACTGTCTCCTTCCAGGATAATGGTCACGTGACATACGCATTCCAAATTTTGCATTTTTTTTAATATAGACAAAAAACAACAACAACGAAATGAGAAAATTGTAAAGCAGAGGAAATATTAGGAGCAAGGTACGGGAGTGAGCAGAGACCACCTAGTAAAGAAGTCAGTTGACAATCAAATTCATATGTAACCTGTGTAGCATGGGATCCGTGTGTGTGAGTGAATATGCCAGTACAAGGACCTCATAAGCTGATCTGCAACAGGGATAATCATTTTAAAAGCTTGAACTCTCTGAAGACGTATAGTGTATACATCTCTTCCACCATGCACCAGCCCACCAGCCAAGAAATAACAGTGTGCTATGACATCTTCTCTTTCGCAAATGGTTGACTACTCTTAAACCTTGCTAGTCTTTGTATGACCACCTTGTTATTGTTGAAAAATATCTTCTCTTTTTTTTATTATTTTTGATTTCGGGTATATGTTGTTTTGTCTGTCTATAAATTTGCCATGCATATTGATGTTCGATTACCGATATGTTATCAGGATTTTAACATGGGTTCAAATAAATAACCTGAAGTCGAAATGGAACTTGCTGTGTAATAACATGTCCTTCACATTCACTAAGTCAGTCCAAATCTATCATGCTTTATGCCATAGACTACACCTGGAAACTGTATACGTTTCGCATGATGAATTCAACGTCATCAAAAATCTGTCAAGTCTTTGGTGAGATGACAATGAGGAGATGGCAACTGATGAAATGTGTCCAAGAATCACACACACACACACACACACACACACACACACACACACACACACACACACACATATACATACACATACACAGACACATTCACACAATACTTACACACACACAGAGCACAGAGATATAGGAACACGTTTCACTCTCTACTGTCAGCAGTTCAAAGGAGCACTATGAATACCAGGCTGGAAGCGCGATAGGGGAATCGGGAGTTTGATTACATTATAAAGCTATATTCAATAACGTGTGAACGGCAAACTCTATTCTGACATCAAAAGTGAGTAAAATTCGGAGTTCAAAAGCAGCGATTTCATGTTTTTACGGATGTCAGTGTTTGCGTGGTGGATGCGGGAGGCAAATTTACCATCTACAATAGCTCTGTGTTGTGCCTCCATAAGGAAATCGACCATTGCCTTTAATGGAGTCTGAATAAGAGAAAATATACTGATAATATTGAATGTCTATTAGGTATTTTCAGCTCCATCACGTGACCTTGGAATTTTTGCTCACACGTTGGTTTGTTTACACGCTCTGCTCATGCATGATTACTCGTCATTTATCGAAATATCCTAGCATTCCCTTGATCACGTGGTGTAACTGAAAATACCTCATTACAAAGAAAACTTTAGCAAACACGCTTTGCGTATTCATTTCAAAGTGTTTCGGCCTGAAAAACACTGAAAATATTCTAGATAGACCATCTCTGTCTGTTCCTAATTAATAAAAAAATAAAGCCCGCTGTGAGGATCGAACATCAAACCTTGGGTTCTCAAGCTCACTGAGCTATCGAGTCGTTGGAGTTCACTTGGCTAACAAATTAGAGTATACAGTACTGCTCAAAGAGTGACATCAGATCAACTAATTTTACCCGTTCCGGACACAAGTCAACTGAACATAAGAGAATCACATGCAGGAGCATGGTGCATAAGTGTGAGAGAGAGAAAGAGAGAGAGGGAGAAAATGAGAGAGAGAACGAAGTAAGACGGAAAAAAAAAGAAAAATGTTACTGAAGAAAACACTTTCATCCTGTATTTAAAGAAAATAGGAGGCCGACAATGCTCTGTGGGATCAGACGCTATGGGGACAAAAGGAGAGATCGAGGTAACAAAGAGAGATTGACAGAGCAATCGATAATAGGTAACCATTTGCAAAACACGAACCCAAAAATGGAAAAACGATTAAACGAAATATTTAGCTGAATCCTGGAAAACTGGCGTGTGGGAGTTTGGGTTGAGATTAGGCATTAAACCGGGCCCAGGGACAATTTGAGCGCGGGTAAATTTTGCGGTGGCAAATAATTGCTGGCTTTTTTTTTTTTTTGAATGGAAGCGGAAGTTAGTCCGTTTTCTGAAGTACATGGCAAGGTTTGAATCTGAGTTCGCCATTTAACAATTCCGATGTGTATTGCAGGAATCGAATATTCGAGTCTTCTGAAGAATCCTATGGAATCGAGTTAAGTTTTGCGGACGATTCTTTACATTTTGGCTACAAATTGTATTTGAAAATAAATCTGTGCCCACACATCCCATTATAGAATGATAGGAAGAACATTTTGCATAAAGCTCGTGGCTCAATGGTTATGGGCTTGGACGCAGGATTAAAACGTCGTGTGTTCGATTCCCAACCAGTCATATCGTAAGTGCCTTGGGAAAGCATTTCATTCACATTTGCTTCAATCCATCAATCCATTAAATGGATACCTGGCTTTATACAATGGATGATATTGTCAGAATGCCAGTGATCAGCTTATATAAATGGCAGCGGCACTGGATGCTTCCCAAGGAGTTGATAGAGCCCTAGAGTGGTGAGGCATACTGGGTTAGTAATAGTATGAAGTGACGTGAGCGGACGTTAGCCTGGATACAAGACTCAAAAACCGCATTATTATTATTATTATTTATTTATTTATTTATTTATTTATTATTATTATTGTTCACAATGTGCTCTTTGAGCTTCACAATGACAAAACTGCTTAGACAGACACAATACTGTAATTATGCGTCCACATAACACCGTATAATAGTAATACAAAGTTTCGTAAAAGGGCGACGCCTGCCCCCTTGCTTTCTCATTATTATTTCGCCGTAGGAGGGCAGATCACTCAATATCTTTCTCGGCTCCCTGGGGAGCACACAGTGCCACTCCTATTACACGAGCGTTGACATAAAGCCTTCAGATAATAACTTTCACCGCCTGAAGCAGTCTCCGATTTCCACACTGATGAACTGGAAAATCATGTCAAATTTCTCAAGGCATTTGCAACATGACAATGTCGGGGATCGACCTAACACAGTCTGATCCTGAGTCCAGCCTCAAAATCATTGGATCATATCGTGCCATACTCAGTATGAAACCACTTTTCAATAGCACATAGGTTGCCATTGTTTCTTTGGAGTCAGATTGTGAGTTCTTGGGAAGGCATAGCTTTCAGTGATTGTAAACTTTCAAAAAGGTTCAAATGTAAACTTTCAAAAAGGTTCAAATCTATCACTAATCTAATTTTAAAATGAAAATCTGAAGTCGACTGGCTGGATTTCTGTATGCCCGATTTAGACATTTACGTCGCATAACGAGGGGGGTCTCAAATTTGTCATGGCATCCTGAAACGAGGAAGGATCACTGTATCGAGTAAATGTGACATGATTTTGATTCACCCTTTCCTGCCCAGGCAGCGCCCGGACAACTCAGTTAGAATTTAGAATGAGATGACGAAAGAATGCGTATTTTATGTACTGTAGAATATGAACTTTATGTCGAACAAGAACTGGCTCATGGTCATGTTAAAATGATATTTTAAGACCTTAGCAAATTTATTATAATCAGTTTTTCTGTCCTCGAAAATGTGTATATTTTGCAAACATGAGCATTAATCATAACCGTAATTACATGTTTAGCTATTTCAAGCAAAATTCTACTATCAGTGTATGTTAACCTAATTCTCTATTTCAATACGGTTATTATAAAAATATCACCAATTAAGACCAAGCACTTATAAAACTAGACATTTTTCACGGATTACTCAAAGTGTAGAATACCATGGGAACAAAACAGTTGCCTGTGACATCAGGAAAACTCTTTTAGAAAAGAAAAACATCGAGCACTGTGGCCGAATGGTTACGGCGTCGGACTCACGATCAAAGGCTGTGGGTCCGATTCCCGATCACGGTCATGTTGTAAGTGCCTTGGGAAAGTATTTCATTCACATTTTCCTCAGTCCATCCGTCTGTAAAATGGATACCCGACTATAGGCAGTGGAAAATATTGTCAGGATACTAGTGATCAGCGCTTACAAATGGCAACGGCACTGTATGCTGCCCAGGGAGTCGAGAAAGTCCTAGAGTGATCAGGCCTGCCGGGGTAATAAACAGTGTAAAGTCGCGTAAGTTGGCATTAACCTGTATACGAGACTTATAAACTGCATATTATTATTATTATCATTATTATTATTATTATTATTATTATTCAATTATTAGTACATGTATTAGACTCGCATTTTGTTTTGTGCGGTGTTTTTTTTTCCTCGAGTGTGTATCGTGCTTACAAGCATTTCCAGGAATCGCACCGTGCATGCATGCTCGAATCCCCGAGTCTTCGTATTCGCATTCTCGGATATTATATTTATATTCCCTGAGAGTCGATATTGCCCTTGCTTCTGAATTATGATACATCTCTCGGTTCTTGTTCGGCCTCAGAACACTCCTCTGGCGGGGTCAGTTTAGATCGGGCGGATCAGACAATATTTCTGTCGCCCACCTTATGGCTTATTCAAATATCGGACACATGACGCTTGAAGGACGATGGTCGTCTGGAGATTTAATACGACCTGGTGCGGTGGGAGAGGGACTTTAAAAATATGGAAGGCAAAAAAAAGGGAACGGAAAAGAAAGGGAAGGGTAAGAGCTTGAGACAGAAAGGGAATATCGTAATAATACCGTCTCGTTTGACGGGGTGACTTTGAGGACGAGGGAGCCAAACGGTTGGTTGATGGGTCAAAACGCGGTTCGTTAAGGTGGTCAGATATGGTCTGCGAAAATACTAGTCTATACACTGTGGGAAGCTCTTTTGTTGCTTCGGTGTCTAATAGGAGAAACATGGTTATGGTAACGTCCAGCAAAATGCCAGATCAGTTGCACTAACTTTTCACAGCTCTGACTTTACAACGATCACTTTCTATTTCGACAATACAGTAACCCTTGTTAGAAACAAGCAATCCTGAATGCTGTTAAGTCTGAGTTACCATAACTAACGTGGTAATCTGCAGGAATTGCTCTTAATTAAAAGTCAGATTAATATCGGCATTTTTTGGTAGCAGGGCACCATTTCTACTGCATCGATTGCTAATGTCCTGTAGCCTTGTTTTTTTTTTAAAACAAGACCACACTGAACACTCTGAGAAACCCTTGCGACATTATTTCAATATGGCCGACCGTCTGCACGGACAGTTCACAAAAGGATAACGGATGTCTTTGGTAGCAGGTAATACATGAAATCAGGGGTAGGCTGAAAACGACGAAAACAAATGAATACAATATAGGGACAAAATAATAAGCATCTAAATGGAAATGCATTGTTAAAATTTAAGAAAATGTGATCGAAACTTCGACATTAGTTTGGACCTATGCTGTTATGAGGAACGCGTCAACATTTTGAACATTATTCTCACGGATGACAAACAGTGCAGTAACAGGCACGTCTTCTGGGAAGACTAAGAACCTTAATCCTAGTGGTACTCTGTCATAATATGAGGTGACAGTCAATTATGCTTAATCGCAACTACTGGTGAGGATGGAAAAGAATTTGAATAAATACAGTTGATTTTATTCACTGGCTTAAAATTGGTAATGACGGTGTTCAGTTATCAGGAGCCGTTGCGATTTAACCGGATTATTGCTAAGCAGAGTCGACAATATGACAAGGGAGAGGGAGAGCAAAAGATAGCAAGAGGGGGTGAAAAAGAAATAGAAGGAGAGGGAGAGTGAGAGAAAAGAGAGAGAGGAAGAGGGAAAGAAGGAGAGGAGTGGAAGAGAAGAAAGTGAGAGAAAAGGCGTTGAGAGAAGAGAGGAAAAGGTGAGAAGGAAAAAGTAAGGGCAGACAGGTAGACGGAATGAAAGGAAGAGAAATGGGTGTGAGAGAAGGAGAGAGAGCGGGAGAGGAGAAAGTAAGGAGAGTGAGAGGACGACAGAAGGAGGAGTAAGGGAGAGAGAAAAAGCGAGCCATGTTATAAGCAAAAAAAAAAGAAAAAAGCGTGTCAGGGCGTGTTTTCCCAGTTCCTTTGCGATAATCTTCATTTGCTTCATACCTTACAGTATTTCATCTAGATGCAACCGTCGTGTCTATATTAGTTTATATTTTATTCGCTTTGATTTTTATTTGTTTTTCATATTATGTTCTATATCAACTTGTGAAAAAACGTCTTGAAATTCTACAAATCGGAAACTTGAGAAGGTGGCGGTTGAGGCCTGGACGCGTGAAGAAGCAGACTTCCTGCCATGTCTTACCAGTGTGTCCATATTATTTGGACAGGGGTAGCCAGAGAGGGAAGGTCTAGCCAGCAGAGACTGCCCTTCGAAACGAAGTTACGAGACTTGGCAGCAAATCTACAGAAAATTGCTGACTTCCTGAATCAAGCCAGCACCCTCTTAACAAAACTTAGACATGTCCGCAGAAGAAGAAGAAGACGATGATGAAGAGTGAGGAGAAAAAGAAGAAGAAGATAAAGAAGAAGAAAGTGAAGAGCGAGAAGAAGATGAAGAAAAAGAAGAAGAAAAAAGAAAAGTGACATTAATTGTTGTCTTCCCCTCTTATAGTTTTGTTTTTCCATTCTTGTTGAGACCAACACATTGATATTAATCGTGTTTAATATCCATGGCCTTGTGGCCTCAACATCTGATCCATAGGCTTCCAAACTTCCTAGCCCTCTACCCTCTTTTTTCCCCATCGACAATGTAGCTGCGAGATCGGTAGATAGAATTATAATTCTACAAAAGTGTGGGGTGACTGTTAAAGGCACCATAGCTTAGAGTAGGGACACAAATGATGTCATGAAACAAATATTAGAGAAATCAATACATGAATGAAATGGACACCAATTCGTTCTTTTTTTTTTTATCATAGAGACAGTTTACAAATACATGTATGTGAAATGGGATATTTATATGTGAAATAGGAAACTAAAAGCTACACAGTAAGAAAATTCCTTTGGTACGAGAGAACTGGAGGTATAGAATGCATATCGGTATACAAATATTATACATAAATAATGCAAATGCCTCTCTCTCTCTCTCTCATTCCCTGTCTGTTTCTTTCTATCCATCCTTGTCTCAGTATGTCTCTGTTCTATCTATCTATCTATCTATCTATCTATCTATCTATCTATCTATCTATCTATCTATCTATCTATCTATCCTTCTGTCTGTCTGTCTCTCTGTCTGTCTCTTCTTAATTATTACAGAATGTTGGAGCTAAAAAGGGAGGGGAAGCCGGAACGACCGCACTAAAAGTGAGCGCGAGAGAGAGAGAACGAGAAAGAGAGAGAGAGAAAGAGTAGACTGAAGGAAATGAAATTTTTAAAATTAAACGTCAGTGTCCCTAAGAAAACGTCTTCACCGGAAGCTCGCGATGGTGTAACTCTAACCGCCTTTCCTGTCTAATTTCGTGCCCCAAGAGTGCTCTGCTCTTGGGGAAATTCCCCATCAATAAATCCGCGACAAGCACACGCAACGCTTTAGACTTTCGACTACGCTTTTTACATGACAGACCGCTTGGGGCGAAAAGGCACTCTCTTTACTGAAAATACCTCGTGGAGCTAATGCCTTTATGCCACGAGCTGTCGATTATTCAAATCTGAAAAGACACGCGACAAAATGACGCGCTTCCGGTTTGGCGTTTTAATAAAGTCAGGCAAGGGGAGATTAATCTCATCCACAACGATGATGGGCTCGAATTAAACGAATCCGCCCAAAAGACACATTTCGCACGAAAATGCTGATCCGACATAGATACCCATCCAACAGTTGGGGGGTGATCTGGGGCCAAAAGTTAAGGGTGGCCATATCGATGTCAAAATATCAACATCGATCTATGGGTAGATATCGTTTACTATTCAATGTTTTGAGAAAATATCGCAGGTTTTGATATTCATTTTCAGATTTAATTCAAGATTTCTTCACTCTGTGCCTTGATAAAAACCATGTTTTTCACACCTTCCTCTGTATTTTAACGCCGAATTGTATTCACAACTTTCCGCTGTCCGCGGCTGGTGCCCAGTAATTTTGGCGCATATTACCTCAACTTCAGTGCTTAAAATGTACACACTACCGCGAGCCGCACGCAGTGATGAAGAAACTTTCGACCACCAGGTGGTAACACTGCTGTGTTGTGGGTATGTTGAGATGGAGGATATTTTTGTTGCAAATGCACAGGTGTCGAAAACATAATAAAGAAACGCGACAGAGACTGTGTGTGCCCCCTCCGCCCCACCGATTTTTCTTCATACTTCATCCAAAGATTAAAAAAAAAAAATTGCAGCGACGATGAAAGACTTCCATCATTTCAAAAAACCTTCCTAAGACAATAGCTGCTGTGGTGTGCAGCAAAGAATATAGACTATATCGAAAATGATCTGTGGTGTGCAACGAGTAGCAAAATCACTTCTGACTAAGTCATTAAAATCAAAGGCATTAATTCAAGAGAAGCCCCCCAAACAAATTTTCATAAAAGCATGGAGTAGAGAAGCCGCGTTGTTTAAAAAAAACGGTTGTGGTTTGGAGTGGGGGAAATGTGCATGTGACCGTAGTCACATTACCTATCAGGAGTTCATGCACTTTTGCCTATAAAGGACTACATGAACTGTTTTGTTTGTGTGTGTGTTTGTTTGCTTTCTTGTTTGTTTGTTTCTTTGTTTGTTTGTTTGTTTGTTTGTTTTTTCTTTGCTTGCTTTCTTGTTTGGTTGCTTGCTTGCTTGCTTGTTTGTTTGTTTTAACTTCAATTAGATCTTAACGTTCCTTGTCAGCACAGTGTTTTTTCTATATCAGGGACCAGACTTGAACACCTGCTAGGCTGTATCCAGGAGTGTGCATTTTGAAACCCGCGATAAATTATACTCACAAGATACAAGAAACAGAAACTATATTTTGCTTAGTTTATAGAAACATACGAGCATCCAAAATAATATTAGCGTAATTAACAGTTCACATAGGACACCAACATCATTATATCATAATTATACTGGCGGAGGTGAAATACGTAAAAAATTATATAAAACTATTAAAATAATAGTAAAATGAGTACGCTTTATTTCCTCATAGTAGATATACCTGAGAAGAAATGGAGAACTCCCCCCCCCCCCCCCCCCCNGGCAGGACTCGACAGGCGACCTTTCGCACAAATCGTCAATCTCTCTACTTCTCAGCCACTAGGCCGGAATTATAACGACTTAAAATCTAAATAATTTAGTTTGGTTCATCTTGTGAATGACAACACACCGTTTCTTGGAAATGGTGATATGCAATGAAATCTGCAGGAGTGCACCAGTGACCATATGCAGAATCCTTACGTTAATTAACGCACTGCGGTAACCACCGGACACTCTTAGAACATTAGGAGTGTTCACTGAAGTTAACGCAATTCGTTTATTAACGCAATAATTATTCACACGGCCACAGTTTCGTAAACTATTTAAGAAAGTTGCTGATTATTTTCCCTGCTCTTTTGTTATATCATCGCTTATGTAATAGAACATCGATGTCAGTATCGATATTTTTTTGGACGAGACATCACCCACCCACCCCGAGTGTGAGATAAGCGAATAAAGGATAAGATGTTATAGATTTCCTTTTTCATGAATTCTGTCTGGCAAACACGTAAAGAAGTACCGACGTAGCATGGGTCAAGAGTCCTCGTCACCCAGTCTTGGCCCCGATATTAAATTGTCAAGTTCTGGATTTGCATTTCCTCCGAGCAGTCGTCCAAGATCTGAGCGAAAGCTTGGTATCGACGATATTTTAATAATATAGTCGATAATCATGATAATGGGCACAAATTTAATATATAATATCGATTCCATACGACTTTATATCCCTTTGCGATTCCCTCTAGACTATGCGCCATTTTGGAACATGTTTCCCGGTGGAAAGTTGAGGGAGTGATGGTGGTGGGGGAGGGGGAGGGAGAGGGGGAAGGGGATGTTGCAACATCGATAAGGGGTCATGGCGCCCCAAAGTGGATGTCATGTTACGATGCACGATAATCTCGCATATCACATAAATGTAATTTAGCGTCCACGGAGCAGTCTGGGCAAAATTAAAAAAACAATAATATAAAAAATAAATATCCTTTTACTGAGACAAAGTGCCCTGTTACATCGGAAATGTATACATTCAAATCTGACATTCCTCAAAACGAGAAGGGCAAATGGAAAGGTTGATTCCTGAAACTGACAGGAGCAGAGAGGGTTTTTTGATAGACATTAATTTCTTCGAGGGCTGCTATGTGGATGCCTTTCTCCACATTTTGTTTGACAAGCTTCCGCTGTTTCCTCTAAATAACATGATGAATGATACATTACCGAAACTACGCATGTGTCACTTTGATTTCGTGTGTGTCAGTTTGTAATGCTTAACAGGCAAATATGACAGTTTTGATCGTCACTTGTCATGAAGGCATTCCGTGAGCTGTCAGTCACTATCATAATAGTATTACTTTTTTTCCTCTCCTTTTTTTAAGTGGTTTTCCATTAGCAAATGACCTTTCTTAAAATTGCTAAAAATATCTTTCCATGGTATTAAGATAGGCCAGCTGGGGCCTCCACATGACTAAAGTAGGTCAACGCCTCCCACGCCTTTATTTACACTGCAGTGACCGATTGCATAATCCTTATGTTAGTTAACGCATTGCGGTAACCACGGGACACTCCCAGAACATTAGTAGTGTTCGCTGTAGTTAACGCAATACGTTAACTAGCCTATGGTTTATGCATACGGCCACAGCTCTGTTTTACAATCATAGCTTTAAGCATTACTCCATCATTCTCGAATCTCAAAGGGGTTGTTTATCCTGGCTAGATGATACCGAAAGGTGCATTATTATTAGGTGGTGAATGTTATATTACCTTCTTACGAGTTTTTGTTACTATAACATGACTAGTAGTTTATATAATGGTATTTCATTCTCAGCAGATTACACCTAAAACATTACATTTCGCGAAAGAATTTTCTATCTTTACGATTTGCTTTTTAATGGTGTTTATAACAACATGTTTATGTAAATGTCCTTAACGACAAATTGCATACAGATACCATCAATGTAACAAAACTGTTACAGGTATTTGGCTATGAGGAGAGATTTTTTTCTGAAAATTTAACTTTTTTCTTTAAAGATCTGAAGCCGGATGATTACATTTTGGCACGGTTTGGGGGAATTTTGGGATTTCTCGTTTGTTTATAAATATATACCGTGCAGTGTGGACAGATCGCTGATACAGTATACACGCGCTGATTTGTTCTAGGGTTTAATCCTATCATAATATTGAAATAAAGCATAAGGAGCTCTTTCATGATGTACTTAATACGCATTTCGTTACAACACAAACTACACACATGATGTTTGATTTACAAGCATAAACCAGCGTATCGTCAATGCTATTCATGAGGGAGAATT
>JAWQUT010000001.1:1100242-1116868 GCA_033807755.1 Ellobium chinense
TATTCTCTCTCTCTCTCTCTCTCTCTCTCTCTCTCTCTCTCTCTCTCTATCTATCTATCTATCTATCTATTTATGTATCTATGAATCTATGTATCTATCTGTGTGTGTGTGTGTGTGTGTGTGTGTGTGTGTGTGTGTCTGTGTGGGTGTGTCTGTGTGTGTTCTGCGTTGTCTCTGTCTGTCTCTGTCTCTGTCTCTGTCTCTGTCTCTCTCTCTCTCTCTCTCTGTCTCTCTCTCTCTCTCTTTCTGTCTCTCTCTCTTTCTCTTCCTCCTCTTCTTTCTCTTCAGTTTTTAATCTTTCTCTCTCGCCATTTATCTTTCTGCTTTATAAAGCTGGACATTGATTGACAGCTGATTACAGACAAACAAACAAATAAACAGGCAAACAAGTCAACAGGAAAGAGGGAAATGAAAGTGAGGGATATGCGAAAAATTGTCTCTCTAGAAAAAAACTACCAGAAGGACTCACGCACAACAAGATGTTCACTGGTGCGGTAGGCAGATGTACTTTTACGTAGCTTTTGGATAGGAGCTACACTCTTGTGTTCCTTTTGGCTGTGCGACGGGATTCAAACTAACAATAATTACCATCATCTTCATCGGGCCACAGCCTTGCTCTCACCTTTATTTTGTCCATGTAAAGCTTTGAAGAAGCTGACTGTTTCTGGCAACAGAGTTTGCAATTTGAAATAGTTCACATAAATTCAGAAAACTGGCCAGAGAGAGATGGAAAAGGGGTAGGAGTATTCATTTTGAAGGCTTAAATAGATGCAAATACTTTTTGCAGACGCAGAGGAGGGGTTGGGTGGTAAATGTNGGGGGGGGGGGGGAGAGGGAGGTCCCATTTAAGTGTAAAATATATGGTTGGTTATATGTATGAAAGGCCATTTCGTTTATTACTTAATTTAATATCATAGGAGGTCTTATTTGCTCAAAATCCTATTACTTTAGGTGCATATTTTGAAGTGTCAAAATTTGGCGGAAGAACTAAACACTATATTTTGTCAAGTATATTTTTAAATATTTGGTCGGGACACCTTAATAAGTCAGTAAAAGATACAAAAGCTTACATAGTAAACAGTGGAGAAAAACATCGGCACCTTCATACCTAACAAAATAGCCAAATCAAAAGTTAATGCCAAATGCATAAACATCGGTCACAGCAAGTTGTAATGGAAGAGGAAGCGCATTCGAAATTACGGCATGGACATGTTCCGCTTCCGTTCCCCAGTGTCATCCTTGTCTTCAGTCGTTTGCTCCCATTGCTGTCATTAGCGAGCGACGCCTTTGCTCAGCATCAATTTGTTCATGTCGTGACTCGGTGACGGCAAAGTGAAGATTTAATGGAGATATGTCGTGCACCAGTCTGAAAAATTTTGAGTTACTCATTTTAAGGGCAAGGGGGTCTACATCTCTGACAAGGGTGGTAATAGAAAATGAGTGGGAGATTCTCAAAAACGCGATCGCTATTCATTCCTGACTTATTTTGTTTTTCAAGATCTGGTGGTGTTGTTGTTGTTGTTGTTGTTGTTGATGGTAGTGTTGGTAGTTAAGATGGTGACGATGGTTGTAACATCGGTGATGCAGCCATGCTATTTTACGGAGTAAGACAGTATGAGCCAAATAAGAATTTTATAGATGACGCAGTAGACTGTAGGGATGCACCACTCTTCACCAGAGCTGCGTCTGTTTGGTCCCTGCAATTTGATGAGAGGGCAAGCCACACCTCTTCCTCAGCAAAGGAAGTATCAGTCTCTGAGTAAGCCAAAATGGCTGCAACTAATGCGGAAGGGACAAGAAACACTGCACTGACTTGCGATAGTATCTTTGCCTCATTCATTAGCATACGTACCACCGTTGATTCTTGCCGCATCCTCTTCCGACACAGTGCCGTTGATAAGACGTTCCACTAACAAAATGTAAAACTTTAGAGTGTTGCGGAGCTTTCTGTTCTGGAGATCCATAATAAACCTCTAGCAGGTGTGCACTCTTCCTCACTATGACTGACGCGCAACAACCAGAAACATACCCCTGATACCTGACTGTCATTTGGAATGGTTGTCCTGAGATTATCATCCTTGAAAGAAAAGAGTGCACCATTCAGCACTATGGTATGCATTTTTGCATAGAAATCCAATGCACTCATGGAAATAAGTTGCACACCATATTATTTACATCACAGTCTCTGGAAAAGGGAAATTCCTCTCCTTTAAAGGGATCTTAAGAAAAAGGTGCATCCATTAAAATGTATCCAGATAATCAATAAGCGAGTTCTCGCCTAAGCCAACTCAGTGGTCTGTGGTTCAAAGTAAAGATTTGAATTTTATCCAGATCTAAATCAACCGATAACTTTGATGTGCCATTAACAAACAGTTTATACAAACAGGTATACAAATAAGTATGCATAAAATTACAATGAACATTGCAACGCAGATGGACGGTTCAACCCACATCTGTGGTTAACGCGTAGCAGCAAATGGCACGCGCTAATATTGTTTTTCGCTCCATTACAATTAACCCATAACTGTTTGGACCGGAGACCACAAATCTTTTCGCGTGATTGAATTATTACTCACGGTGCGCACCTGACGGTATGGAAATGAATGCGCTCACCTACACATACTGTTCATAACAGAAGCGGGTAAGTAGTGAAAAAGAGGTATACAATGTAAACCATATATTATTTAGAATGGAGAGGGGAGGGGTGGGGAGGGAGGAAAGAGGCTATCACTACAAATAGCGGGTGGGGAAGGGGAAGTGAGAACACGAAGCTGAAAGTAAGTGAGTGAGTGAGTGAGTGAGTGAGTGAGTGAGTGAGTGAGTGAGTGAGTGAGTGAGTGTAGTTTACGACATGTAGCGGGGATGGTGTAGAGATGAGGAAATCACAACAAGTCACAGAGAAGGAGGATGAGGTAACGACGCATAACGGGATGTGTGGAAGAAATCATACCGAAAAGTGGGCGGGGAGGGGGGAGATCACGCTACAAACTATGGGTGAGAAGGGGAAGATCACAACAAACAGCGGGTGGGGTGGTGGATATCAAGCAGTGGGTAGTAAGGGGGAGATTACTACAAACAGCGATTGGACAAGAGGAGATCACGACGACTAACCAGTGGGGAGAGAGAGATCAAAATAACCAGCAGCTGGAAAGAGGGATATCACGACGGATCGGGAAGGGGAGATCACTACAACCAGAGGGTGGAAGTAGGGGAGATAATGACCAAAAAAAATGAATGGTGAACAGAAGGGTTTAGAACAGAGACCAGAGGCACTGACAAGGAGAATTATGAGGAATGTGCAAAGCTGAAGGCAGGTCGGAAAGCTGGAGACAGCAGAAATTCTGAACCTGAATGTTTATAAACTCATCCTATTCTGGGTATTTTTGTTTACAGCTTGTTCGAGAAGTGTCCCTGTTCATCTTGATCTTGGGTCGAACGGGTCTTCGGTTACTGCCAGCAACAAATAATTCTTCTATTGTTGTCTCTTTAAGTTCTGTTTGTGCTTTGAATCGAAAGGTCACCTGTGCGAGCACGACTCCTAGCTTGCCTCCCACATGTCCCGCCCCCGATCCAGTCTCTTTTGTCTCCTGCCTAGCTCTATATCCAACTTTTTGTAAAGACAGACAGACAGACAGACAGACAGACAGCCAGGCGGGCGGGTGGGCGNTAGATAGATAGATAGATAGATAGATAGATAGATAGATAGATCTAACACGTCCGACTGTAAAGCCACCTCATCAAGCTTGCTTACATTTACAGGCTTAACGACCGGATCAATAGGTATACAAAATCTCACCAAAAGGCTTATCAGTTGGAACTCACTAGGGTTGGGAGTAGTCCTAACATGAGTACTCACGATCCTAGCATCAGCGATCATCGTTGTCCATATTTTGATGTCATTGTCATTTATGAGAAGGTACTAGTTCTTGGTCAAAGTTCAAAATGGGTCTGCTGTGTAATCGAAACAAAGGTCCATTCCAGTGGGTGTTGCCAGCACCAAAGATATTGGCACGGATCATTATTATTTTGACTGTGTTAGGAATGATGGGCAGTAGTATTTCTGAGTATCGATACTATGGACGCTTGCAACGCCATTTTGTCTGACCTAGATTTCCTCTTCTTGCAGCCGTGTCAAATGTATCGAATGTCATCAGAAGAGAAGTCGAAATGCCTGCTCTGCATTGAGTATCAGAATCAATATACAATTGATACTTTCGATATTTAGAACATAAAGGCTGAATATTCAGTTATAAGTTCACCACTGACTGTTGGAAGTCATTGGGAAGCAAGATCTTTGGTAATTAGTGCTGCATTAAAAATAACAAAAAATAAAGTGAAGGTAAATTATAATAAAAAACATCGATGACCTCAGAATTCGGATTAAAGTACTCGGTCTGCGCGGGCCAGTATCGGGAACACTCATTATCAGTCACCGACAATAGCAGAGCCTGGCTTTCACCATACAGGCGGCAGTGGAAAAAAAATTTCGAGATGAAGAGCTTCAGAAATAAATAACAAGCCATAAATTGTTTAGTATTCTGCGGCGTCAGTCTGACAGGGGTTTGAAGCGTTGACCTTTTGTTGGTTTGATTAGTTTGTTCATTCTCTTATCTGTTTGTATGCTCCTTTTCTGTGTGCGTGCGTGCGTGCGTG
The DNA here is from genome assembly GCA_033807755.1 of Ellobium chinense. Lineage (NCBI taxonomy): Eukaryota > Metazoa > Mollusca > Gastropoda > Ellobiida > Ellobiidae > Ellobium > Ellobium chinense. The sequence continues at coordinate 1,104,896 of JAWQUT010000001.1, forward strand.
CGTGTGTGTGTGTGCGTGTGTGTGTGTGTGTGTGTGTGTGTGTGTGTGTGNAGAAATAAATAACAAGCCATAAATTGTTTAGTATTCTGCGGCGTCAGTCTGACAGGGGTTTGAAGCGTTGACCTTTTGTTGGTTTGATTAGTTTATTCATTCTCTTATCTGTTTGTATGCTCCTTTTGTGTGTGTGTGTGTGTGTGTGTGTGTGTGTGTGTGTGTGTGTGTGTGTGTGTGAGTGTGTGTGTGTGAGTGTGTCTCCCGACACACAAGGTTGATACGATCTAATTCTGTGGTCTCATGCAGGAACCTGTTTAGCCACAAAATTCTGGAAATATAAATTATTGTCCAGACCATACCAATAAGCAAGACATCTATCAATCGATTTTGGGAAAGGGGTTCTGTAGAGACTCCGGAATATACAGTATTATAAATTAATGTTGTTTCGAATTAGTATTCTTATACTTTTGTCTTGTGTTTTAATTTCAAAATGCGTTATTTTGTTCTTGTTGTTTTGTTTTTTTTCACTTTTACAAACTTGTGAGTTGCAAGGTTTATACATGAGACCAAAGAATTGCTTTTAACCCTAAATCTATAGAGAAAATCATGGCTGAATTTTACTCTCTTGAGTTTTTCTGTAGCTGATTCAAGAAATTCCACTTTTTATCATATACTTCATTCCAAAATATAAATCGTCTAATTCAGTTTTCCTAAAGTGTAGGTTACAGATGTGCAATGTTTCTGCCCTTCGCAAAATGTGATTTTTATATCGGAGTGGGCAAATCTCTGCCGTTAAAATGTCTATTAACAGTAAAAACAACTTTACCAGCACAGCCCAACTCGCAAAATGGAACACCCGTGTGCGGCCTTGAGCCTGTATCTCATTGGCTGTTACTTCTGCATTACTGATACAGGAACAGTAACATCCTATGGATAAGAATATACACGAGCCCTGTGTTAATTAACGCATTAAGAGAACGGGAAGCCCTCAAAACATCAGTAGTCTTCACCATAATATGTAACGCAATGAGTTTTTGAACGCAAGGGTTATGCATTCGGCCATTGGCCGTTATACAACTACGCATTAATGTAACACATGTGTACTATATCTAAAGTGCATCAAGTCTGTCCTCATGACCTTATCAAAAATGCTGACTTTTTTTTTTCAAAGTTCTCAGTGTTTCATCTTTGATGTTTTTTTAGAATAGAATTTCATTATAACATTCAGTTTGATGATAGAGTTCATTCTTAAGATCTTATCACCAAACTGAATTTGAAAACACCATCTAAATTCACATGAGGCAGACTGTGTTTTGTAATCACAAAAGTACGAAATGTTGAGCATTTCAACAGTGTGCTCGATTTCGCTGTAATTCAACCCTTTCCCTAACCCCTTTTCTGGAGATCCATTTCTAATAAACCAATAGCAGGTGTACTCCCTTCCTCATTGTGACTTGCGCGCAATTTACTGTGAAATCAAGTTAGTCCCATTTCAAATGGCCAAAACTTAAGTTGAATTGAGTGACCAGAGCTCCTTCCCCAAAACCCTCTCTTTCAATAGCACAAAATCAAACCTTAAGAAGGGCAACACTCGTCAGAGCTCTTTAGAATGAACCTCTCCATCGCTAATTCTTTTTTTGTATTTTGCTTTTAAAACCGATTACTAATACTCAAACACAACACGCCTATCTACAGTCATACTGTAGGCGAATTAAATTAGTCCACCAATCATCTATATCAACAGCTGTATCTAAATAGTAACTCTGTCAAGAGCTTTTACATCTAGCTAATGGACCAGTTTAATTTAGCAACAAAGTAAATTATGTTCGTGTTGACGCATGAGATCACATATTATATTTCTTTTTAAACCATAATGGGCAATAAGGCTTTTCAGTAATACTAAAGCACTGTTTTTGGTATAAAATATAGCCGTCAAGTAACAGACAAACAAGACAGTAAATGTGACAAAATTTGTGGCGGCTCGGTTATGCGGTAGATCATCAATTTTACATAACCTGACTTGTCATTTTGCATTTGAAAACTGCGCAGAAAGAGTAATTAAAATCCGTCCTTAACTTTTAAATTTATTAGGACCGGAGGGTTGGGGGAGGGGTGGAGGAATAAATCATGTAATGTTATGTTTGGACTTCGGGGCGGAGGTAGTTGCACTTTTAAGGGTAATTCGAAATATAATAGAGGTGGGATTCATATACAAAAAGTATATTTGGACTGGGAAATCCAGTATTCTGTAGTAATATGTTTGGACCGGAAGCCCATCTGTAATATCATATTTGGACCGGCAGGGGAAATAAACCTATATTATATTTGGACCGGGGGTCCACTTTTAGATGGGTGCAAATATTATGCAACACCGGCAGTATCAGCTGACTCATTAAAATTTCTCCTTGATCACCGTGCGTGTCAGCACAACAGCCGACCCAAAGTAATGTGCGCGTGCGTTTTATCCACCCTGCCTAGCTAGCTGGGAGCTGTATGTTCACTTTCTTTAATTTTCATTTAATAACAGTTAATTTTCCTTTTTCGCAGATCCCCTGAAGCTCGGACGAAATAACTGCGATTTTAAATGGAGTTGCGATTATCCATTTGCTCTTATACATGGAAAATACGCCACTGTTGTCTCATCTGATTTTGAGGTCAAGTGTATTCCCGAATAACTGGATGTATCCATTATTTTTTTTGTATTGGGCTGGCTCTGTAATTTATTTTATTTCAGCCACATCGGTGCTCTGGACATTAATTTCCATTGTAGGCAAGTAATATCCAGAGTAAACATGGCAGGTTGGTTATAAAGCTTAGTGGAGAATAGGCGGGGAAGATTTAATGGTAATGAAACACCCGGTTTAAGATGAAATCGATACATAACTAACGGATTCGTGTGCTGCTTTGTGTGTATGTGTTAGTGTGTATATTGTGTGTATGTATGGATGTGTGTGTGTTTTTTTTTGGCTCTGCTTTGCCGTGCATGCTTTTTTTTTTTCAATTAAATAAAAATCGTATAGCCTGTACTAAAAGTTGATCTCTCCAACTGGAGCTAGCTACGCCAGCTTGATGGCCATAAAAAACGGAAGTCCCGCTGCGCATGGGCGGCGATGGTGGTTTGTCACGTAAACGAAATGACGGTGTACTTTTCATCACACAGAACACAGACGTATGTAGGTTTTAAATAATATGTTTGTACACGCACGTATAGTCACACTCAGACACATGCAGGCACACAGCTACAGGTAAGGATGCTACAATACCCTAATTTAAACATAATCTCTCTCTCTCTCTCTCTCTCTCTCTCTCTCTCTCTCTCTTTCTTTCTCTCTCTCTCTTTCTCTCGGTCTCTCGCTATTTCACCCTCAGTCTCTCTCACACACACACACTTTCCCTCTCTCTCTCTCTCTCACACACAGACACACACACACACGCACGCACTCACACACACACGCACTCACACACACACAGACACATACAGAGACATACACACACGACAAACACACACACACACACACACACACACACACACACACACACACACACACACACACACACACACNACTAAACATCTACAGAGTCACACGCAGAAACAAACAGACCAGAAAACGGATAAACACTTACACCTACATACATGCATACAAAGAGGTTCTTGCAAGCACTGTATTTTTCTCGACCACAGCAGCTAGTGTTTTTTAAATCTCTTTTGAGGCGCATAAGTACAGTCACAAACTATGTTTCATACTGGCTGCAATAATTTATATCGCTCCATTGATTTCGCCATATTAATATACATTATCGAAGGTTATAAAACCTTTATACGGGCTAATAGCCGCTCATGCGAATTCATATTATTGTTTGTTACACCAGAAGGTTTCTCAACTCAATGATTGTCTAAATGGGATAATCATGGAATAGGACCGATCTTGTGGCTAAACCAATGACTAAATGAACTGCATCAATGCAAGAGCGGTCCTGTCCCAGGAGATAGCCGTCTAAATCTATCGGGATCAAACGATGCTGCTACGGTTTACAGGCGCTGATCACTAACAGTTACAATACATTTCTCTGCCTCTAGCCACGTACCCATTTTTCAGACGGCTGGACTGAAGAGAAGGTGAATGAATTGGTTTGAGAGGGCAGGTACAATATGGCCATGGCAGGAGTCAAACCTCCGATTTTCAGATCTAGAGTTATACTCCTTAACCACTGTGCCCTGCTGCTTCATAGAGAGAAAAGTTTGTCAAAGATTGACACCGCAGTCCTAATAATGATGTCCGACTTTTATAGAAATTGCTGTCAGAAGCAAGAGTTATTATATGGATCTGTGTAGCTAGGGTAATGATAATTATGTAATTTGCGCATGAAGTTAATAATTATAGTAATACTACTACTAGTAATAATGCGGTTTATAAGTTTCGTATCCAGATAAATGTCCACTCACGCGACTCTATACTATTATTACCCCAGCAGGCCAGATCATTCGGTAGCGTTCTCAGCTCCCCGGGGAGTATACACAGTACCGCTGACCACTGGAATTCTGACGATATCCTTCACTGCCTATGGCCAGGTACCCATTTTACAGACAAGTGGAATGAAGAAAATGGGAATGAAATGCTTTGACGAGGCACTTACGACACGACTGTGGTCGGGTATCGAACTCACAACCTTTAGATCTTGAGCCCACCGCCGCAACCATTCGGCAACGCTCTTGAACGGTTGTGTTCTTTCAATTATGATGAAAGAATTACTTATCAAAAATCTGAAATTGCAGGTCTTACCAACGTACTAATAAAATGTCCAATGTTCACTTCATGTGATATTCAGTTTTTGCATTTGCCTGACAACTTGTGTTGTAATTTATTGGCCTACATTCGTTGTCATTTAGCGTGGTCGGTTTTGTTCTTTTAGCAGTAAATCGTTGTCAGATCTAAACAAAACTCTATGTCAGTCCCAGATGGTTCAAAATGACCCCGTTATACGGGTAGCTAAAAGACTGTAATGTTTCCATGAGAGTGATAAAAGAGAATTATTGTGTCTGGCAGTGGTTAAAGCTGTGTAGGTGAGGGTGGTTGCTATAATGGTCGAGATGATGACTGAAGTTTGTTGCTTATGATGGATGCACTTTATGAGAGTGCTTATGATGATGATGGTGGTGGTGGTGGCGGTGGTGATGATGGTGGTTATGGTGATGATGATAATGATAATGATAATGATGATGAGGATAATGATGATTATGATGCTGATGTGATAATATAATGCTCTTGATTATAGTCTTTGAGGAAGAGTAAAAATGTTTGTCTTGAAAAGTTTGGATTGCATGGCTAAGAATAGGCTACATCACCTTTTCTAGACAGTTGTATGTTTTAGAGTGGTTAAGTTCCATAAATTCTCACATTGTGATCAACGACTTGGACAAGGTTTCTTTTTTTTTTTTGGTACAAGTGATGGCCTTTATGATGAAGATGATGATGTTAATGATGATACTTCTACTGTTGTTGTTATTGTTGTAGTTGTTGTTGTTGTTGTTGTTGTTGTTGATAATGTTGTTGTTTTTGTTGTTGTTGTTGTTGTTGTTGTTGTTGTTGTTGTTGATGATGATGATGATGATATTGTTGTTGTTGTTGTTGTTGTTGTTGTTGTTGTTGTTGTTGTTGTTGTTGTTGTTGTTGTTGTTGAAAACCTGTTGATGACGAAGGTAAGATGTTGTCGCTTCAGTAGAGGTAAAGGTAAGGACTCCACTACCACTGCTGCCGATAATGGAATATATGATAATGGTCATAGGGCTGATGTTTTTGCTTTTCTGAAAACAGTGGTCATCGTTGTGACTGTGGTAGTGCTAGGGAAAATCATAAAGTGATTCACTTACCTGCAAAATCATCACGGCCACTATAGTATTGCTAGCACCAAGCTGTTTAACAAGCATTATCCTTTATCCCATCCTCCCTTACTATAGCATCTTCATCTCCCCCAAGCTCCCCTATCGAGTTTGTGTTTAAGTGCCGTGAACCGTGTTTCCGTATTAGAACAATATCCTGGTTGACTTGACAGCAGATCATTACATCACCAGGACTGCATTATAACTTATATCACGTGCAGCCTCTTAATCACACCATCTGCATAATCGCAAACTTTATCCGGTGTTCCTGCAGGCTTGCAATTAATCGGATTCCAATGAGCCGCATGTCTAGGAACCATCAGTTACCTCGAACACTGCAATGTAGCGTGCATCACGCTGTTTAATGAACTGTTGCCTCGTCTGGGGTCTTCCCTAGATTTGTGAACTTTCACAGCAAATTATTATTTTGCACATTTTCTATAGATTATATGCTTCGGGTCTCACTCACTATTATATCGGTGGCCTTAAGTACAGATTGGTATCATGAATACAACAATTGCCTTTTCCATCCTTTCTCTCGCAACTTCTCTCTTCGTGTTGTATAAAACTCTACTTTATGTTTGTATTGGTCTTTTGGTATGCATATTATACTTTCTATGAAGAATCTGCAAGTAAAATGTATGTCTTGATCTTTGTTATTGTCTATGTCATTGTCACTACCAGTGAAAAGTAAATTATAACCCTTTATTTTAGATATTACACCTTATTTACTATGAACTCAGTGGATCCGATGTTTTAAATTATTAAAGATTTCTTGATCATTATGGAAGTTCTTGCAAGTGGCTATACATAAAAATAATATATGTTTTGGGTTTTTTTGTATGGGTCAAGGAGGCTTAATGAAGAATATTCGGAATCTTAGTCATCCCCTGCCCCCNGTACTTGTCGTGTTCACTAAACGTCCGTAGACGAAGCCCAATCAACAGGTTGACTATGAACCAAAAGTTATCACGAGCCCTGCAATACGATTTGCATCATGCTGTTTAACGAGCGACTAAAGCATGTTTTGTTTATAAATCATAGCATTTATTTATGCACACGTGGAGTTGCAGTTAACCGGAGATGACTGTCTCAGTGGATTATATTTAATTACAACATCACGGAAGCTTACTAAAAGTTGTGATAAGAAGCACGGTACGTTTAGGCGACGCTGTGCTCATTTTTGACCTTGCTGGTGTTGTGGAGCAAAAAAAAAAAAACCCCGTTAAGCGAAAGATGGGATTGATGCTTTGCCAGTAAGCGGTGGCGCCTATAATGAACTAGCTGACATCACAGCCACCCATCAGTTATCGCCAGTCTTGCAGTATGGCTTGCATCAAGCTGTTTAACGACTGTAGTCACGGTATGGGGAGGGAAAGATAATGAATCTATCAGGCTCGATTTGTTTTTCAACCCTTCAGCGTTACTACACGTGTTACAATGCCATACGTCTCCTCTCTTCTCTGACACATGACATTGTTTAGAAATCCACGGGACTGGCAGTCATGGGCGAGATCGATTCGAACGAACATCGATACGTTGGATACTCAATGCTCTTGATCCGGAATATCAATACCATTTCGATCTTTTTCACAGGACTAAAGAGAGTATATGGATAGCTAAGTAAAAATTTAATATATTTTGGCAAGTGGCTCTCACGTTTTACGTTTCAATATAGATTTTTTTTTATCTTAGACAATGAATACTCAAAGCAAGTGTCCTGGGAAAAAAATACGTAGAAATAAGGAAGTATGTACATATTTTTCAACACCCGCAAAAAATTTGAGGCCAACTTTTTCAAAAGTTTACCTTGGTTTATTGGTCCACCACAGAGCTGTGGAATCCACAACCCTTTATGTTTTCTGTGTTCGTGCCTGGGCAGGCTGGAAAACAACTAGATCTGACATACTCTCCGAGAACGGGTATGCAAGCATATTATCACAATACTCATCAAACGTATTCTCTTGCAGGCTATATTCGCAAAAGAAGTAAATGTATCACCTAGGCTAACCCTGTTACATTGTAAATACATCCATTTATAATGCGAATCAAAACAAGAACGATTAGAATCCTAAGACCGAAAGTTGAAGATCCAGCAGCCGAGATACACATGACACATACAGAGGATCTGCAAACGTTGCAGACGACAACGCATTATAGTGATCTAATAACAAAACAATATCAAAAGTAATTTCATTTCCTTTCCAAGCTTCTGTACCAAATCTGCTGCGTTCTGCAAAGGTTTGAACATCATGAACCGATTCACAGTCCTGCCTTTTACTGAGTATCAGAATTAAAATAGAATGGGTACTTTTTACACGTAGTGCTAAGTATCGACACACGTGTGAACTCCAGCCTACCCTGCCACCAGTGGCTGTTATATTATTGCCACACACAACCGTGGAATGTAGAGAATGTCCCTGCAGAGGCGGAGCCAGTACTCAGTAAAATGTGGAGTCTCTGCCATTTGATTGTATTCACCTTGAATTAAGTCCGTGCCAAACCCGACTAGCCCGTGCCAAACCCGACTCAAGACGTAAGCAGCTTGAGATAGTACTCATGATCGTCATTATGCACCGGGAATCGGGTACCAAATCATCTTGATTACTTGACTACCTGTTCCCTACTTCTTTGCCTTGAACAGAAGTAACCACCATTTAGTTACAGGAATACCAGGTAGAAAACGTGTTGATGACATCATGTCGACATCCATACTGTCAGAGGAGTAAAGACTCGCAAGGAGTATTCAATATGAGCCCAGTTTGTTCTTCACACAATGATGTCATTTTCTCTTTTCAGAAATCTGGCTCGTGTAGGGCCACATTAATTTTGATAGTCGGCGGTAACTGAATCCAAACAAATGTGCACTGTGTTACACCAGTCTGTGCAAAAAAGGTATATACGATTTTTTCTTATAGATAGATCTCGTAACGTCACATTTACTGAGAAAGGACAGATCGTTATTCTGTTTATAAAATTTGTGGCTATTCTAAGACGACCAATCGCCACACTGAGGCCATGCTGATGCGCACTTTGCATATAACATTCTGCACACTGGATGTAATGGATATTCAATCCTCTATGGCTGCCTACGGATCTCGCTTATAGCGGCACAGTTGTAAATCTTTTAGTCCTTTTTCAAGTAGCAAACTAGTCTGTGATAAGAATCCACCCGCTTTTAACGACACCTCGACTATAAAGGCCAAACGATGAAACCGTTGCATCCGACGTCCATTGTTAAGCCTAAGTTTTACTTTCAAAGCTCGATTCATCTCTATATGTTCCCTAGTGTATGAGTGTGTGTGTGTGTGTGTGTGTGTGTGTGTGTGTGTGTGTGTGTGTGTGTGTGTGTGTGTGTGTGTGTGTGTGTGTGTGTGTGTGTGCGTGCGCACGCGCACGTGTGTGTATGCTTGTGAAGGGATGGGGACAGGAGGGGAGAGGAGAGACTGGTCAGTCTGTTCATTAAAATGGCCCAAAACAAGACGTGCCGAGTGAGTCCCTTGAGATAGTCCAACGTTGTTTTGCGTTGGCCATCTGCAATGGCTGGTGACCCCTTGAAGCTCATAAATATTCATGCCCCTCCCTTATACCCCGGAAGTAAGAGTCTCCGACAGACGTGTGCCACTCCACAAGTAGACCCGCCTACGCCCCTGTCCCTTTCAACATCTCGTTTAGAAAAACTATAATCGAGCAGAGTCGTCTCTAGTGGTGCTTTTTAGGTGAATGGTAAGGGACCAGAGGCGGCCACGCGACACAAACAAGCCAACAACAATTAAATATAAGACCGGGTTATTTTATTCCAAAAGACTACTTTCCTTAGTTTCCAGAAAAAATAAGGCGGTTGTGTTGGGAATCGCAGGACTCCAGAAGGTGGCCTGAGTTTTTAAAAAATGAAAACAAATTTACTTCCTGTTTACGCCATTGGGTATACGATCAGCAAGATATACACTGTTACGCTTTTCATTCATATGAGTTACATTCTATATACATTTACATTAATGAGAAAGATACATACGTAAACATATTATGAAATTGCGTTAATGAAACACCTAAGAAAGATACTGGCAGTCGTGGGGATGCAGGACTCTGGTCTCCACTTTGTTAAACAGCAAAATAATTAAGTTCTGAGGCTGGATTTACAGAGAGAGGCACAACATTTGAAAATTCTCTTCTAACATGGTTCCATCTCTCTCTAAGCATGAGAAAATATGAGTATTTTAGAGCATCTCTATGTTCTTGTCTAATCTGGACTGTAGACAAAGAGAATTATTTGCGGATGAAATGTATTAAGTGGAACGCAGTATGTCCGAATCCTATGCGGGAACTGTGTCATAGTGAGGAGTTCTGAGCCCAGTGAAAAAATGCCTCGACAAATCAGAACACTTCATATTCCAAAACATGGATGAGTTTACATTAATTTTATGAGAATGCCTCATATCTCGTGATGAAGTGAGCTTTCTGTGAATAAGTTACTTTTTGCGAGCTAAATTTTGTGAAGATAACTAGTCTAGAGATAAGGTTGTAGTTATGAACAATATTCTCATAAATATGTAGTTAATTACACTGCACTATTTTCTCACTCGGACTAATACGAGATGTGCTCAGGTCTAGACACGGGAAAAGGACTTCATTCGGTGCTTAGATTCTGATGCGGGGAGAGGACATTTTGTTTCTTGCTTGGAATTTATGATTTTGATGTGTTTTTAAATTGTTTCTGAACTGTAATGTGTGGGAGTTAGTTTCCAGACTTAGTTTAAGTTGTTATCTCAGTGCAGTATGATTAATGCGATGTAGCCTAGTCTGGTTTAGAAGGTTTATGAGTTCTTTTCCAGTCCTCCCTTCGAAAATAGTTAGTGTAATTCCTATTAAACATCATAAAATCGTTTAATTTTGAATTATCATGGTCGTTCCATAATGCATGCTTTGTAACTTATAAGTGGCTTTCTCCGTTGAAACTTTCTGAGTTGATTCAAACAATTAGTTCTTGATTAATACACGATGCTATGAATGCTTTGAGTAATTAAGATTACAATGTATATAAAAATCCTTCAAACTGCAATCAAAAGGTAATAATAAAGTAAAATGGTACTAAAACATATTTGCCCATTTTTGAAATACGAAGCTTTCTTGATCAGGCTCAAACATCTTAATTCTTGAGAACTAGAAGAAATTTTTTAGATTTCGCTATGTCGTTCTAAAAATATTGTCAAATTTCGAGTTTTCACATCCCTGTAAAAAGGATTTAACCGTTCTTTCTTTTCCTATTCCATATCTGGTACAGTATTTCGAAACCTTACGATGCACGTTGGTTGAACGTTTTAGCTCTGACAGGCAAGAGCTGAATAGGTCTCAATGAGAATAATGGGTCTATCAATGTTCATTGTCATAGTTCTAATGATGAAAATGGTAGTGGTGATGATGGTGATGGTGATGATAATGGCGATATTGAAGATGCTGTTGATGGTGATGGTAGTCTGTTAAATGGCGACAATGATAACTACCACGTCTACTTGGCCTAATTACTCTTTTTGGTAATGGTCACAGTGATGACAATAGGTATATCAGTGTGCATTGTTACTGATCCCAAGGTGGTGATGGTGGTGGTGGTGGTGGTGTGATGTGATGATAACGGCGATGTTGAAGATGCTGGTGACTACAACGACGACAACTACCTTGCCTACTTAGCGTAATTACTCGCTGTGGTAATGTCTCTGTTCATAATTAACGATCTCACCAGGGGAAGATCCAAAAAGCCAAATGAACGTACGACAGCAACCATCTAATGATAAAGCACTAAGCGGTCATTGATTCTCACTTTGTATCAATGTCACAATATTCCATTCTCAGTCATTCTGTATGCACGGTCATCCGGGCATCGGAAGCCACAACTCCACCTATCATTTTTTTTTTTCGTTTCTATGATTTCATTGTCAGAGGAAAATGATTGACTGATATGGTCAGCTACATTGGGTATTATTGACTGAAGCATGTTTTACTTTCGTGAGTGAGAATTTTGTGAAAAAACAAAATCACATTACTACATAGTAGTACCCACTGCGGCCATAACTCATTTTGAAATCTCACCCGGCTCGCCCACGGGT
>JAWQUT010000001.1:1137114-1178457 GCA_033807755.1 Ellobium chinense
TATATATACGCCCCTCATGTGGCATGAGAAAGCTAAGGTAAATTTTACTGTATGTACTGGAAATTTATGAAATGACAGAATGTTAGGTTTTTTTGTTGTTTTTGTTTGTTTTTTTTTTACTTTGTCAGTTTGTCAATTGGTCTCTCAATCCATATTTCATCACATGGAGGGATATTGGGAAACAAGAGCATTCTACTCAAATCACAAAGGCTTAGTTGAGTTAATTCTAGTTGAGTTCACTTTAGCACGAGTGATTATGAGTTAACCAGTGACGTTTAAGATCATTAGGTCCCCGCATATTTGCAATCCGCTGAACTGACCCATTATTCTGTTTAATCAATTGCTGTTGTTTGTTCGAACAACAGATTACTATATGTGTTATATATACGACTCACCGCAATTTCGCAAATCCCTTTAATGCCATATAGTTCCTCAATAGTCTCGATTGTGCGTTGCTTAACGTAGGCTCAGATGACGACTATGTACGTGGAATACAAAGGAAGCTCACTTACATGAAAACCCAACAGGAAACAAGAAGAAATTTGCTATGAGATACTATGAAAAGAGTGCCACCAAGAGATGCAAAGTACATAGGAATGAATTCCGTAGTGGAGCTTGACTAGCCTTGAGTGTCTCCAGACAGACATGGGAAAAGGCGGAATATACACTAGTCTGAGACAGATGCGTTGTCTGATGACCAAAGTGAGGACATAATATAAAAAAAGACTGGCGGATGAAATTTCAAGACATTATAGATAATTTGGGCTCATAAGATTGCGCCACTGTGTACGTCATTTTCAAAATAGTCGGAAAGAAGAGAGTTAATGACATTTAATGGTAATTATCTATGGAACCCCGCCCCGCCCCTTTCCCCACCACTACCAAAAAAAAATCTCCTTTAAAAAATGTAGAAAAAAAGAGCCCAAGTCCCTACATTTGATAACGGTCTCCAGTTGGTATGAGTGCAAAACTATTGTATCTATATTGTAAGAACAGACCGGGGGCACGGCAAGCTAATTTCAAAAGCGATAGACAGCCAAGCCGCTATAAGTAAACTCAGGTCGGAACTATCCAACTGCATGAAATTCGATAGAGGAGGTTTAGCGTCAATGTCTGCTCACCGAAGGTACACGATTGTCTTAATAATGGAACGGCAGGTTTGTGCCAGTTCTCTCATTTCATAATTTTTGCAGTTAAGGTTAAAATTTTATAGTCTGCTTTCCATGCACTGAGCGCGCATTGTGAAGCCGTCGAGCAACATGAACTCATACATGGTCGGAGCGGTACAAATGATTATAAGCTGTGTCTTGAACTTTGATGGAGGATGACTACCAGTTTATGACACCATTACTTGAGTCGGCGTCGTAGCACAGATGAACCGTCTTGTACATATGACTCATTGCCAAATAGGGGAAATGAGCAACTACCTGACAAGAACAGTCTACTGTATTATAAATGTGTGTGCAAAAGGGCATTTTTTACCCGCATTTTTATAGAAAATTGATTGAATCTGCGAGATTTGTACTTTTTACAGTTTCTAGGTTTTAATATATATTGCTTTTTAATGTACAAAAAAGTAATTTGAAAAAGAAAAAAAAATCTGTCAAAATGACATGTTCTGTCTAGAACACTTTACTACGGTTTTAGGAATACAATTAATAGCTTTAGCCACCTGAAAATTAAAGAAAAATATTCAAAAATGAAATTTTGAGTCTGTTTAAAAAAAACTGATGTTTGTAATGATCGTTTGGACTCAATAAATTTATTTTACTCATGCCTCACTTTTGCCTTCCAACTTTTCGTAAAATTGACAATTTGAAAACTGCAAGATTATGCCTACAAATTATGAGCAACTTTCAAATCACTAGATCTTAAGGACCAAGAAAGTGATAAAAGATGTTTTATTTCTAAAGACCAATCAATGAAGGGGCAAAAAGACGTTTGGCAAATTGTATGTTTGAATTGCTGGCCAATTTTTGAGGCAAAGTAAAATGTATAACTTAGTATAACAATAACATAATACTTAACGGGCCATACCTCTTACCACATGGGTTGAATTTGTTCTCTAATTGCCCCATCCTATAGAGTTACAAAAATATCTACAATTTCTCTTCTTACAAGAGTCAACTATTTTTTAAAGGTAAACCACTATTTACAAGTCAAAATTGTATACGGCTGTGATAGATTTCTGTCTTCTTATTTGGCAGTGAGTCATATACGAAGCTCACTGACATGAAAAGCCAACAGGAAACAAGAAGAAATTTGCTATGAGATACTCTTAGAAGAGCTCTACCAAGAGATGCAAAGTACACAGGACTGTATTCCGTAGTGGAGCTTGACTAACCTTGAGCGTCTCCAGACAGACATGGGAAAAGGCGGATTATACACTAGTCTGAGGTCCCATCGCTAATGCGCAACTTCTGAGTTAACTCTTCATACTGAACACAGCTAAAAATACATTCATCACCGATGCACTAATGTAATTCTTACGATGGTAAGAGATCCCATCGTAAAAGCACAAGTTCTTGAATAGATCTATTATGTCTGCGCGCTCCTCTGAGGAAGTTATCGAAGCAAGAACCATGCTAAATCGACCTGTCCGTCTTTCCAATTTCCCTGGAAATGTATAAACTCAGTTTCTGGTTTCTGTCCAAAGCAGCAGCCACAAAGTTCAATCGGTAACGAGAGTATTGAATTCAAACTCTGGATTATCAGGAAATCGTGAATTATCGATAACCTGTCGGTTATCCCGTATCATTGTCTAAACATTTCACTGATGTTTAAATATAGCTATGTCTCCTGCCATAAAAATAATCATTCAACAGAGATCTCCTATAGTTAAACCCGGATGACAAAAAAAAACCAAAAACCGCCCTATCAGCATATGACACTGAATGTTTAAAATCGCGGTCGTATTAAATTCTGCGTACTTTCTGGTAAATTCTGCGTTCATTATGATTCCATCACGGAAGTTGTGCTCCTAATAAACCCGAAAATAGGCCAGTGGAAATTAATGTTCCAGACAACTAGTCGGGTTTGAGAACTTGCGCATTAACGGTGGGATATTTTACCAAGGTAATAATTCCATAAACTCTGCAAGTTAAATGCTACTACAGGTGCATTTATCATCAATGCACAAGTGTACTTCTTACGATGGTAAGAGATTCCGTTATTAATACGCAAGCTCTCAATTCAACCAAGAAACTTCTGCTCTTACTCCCGTGTTTATGTGTACATTAGAGCGGCCAGTGCACTAATGTACTTCTTATGATGACAAGAGATCCCATCGTTAATACACAAACTTTCAGTTCTATCGAGAAAGTTCTGTTTTTACGCCCGTGTTTATTCATGCCTTAAAGCGGCCTGCTTAAACGCGTATTAAAGACTGGCGAATTAAATAATTAATCAACTCCCCAGCATAGTCTCGTCATCCGAGGTTCTGAGAGAAGTTTAAAGACTTTTTCAAGGCCTGTTCTGAATCCTCGGTAAGTAACAATGTGAACCGCATAAATTTACACGTTTCAAAAAACACTGAGTAAAGACAGCCTGCAGGACTCTTTTTTTTGCATAGAATCCACCGAAGCCTGGGAAACTGAATAGACTTAATTTCAATAGATCAGCAATCATTAGGCTGTTAGCGTCACTTCGCAATAAAATCAATAACTTTCACAACCTCCTTTCAGCTGCCTTATGCCGGGTCTGTAAACATAAGTTTTATTGTTTAAGATCTTGTTAGCATTTTGTCGCCTTCGCTGCGCACAATGCCTGCCGTACTTAAGTAGTACTTTAAAAACAAAACAATTGGGAACTTTCGCATTAATAATGGATATCTCACAGTCGCAAGATTTACATTACCTCTGCATGCTCAAACCTATTAGGGTGCATTTAGTACTGGTGCACTATTGTAACTCTTACGATGGTAAACGGTCCCATCAG
The DNA here is from genome assembly GCA_033807755.1 of Ellobium chinense. Classification (NCBI taxonomy): domain Eukaryota; kingdom Metazoa; phylum Mollusca; class Gastropoda; order Ellobiida; family Ellobiidae; genus Ellobium; species Ellobium chinense. The sequence goes on from JAWQUT010000001.1 coordinate 1,141,051, forward strand.
TAATGCGTGAGCTCTTAAGTAGCGGAATGATATATATNNATATATTATATATATATATATATATATATATATATATATATATATATACAGTATATATATACACATATATATACACACACATGGTCGTAAAGCTTGTCTTGTTCTGTTATAGATTTGAGCACTTTTATTCATCATAAAGAGATAATGCACTAATTACTATTGTATGAAAACCTGCGGGATGCAGTGCTTCATTAATTACACATTTAACATAATCAAATAATTACGAAATATCAAATGTAAATCATAAAGTCTAAATAATGAAATATTGGAAAGAATGTCGTTTTGGTACCAGCAGTCGATAGTCTTAATAAACACTGGATATATCAAAATATCAGATTTGTTTTCTAATACTGAAACGATAGCAGGAAACGAGAGCTGGGAAATTTGAATATGTTTTCGAGAACGCAAGAGATTGAAGATCCTGAAAGTGACATCCACTGGCACAATTCCATGGTCCTCCTGGACTAACTAAGGCCTAATCTATCACACTGACCCCTCACATCTGGAAGTTAGAGGTAAGACCAGAAGTTTTCAGCAAAAATGGACATACTGCTAAACGACAAAAGATAGAACCCTGTAGTAATTATTTTCCAGAGATAAGTCTTGAGAAATCGATTCACTGACCTGTCAATCTGGTAATCTCCGAAAAGGCGAAATTTGGAAGCAAAGCATCATGTGACCGGTATTCTTAGAATAAACAACAGTGGTGACCCTTAATTACGAGCTGTAGCTTTTAGTGCAGATCAGTAAGGATAGAAAAGTTCTGTCACATTTGGAAATTTGTCTGTATCTGTTAGATAGTAGTTTTTTCCGATAAATAAATGAAATGACATATTACGTTCCGTATATCTGTCTATATGGAAAACGGGAGACATTTTTTACAATGAGTTAACAGGCCTGCAGGATTCTGTTACACCCTTGGAAGCTATCAGTGTGATAGACGTCCACATTAAATTTACAATTTCCGGAAATGAATAATGTTCATATCGGGCATCATCATTTCCCCAAACCATACAGTATCATGAATACAATGCACAGCAAAAACGCATGCATGTTCTTTATGCACACCATTTCCACTCATCTACCACTTTCTCAATACTTCAGCACTCTGACGCTTTTGCTAGCTGGCCATGCGCCAATGGCACAGCCGACATCGTAAGCTAATTTTTGGTATGCTATCGACATCTAATTCATTAATGTTATGTTCTCTCATTGTCATAATGGACACCAACTTTGAAGTTCACCAACCCAAAGGAATTCATTATGTATAAAAGATTCATAATGAAAGCAAGTAGTCTATGCTCCCGCAATGACAACGACCAGGTTGTCCACTCTCGATGTGCTGTCAACACGAAATGGCGAGGTATGATGGCTGTTTTCTCTCTTAGATTACCCTACCACGATATGTTGAGTCGATTAAAGGATTGCATTAATCTTTCATGGTAGTACGAACATATTGGCTCAGCACGGACGAACCCCGAAAACGTGACATTGTCCACGTAATGAGCATTGTCTCCTCTTACTAAATGAATGCCGGCGTGTTTAGCAACGATCAGCCACGTGTGTGCATAGAGGATAACTATTACTTTGGCTTTAGTGTTATATTTAACGTACGAGAAACTAGATCTAGAGTGGCATTCAGCAGAGTGTTTACCACAGCCATTCAAACGGTGCTCGACAATTGGTAATACCAGGAAAAATATGCGTGTACTAATAGTTTACTCGTAATGTATGAATACGCTCCTTCCCGCGAGGTTGGGAAAGTTTAAAAAAAAAAAAACGACTACTGGAATCACCGCTACATACATGTCCGCGTTCAAGTTACAAACAGCTTCTATTTTAGATTAGACCCAACCTTCCTACCAAGTCTTATTAAAAATATGTTTGTAACTTTTCTTGCACGTAAACCACGCAACACATTTTGATGCATAGATAAACCTACCTAGCGAAGGTATTTAAAAAGCCAAAGACTAAGAGAATTCTACCAATTACAGACTTAAAACGTTGAAATTATAGTTTGACTGAAAATGGACTAATATTAAGTAATCTAAGAAAGTGCCACTAGTCTTACCAAAAACAAAATGTATTTGATACAAATGCCTGCACCTCCCTTCTCCTGAAGGAGATTGTGCCCCTTATCTCCACTGGGTATATCATAGCAAGGCTCAACACCGTAAAACCTTTTATATGATCGATTTGTTGTGCTCTTTAATTACAAATATCCGTAAGCAATAATCGTTACCATGTGTAAAGTAAGATGCATTATGGTTTTGAACTGACTCAGATCTGCGCCTAGATTAGCACTGTCTGTGTTTTGGATTTGGGTATGCTTGGATATGTACATGAGTGAACTCAAGGGCATGCATGTTATGAACGGATACACAAGTGTGTGTGAACTTGCACCTGAACTTTCAAGCTGAATGGGACAAAGTGTCAAGTCAAATTAAGTTCAAATTCCCTGAATTTCCGCTGAGTGACTGGTTGCAGATATGATGACGTAGAACAAAAATATCTGGTGCTAAAAATGAAATTGTAATTTCAAATCCATCACTCCGTCCGCATAAATTTGTGTGTAACTAAAGCATTTCTGACTCTCCCATCAGAAAATAAAGAAAGTGGAAAGGAAATATGATGAATCTGTTTTGTTTACTACACCTGCTCAACTTAGAAACATAAATAGCTGTTTAGAAATTAAAAAATAATAATAAATTGTTCTCACGAAGGTGTCATTATCAGCTATCAATGTTCTACAGCAAGGTCGAGAATGCTCTTGTTAGCATCATTATCAGTTTTGCTTTCCTCAAAAAGACAAAAAGATGTTTTGAGATAACGGAATGTCTTGTGTGTGTATATTGTTGTTGTTGCTGCTATTATTATTATTGTTGTTGTTGTTTTGCTTTGCATTTTCTGTCTCTACATAGATAATGAAATCACATTTAGCTGTCCTTATTTTCAACATTTTCTATAAAATATTATCATTATAGTAAGCACCGAATAACCTTGTGCAACTTGCAGGTTCAACTTCCACAATCAGTTTGTCCTGAAATAAAATGAACACTTTGCGAAAAACACAAAAAACCAACAATTTTAGCTAGACAAAGAGAGGTACAATGTTCTATAGAAAGATGTTTCAAAATCAATAAACCGACTTGTTAGAAGGAAACCAAATGAAATGATTAAATCCGAAATGTGAAAATGATCTCCCTAGTCTAATGCTTATTTTTTTCATTATATATTTCTGCAAGACTTTGTTCATAAGTTTATTGTAAGTACTTCGTTTTTCTTATGCGTGTCATCTGTATTGGGCACTCTTTGACCAACAGTGGCTATGTTGTTTGTTTTGTTTTGTCTATTTTTCTCTGCTTAGTTGTCGTCCTAGTAGACGAGGTTGTCTTTTTTTTTTTTTGGTTCCTATCTCTTCTTACTGTCACTCTAACTTTCACTTAATTTTCATTTCTGTAGGGATAACTGTTAATCTTATGCTGGTTTTCTTTCTTCTAGTCTTCTTCCTCACCGATATTTCATGTACGTTAGTTGTTCAGTGACTGTCAATTCTTAACATGCAGTTTCAAACACTATAAGCCTTAAATTCTATTTGCAATACCTTGTTTCCAATTATCTATATTCCAGCGTACTCCAGACAGAAATACTCCTATACAGCGCAAAACCGGGAAACGAAATTGATATAAACAGCTCAGGTGAAATATTCCTTTTCCGAGAATGGAAGTTCCTTCCTTCCGAGAAAACTTGTCCTGTCCCTTGCTCGTTTTGGGTTTTTTTTTGGTCTTTTTTAAATTTTTTTCTCCAAGAAATTTGTCCAGCACGTTTGATCGAAGTATGCTAAATGAGAGCCGGCGACTCACGGATGAGTGACTGGCAGCCCGTTTCGACTCATAGCGTCTTGACCATCCAATGCCACAGCCGTTAGTTGTTGTTTTTTTTTAGTATTAAGCGCGTGCGTGAGCGTGCATGCGACACTCTGCTCTGACTCTACTACTCACTCACTCACTCACTCCCCCCTCGCGTTTGATCGTACGCGGCGATGGTGGTTGGAAAGGGAGAGCAGTGCTGTCTGACTGCTCGCGACGTATAATACAAGGAGGTTGTATTGTGTCTTAAGAGGCATGAGGGCAAGAGATGATACCTTCGACTCCATTTAATCGCAATTCGCTTATTAACAACGTTCGGTTTATCGCTACAGTTTACGGCAAACAGAATAACGTGGAGTCTACTCAGCTTACTTGCAACTGTTGGTAACTTAAGATAAAATGCTGCATAAAGGAGTTGCGAGTTTTCATTGACTTTACAGACAATGCAATATTCTGTAAACGACTCCAGTGAGCGAAAATTCCTATTAAGCGGATTGTATTAGGCTGGGTCAACTGTTGTGTGTCTTGTTGTACAGGTTAATTACTCACGACTCCATTACTCATATCTTTTTTAAAGATAAGGGTTCAATACTTCATGTTTACTGCTGAGTGAGTGAGTGAGTGAGTGGGTGAGTGAGTGAGTGAGTGAGTGAGTGAGTGAGTGAGTGAGTGAGTGAGTGAGTGTCTGACTAATTGACTGACTGACTGACTGACTGACTGACTGACTGACTGACTGACTGACTGACTGACTGGCTGACTGACTGACTGACTATATGGGGGAGGAAGAGTTGACTGAGTGAATGAATGAAGTAAGAAAGGAACGAAGGACGAACGAACGAACGAACGAACGAACGAACAAATGAACGAACGAACGAACGAATGAGAGGTCTAGCTGTCTGAACGAATGAATGAATGAATGAATGAATGAATGAATGAATGAATGAATGAATGAATGAATACCATCGTATCTGGCGCGTCTCTGACCTTGTAGGGCCGCTCAAAATGCACCTTATCTACATGGTCTAGTCTTGTTATTAGCTGACCTTCTTTCTTCAGTACCCCTTGGTGTGACCAGTATGTCAAAGCAAACAAGCAACATCAGCACAGCATGACCAGGCCCTTAATTAACTGGTAGGGCTACACCGCCCCAGCTCTGACCCGCAGGAGTCTCTTACTACAAGGCCTGTAAGTTGCTATAGCCAATGTCGATTCGCCTATTTCAGCCAGTTAACTGGGGTAGGACCTCACAAACTCGACTTGTAGAACTTGCTTAGTCCAGTATTTCAAATTTTGAGGTGCTTTAGAGCTTGCCCGAGGTATAAAAGGCGAGAAGAGGCATTATGGTCACTTCACCAATTTGAATTCAATTGCATGTTTCACATCGTGGAGAGATATTTTGACCGAATTTTACGAGTAAAGCATTCCATACTGCATAGAAATGTTGCAGATCTCTAGATTACTATTCTTCCGACCATCACAGTACAGAAAATTGGTATAAAAAGCGTCTACTTTATAAAATATGACAGCAAATTTATCCGAATCGAGACAGCGTCTACAGTCTTTAAATTTTGTAGGCTGGATTTGTTTTTTGACGGCAACGATCGAATGGCGCAGCTTTGTTTGTAAGTAAAATTTGGTATGGACTTTTGAACCAGGTCATTCAAAAAGAGCGTTTCTACTCTCACGGTCCGATCTTTTGCTGATGATTTGGCTGGGGAGAGGCATGCGCATATGGTGTTTTCTGGTGTTATGCTTGTCTATTGCACGTTGTAAACTAGAATCACATGTGAATTTCACATCTAGTTCGTAAGATGCATAATGATTATAAACCAGAAAATGATTTATATATCTAGTTCGTAAGATGCATAATGATTATAAACCAGAAAATGATATATATATATATAAACGTATCTCTGTCAAACTGGTCCGTAAACAGTGGCTCACATGGTTACGCTTTTTGTTTTTATTTCGATTGGGGCAATGACTAATGTACTGTTTAGTATTATGGCGTGCAGTCCTCCCTATCAAATCCAAAGACATATACAATGGAATTGTACGCCAATGGGTTCCAATATTTAGCAACTGAATGAAACGGGTTATGTTATTTATCTTTTTACTGACAGCACAATGCCTTTCAGCTGGGCTTTCTACGTCAACTTGGAAATACTGTAGCACGATATTGTTATTCAATGTTAGTTTATCAATATAGAATCTTAAATCATATCTTTTAAAACATCTTCCTATTGGCTTAAGCTTCGTTCCGTAAAGAACAAAAAGTCACATCAAAAACGTCACCTTCTGCCATCTTTTATAATATTTCGGAACACAATGAAAGGTCATTACATTTCAAATTCTGAATAAATTAATGTCCAAATAATTCTATGCATACAGGTAGTGACAGCGGTGATCTCAACAAGAAAGAGACAGAGAAACAACAATCTTTTAGAAATGCAATGCAGCTGAAGTTGAAAACCCTCATATCCATTAAAACACTGACCATGGCACCGATATAGATAAGAATAACAGCTTTAAAAATTATCACATAACTTGATATTAGAAAGTGTACTGTTTTGACGGTATACAAGGTCATAGGATAATCATAACTTCTTTAAAATATGGTAATTTTTTTCTATTCGTCTTGGAGTTGCGATTAAGCGAAGTGGGCTGCACTTTCTAGACTAGGCCTTGTATGACCTACATCAAATGAGGAAAAAAAAAAGAAAGAAAGGGCCCACTCAATTTGGTAACTTACGCTTAAAATATCGTATATTATGGATATTCGTACTCTTTGGAGGATTGTGTCACGTTCTAAGCTTGGACCAAGATCTAGATCTAGTCTTTTCAACCTTGGGGTTTTCTTCTCTTTCGTCCTTGGCACGCTTTCGCATCAATGATTTATCACCGGACTTCATCTGTACTCCTTGAACCAGGAAAAAAAAAGAATATCTTCGATCCCAATCTCTCATTTCAGATTGGTATTGCTTGGTTGGTCCGATTTCATCACTGTGTCACGGTCACTTCTCACTGAAACGGTGCAAATACTCGAGGGCCAAAGTTCTTTCACGCAAGAGGACACCAGAATGGTATGTATTAGTACTGATATAATGTCGCATCTCAAAGCATCAGGGATGTCTGACTTACAACAGTATGATTGTCTAACTACGGGAGGCCACTCCAGTGTAATGGCACAGCCCAGAGCGTGGATATAATTAATAAGACTTCCAATGATATAAATATTCCAGCAGAGACCTGCAAGGGTGGAAGAGGGGCCGGGAGATTTCTATGAAGTTGTGTTGCCAACCTCAGGAAAAAAAAAAAACACCTCCTTCTACGAAGATTTTTTTCTTTGTATTTATTTGTGTAAGCGGTAAAGGAAAAGGAGGATGAAACTGGTCTTGACCCGATAGTACACTTTCTTTGTCATGTCCCCCATCTTTTTGGAGATGGTAATATTTCATGTCCTTGATGTCTGCAGAACTGCAAAATTATGAGGAGATCGATAAATTGATGTATATGTTGGGAGAGAAGGAAGGAGGGAGGGGTAGACCTATTTTGAAAGAGTGTTTATTTCGGTGTTGCTGAGGAGGTGGGAGGAGGAGGAGAAAGAGACTGCACAAGCTTAAATATTATATCGATGATTTCGCGTCTTATCGGCAGCCATTCGCCTGTTGAGAGTCATCGCATTAGTGTAACCAGATGTTATCTTTGGTGGTAGCGGTGATAATGGTGTTAGTGATGATGGTGATGGTGTCGTCTAAGATACGAGCAAATGGAGATGGGACACGTCAACAGAGTTGTTCTATTTTGTCTTTAATTTAGATTGTGACAATTCAAAGATTTGCCCTGATTTTCTCCATTCCTTTCGCTATTTTTTCCTCTTTACTAGTGAGGTGACAGGAACTTGGGTAAGCCAGAGGAGAAGGATGAATGAGAGATAGAGAGGGGGCATCAGAGAGTTGACACTGAGTCCCACATTAGTGTCTTATATACTTTTCCTGATATTTGTAACGATTATTGTTACAATTTTGTATACCTTATAAATACCATAGATTCATGGCTTTCAACATTTTGCACTTGAAGACTGACAGACAAATATGACTTTATTCAATATCGGCTAGGGCAAGACTGCCATCTTGACCGATTTGCACTTGAATAAACCCACGCATCTTGTTTGGTGTCTCTCACAATCTTTCTATAATAAATATGCAGTTTTGCCCACGTAGTGGGGGAGGATGTTACATCGATCGTGCCCTTTTTGATATCAACATACCGCGTTTACGACAGGTTCCTTATGCCAAGTGATAACCAAAATGAGGTGGGCCAACCTTGATAGAACCCTCCTGTGGCTAGTAGGCGTCCGTAATGATCCTTCTTTGCTTAAGTAAAATACGAGGTTTCAACCCCTTGGCGTTCTGTAAAATCAATACCGCTTAAAGTAATGATACATTTTTTAAACAGAGCATAGCAAGACCTTTCCATTGACATGCAACACTTGATATCTCTGATGGCTAGACGAGGCACTATGACGGACTGAAATTTTCAGTTAACCCACTGTACAACCGCCTCTCTAACTCAGCAAAATGAATACCGCTTAACATAATGGTATTATTTTTCACATAGGGTAAAACTAGCCCTTTCCATTGAAATGCAACACTTTATATCTGCGTCGACGAGGTGCGTCACAAAGGTGTATATTGAAATTTTCAACTTACACATTTTCTACTGACTCATTAGTTCAGCAAAATTAAAACTGCTCAGTTCAAAAACGGGCTAAGTCAGACGCCAATCATTCTGCCATCTTTATAAGCACATCTGTTATTGCGTAAACAGGCTGGTCAGTGTTGTGACAAGATTCTGCCCCGGTGGCACTAAGTTTCCATTGCGTATAACACTGCAGCAGAATGCTTGTACTTACAAGATTCTAAATGTTTGAGCAAACTCATGAGGCAGATCGACATGAAACTAGCCCTAGTGATAAGATCTAGTTGTGAGCAGTGATCACCCGTGGCCTAGCGCCCTATTGCTTATTCGAGACAGGTTTAACTTCCATTTCTTCTGTTATTATTCACTGATTGAAATGACAGAAAAAAAGCAAACCTGTAAGAATCAGAAGTCGTGTCTGAGTTTTGAATGTCGGTATGCTTCTCCAAAGTTGCATAGTCGTCTGAAATTCCATCTGCTGAATGAGAGAAACCTTTTCAGCGACTCAGGACTATGGTCTTTATTATCAAGATAGTATGTAAAGACAAATAATATTTTGTGTACTTCAGGAGGACACACCACTCACCTCTTGAAAGAAGTTAAAACAGATTTCGTAAATGTCATTTGATATCCCAAATCTGTTCATGCAGAAGGTCCAAATAACATTCTCTTCTTTAAGTGAGGTCTCTAAAAATACCATTAATCCAAAGTACATAGGGGTAGGCATTTTATTTTCTCCTCCAAGATCGCTTCGTAGGAACCTACTGGTACCCGCATCATTGTTTAGTTGTCTCTAAAGAGTACAAGCAGATCTGTGAACGTTGGAATAAGACATGCTCGTCCATAACCTGAGATTGGTGCATACACTGGTCAGTGAAAGCGATCATGAACAAAATAAAGTTTGTGAGTATAGACAGAAGAAGGGAATTGATTAGCTGACCAAAGTTATAAATCCATTTTTTTCTCAGATTGGTTACGGCATTTAGTTTACCTCTTGTCGCAAGAGCTGTGAAGTTTTGAGAACGATTTTCTCAGGGGTTGCACTCTTTACCCTCTTTTGTGGATAATTTCCATATATTTTGGACATTGTAACAACGATAGTTTTGTCTTCTGTGTGCCGACAGACCTGAAATCCGATTTGAAAATGCGTGATTCTGACAGGGTTGTGAATAAGTGTATACTCAGTATGTCCCACAGCTGTGTCAAAAGTCTTCTCATATTATCTTCTGCAGCTTTACAAGTGTAACAAGTCTTATGGTATCTGGCAGCTGTAGCAATCACATCATCTGCTGTAAACATTGCCATACTTCTTAATTCACTGAAAGATATGACAATATGCGGAACTACGTGTTATAGTAGTGCCATTGCCTCTACCCAATTACTCCCCACCCCCTTCCTCCCCCTGCTCTTGTATTTCTTTTTGTTTTGTTAGGCCATATTCTGAGTGCACATGGGTATTTCTGATTTGTGATTAACAGATTGCAATTACTTCCACCCAGTTTGCATTTTGCCTTTTTTGTTCCTTTTGACTTTTAATTTGTTCTCTTTCTCCTTTTTTTTTCCACTGTATGTCTGTATAGTGAAGAAAAAATTACAAGCTGACATCAGCAGCATTGAGAGCGCGTTGAAGAAGTCACAGAATGCAGTAAAAAATTCATTAAGAACGGGTTATTGTGTTTTATTTGTGGCTTTTGAATGTTTGGCGAGGGACAGAATCACAGTCAATTTTTTCGAACGGCTAATGTGGCATCGCTCTTTAATGAAAGGACTAATTTCTACATCTAATCATTAGATCTAGACTGTTATATGGAAAGTGCATGAATTTGTGATTTGTGTTTAGTCACCAACGGCTGTATTCAAACAGTGGGGATACATGATATTTATTATACGAGTAGGAAACCAAACTTAATTTCGGTTCCTAACTTGCCAGTGTTGAAGAGCAAAAATTAATGCGACACCGTCAAGACTACGCGCGCTAGTGCAGTGCTATGCTGACAAAGCATTCTCAGAATCCATTCAATACCGAATAATTTCGAATGCAAGGGAGTAGGATACTGAGAACCTTCAAGTTATAAATTGCAGATTGCGTTTTCAATGATATCGTAATAAATTTGATGCAAAAATATGGAAGTATTTTAACGAATGCAATAAATGAAATTTTAAACTGAACGTGCAGCTTTTATATCACTGTTTTGGGTTGTTACCGCAACTCGTATTCGTTATCGAGAACAGAAGGGCTCTCGCCCGCTCTGCAACATTACACCGGTGTCGTTAAGATGGAAACGCCCGTGGTATCTTTTAAGGTGGGTATTCTTTTGATTACAGATGGAAGCAGTTACTGTTGATCTAAAGTCGTGAAATACCATTTTGTAAACTTAGACAAAACGTTTTGGAGTATTCTGAATTAGACTTTTAGCGATCAGTTATGTTCTAAATTGCTGAACTAAAATTTCATCAACACGCCAGCCTGAAAAAAAGTTCCGGCATAATACGTGTTCCAAAAATTAAAATTCGTTTTAAAAAGATATGCATGTTTACTTTATGGAGAACACTACCAAATGTGAAAACAAATATGTGGTCATTGTTTCCAGATGATTTCAACAGACCTTTTACATGGGAAAGTATTTTTTTCTCACTTAACTGTAATTAGGGTAAACACAGGAAACGTCCGCGTTTTTTTCGCCTCTTCAAGACCCAATTTTAGGTGGTTCCAGTGGTCATATCATGACGGCCTACCTCGTTTTAGAATCAGAAAAGGATGTAGATTTTACCACGTGAAGGTTAGTTGTGTATCACAAAGTGCACAATTTGCACGCAAACATGTCATAAGCGGCCGGACTAATGGGCTCAAACATCTCAGACACAACTCAAAACTTTAGACTGACTTGCCCACCCTCCCTTTCTTCTCTCCCAGATTACGAGTTCATGAGTACTTGCTATATTTGTGTGTGTGTTCCCACTCTCCAACCTTATCTGATCTTCTTTAAGTTTTTTCTCCCCATCCCCATCACCCCGACTCTGCCAGCGCGTTATAACTGAGTGCCAGGTCAATGGAATACCGTAGTAACAGCGTTCTTGTAAAACTGACGTGCTGAGATAACGTGGTGAGCAAACACTGACAAGGGCCACTGCCCCTTAGAGATGCAAACATCCAGCATGGACCAAGGGTCTTCGTGTTTTCGATTTTCTATATATATTAATTTCCAAAATTCTGGAGAAAATAGCACATTTCCAATGATTGTAGTCGGTTAGTAGGTCATATAAGTGCAGCTGCTACGGCCTTCCGTGGATGGCGCTGTAGCAAGCCAAATGTCGAGAGATCAGATGATCTACGGGGATGGAGGGATGCCAACAGAACCAAGATCTTCGTTATTTATCCTTTGTTTTTACATTTTCCAAAATGCTTAAAGAAGTGACTTATTTCATATGACTGAAATAGGTTAGTAGAATTATAGCCTGTCGCAACAACTTTCCGACCTAAACATATTGATGACGCTGCAGCAAGCCAATGCCAAGGGGAGATACAGTAAATGATCTACTGTATGGAAGCATGCCAACAAAAGCAAGGTCATTATATCATTGTTTTCATATTTTAAAACATTTCTACAGGGAAGTAACACAGTCAAACGGCTGAGATCGTTTTGCAGCTTACTTTTGTACAGTTCATACAACATTAATCCCTTCGTTACACATGGTGTGCATGTAGTTCCATACCTTTTGTTACAAACAGCTCAAAGACATATCGATACGTCCCAAAAATAGTATTTCCATGTCGTTACCGATTTAACTATACTTCCTTTAAGTTCCTATATAATAAAATATGTCTATGTACAGGCTGAATTCATGATACCCCGGTGACATCAGTTGTTAAAAAACGCTACGTAATGAAAGACACACCCTGAAGCCAAGACGAAGCTGCTAGCAAGCTGTTCTCAAGTGATACTCAGCAAGAAAAATTACAACCTTCTCTAACAGAGGAATAGTGCTCTTCATGCCTTTCCCATGTTTCAAATTGTCAAAATGCTCGAGGGACTTGCAAAATGACAGTTAAGAAGCATAAAGGAGCTTCTTTTCTATGTGAAAAGTTGCTGTCTGCAAAAAGGAGACGTATATTCTATAGATATCACGGGTTATCAAACTTTGCATCTGTTTTCCTCTTTCTACTTTGCTTGGTGCACACCCCAAACGTTGAAAAAAAGAAAATTACACTTGACGCCCTTGGAATGTCACAATATATCGATATAGTAAGTAGAGAGTGGATAATATGGAAACGGTTAAACCGAAAGTACCGCTAAAAAAGGACGGAAACAAATTGGGTTTTTTTTGTTTTTTTATTTCTAGGCATTTTATGTGTAAACCGAAACTTTCTTTAAACCGAAGAGATTTTTTTTCGTCGCGCTGAATTCGTTTTCATTGTTGTCTGTTGCACAAGGGCTTTCAAATTATGCTTGTACCCATTCCGTTTGTCTTCGCTAGATGCATCCCCAAGGAAACTCTTCCTGAGATTCCAGATTTAATCAGCATGTAACACCTCAAGTTCCTAGATAAGACAAAAATAGAATAACTAGATCTAACGTTCTGTTTTCACTTGCAACTGAAATGAAGTTGCACCTTCTGTCACCGTCTTCACATGGTCATCCACGGTTTCAATGTAAGGGGTAAACGTGTGGCAATTTTGATAACCCTTGTAAAGTCAGGCGAAAACAATGACAATCCCATTAACCCCCATCATAGTGAAGGAGTTACGTGCAAATGCGTGGGTGGCGAGTGCTCGACGTGTGTGTGTGTGTGTGTGTGTGTGTGTGTGTGTGTGTGTGTGTGTGTGTGTGTGTATCTGTGTGTCTGTGTGTGCATGTGGATGTGTTTGTATCTGTGAGTGAGTGTTTGAGAGAAAAAGTGTGTGTGTGAATTTGTGTGCTTGTATTTGCGTATGTATGTTTGTGTTCATGTGTAGTATGTATGTATGTATGTGCATGTTTCTGTGTTTGAGTGTTAGTATGTATGTGTGTATGAATATATATGTGTGTATATGTATGTATGTTTGTGTTTGCGTGTATGTCTGTCTGTCTGTGTCTGTGTGTGAAAATAAATAGACAGACAGACACATAGAGAAATCAACGACCAAACCGATTAGTAAATAGACAGTTCAATAAACTGTATATCACAGAAGTTCGGCTAAAGGACATATTAAACAAAGGAAGACTATCTGATCTGCAATCAATGGCTCATAACCTCCCTTGAAGCTGTGCACTGAATTCGGAAGCACCTAATCCGGCCTTCCCCCTTCCCACCCCCTACCCTCTTTTCTTTCTCCCCCAAGTCAGACAGTCTTCAAGAAGACTCTTCGACTTTTCCATTGTCTGATTTTACTTTTCTACTTCGCTTGTGATGTCCAGTCAGTCCTGTGTATCTATAAAAATGTCATCAAAGCTGATTCTGCCCGTCCCCCGTAAGGACTCTATATCGATTTTGAGTGCAAGTCTGAGTGATTAATCCATATTTTTGTTACGTATTGTATATTGATTCAAACTTGCCATATTATCATCTTTGGGTTTTGTGGATTCAGTACACGGTGAAAATAGTTGAAAACTTTGAGCTTGGATATCCTTGGAAACAATACCACTGCATTGGTTTTGTAGTATTAAATAACATTCATTTTTTTTTCCCCAGGAGTATGAGATGTGATTTTCAATTTCTGATATACGTTATCCTCATGCTCATATCCACTTTTCCTAAGTCACTTTTTGAGGTTTTGAGAATTCTAGCACTCTGTCCTCCTTGCACATAGCAAAGTAATGAGGCAGATGTGGGTTAGCTTTGAAAATTGGGAATACAACATCGAAACAAAACTTTATTTTTTTTGTTAATACTCAGAAAGATGAAAAGCGGATAAGACTTGTAGAAACAATTCAAAGAGTATAGAAAAATTCTTAAGCCGAAAGTGGAATGAGCATGATATTATTTACGTCTTACTGGGATTGGCTGATTAGTATCAATAAATATTTTAATGAATAAACAATCTTAAAGATCTTTCATATTGTGTGATGATGAAATAATAACTATTTTATAATTCTTACAATGACTTCAAAATATTAAAAACAAAGGAGACGTACAAAGAGGATTTATTAAATTTTTCTAAGGACAGCATTTGTTCTTGGCAATTTTATACTCGTAAATGCCAGCCTTTACCAAAAACACTGATATGCGAAGGGAAATAAAAAAAAAGGTTTATTTTGAGAATTGGCATTTTCATGTTAAACCAAAAAAAAAAAAAAAAACTGACGGCATCTTGCACTTTTAAGATTTTAAAATTTTAGGGCCAAGCGATACAGTTTTTAGATATTGGACAATATTCTAAGAAAGTATTGTAAAATTATTTTAATCAGGTAGACTTTGAACATCAGCAAGAAAAGAGAGATCATTATCTTAATGATGCCGGCAATTTATTCTTTTGTTATATATACTTTTATATATATATATATACTAGTCAAAGCACTCGCAAAATTTTCGGCGTTAACGTGCAAAGGAAACGACCAAACTTTATCTACATCATTAACACCGCTCCTCTTTTTGTAATTAAATTGTGTTCACATATTGTGTGTAAACATATCGGTTAAGCTGAAAATAAAAAAAAAAAAATAACGCTTAAAATTAATGATTTCTCCAAACGCCAGCCTCTCTAAAAACCCGCCATGGTTGAAGAATTCGGTATCAAAACACCAATTTGGCTGCAGACACCACAATAGTAGTGACGTCATTAGTGACGCCATGAACCTCAGTTTAAAAATTGGAACCGGTAATTTGGGTACGGGGACATCCATTTTTTACATATTTCTGAGACAACCAGAAAGAGTGCTGCCCACCAATTTGTAAAAAAAAGGACCAGTTATGGTCGGTTTGTGATTTACACATAATGAAATCAGTGGAGACATTAGTCCCCACGATGTGCGTGGGAGGAAGCGTTATTTGGCTGTTGGCTGTGCTAGCCAAGTCTAGAACTCGCATCTTTCTATCGGAAAGCACCAGTATTCGCATTGATGGTTCACACGGTCAAAGTCATGTTCATTCCATTGATTCTCCTCCTTTTCGTACTCATGATTATGTTCACTCGGGCGATCGACTCTGCTACGTACATATTCTCGACCCGGCATCTGATACAAATGCTCAGTTTCAACTTCGGGGACCGGAAGTCAACATTTCATGGACGAACCACAAAAACCAATGACGTATGGTCTATTTAAAAACAACGAAGTGGCACCGTAGTCACGAAACAAAGAAAATTTACGTAATTATCAAAATAACACTTGCGGACCGTTTAAGGCGAAGAAATCACCAAAAGAATCATCTTCAGACCAAAAGGAAGGTGTATGCAAATTTTTGGGTTGATTGACGCACAAATAATGGAGATGTGGCTGTTACAAAATTTCACAAGTTTTTTTTATAATATAAGATATATATATGTATATATATATATATATATATATATATATATATATATAATTATATATNTTGCGTGGCCTATAGTTTACCATCAACACCAACTGGAAGGAAACAATAGGAACAATGAAGCACCGAGATGAAACACCAAAGATATGATTGGATTATGCAAGGAACACGAAATGAAAAAGAAATCGAATACACGTCAACAGTCTACTGTTACATTTCTCAATCAGTATGTATCGATCTAATCGAATATACGCTGATGTATCAAGTATGCCCTGTGTTGATTGAGTAGACAGTTCCGATAAGCCAGACAAGAAATTGTATTTCCCGACGTTTCTTCCAGAGTGTGAAGTCCGGTGTTACACAAACGCCCCAATGGGAGGGCGAGGTGCTAAGTTACATCAAGAAAGCTTGCATCTCGTACTCAAACCAAAGTCCATGAAGGGGTGTAATAGAGAGGAGAAAAATAGCACTCATACTGCCCTTTCGCTTCCACCAGGCCTTTTGTCCCATTTTAGTTTTTGTTTTTTTAGAGACGTATCCACTCGGAGTTGTCTATTTATCTCTTGAGTGTACTGGATGCCCCGTCATTCTGAACGTCCTGCCAACCCCGCTCCCCTCTCGCTATCCCGTTCCCCCCCTTCCCCCCCCCCTCCCAGCGGGCGTGTGTCCAAGATCCAGGACATGTCAGTACGGAATTGACTCTGAAGTTCCATTCTCTCCCCATCTTTGTTTTGGTTTTGTCAAAGAAACCTCTTGCGTATATGTTCATAATTTCTTTGATTCTGTTGTTAGGTATGTGTATATTTTTTCCTATAGAATTTCATAGCCTGCTGCAGTAAACTTTGTAAGCTAATGCCATTCCGATTGGCCATCCCTCACAAACGCGAGATCGCACTGGCCTTGCATCAAGATTGATTATTTTTACGATCTGTTATCTTATATCGAGATATCAATACTGGTTTTATAAATTCCTTAATAAAGGGCCGTTTGATTGGTCTTACAAATTCTTTGTTGGCGGGTCTATTCCATCATCTTGTAAAGTTTTTGCTGGCGAAAAGTGTGTGTATCTTGCCAGGACCCCTAGCAAAAAATGGTCATTTTTCAAAACTGACAAGAAATGAAGTGAACAGCTGATTAATAAAATTAATTTCAGATTCCATAGCCCACGAACACACCTCCTCCTTTCACAGGTTTCCACATTTGTCTTGATTGAGACACAGAAATCCAAGAGGCAAAAGCTAAATATTGATACTACATTAGCTTTGACAAAAGGCTTGCTTCGTTGGTGTTTTTTTTTTTCTGAGTATAGAATCAATTCCTCCATTTGCTCCGTATAATCAATCTATAATATTCGATCATGTGCAAAGTTTGCCAACCCAATCAGTCCCCAATTACCGATTCAAGAGTATGGTGTACCCATGTCTGGGGCACCGTCTTATTGTGTTCTCCAGTTATGGCAACATAATCGTGTTAGGCTGGTATCGTTTTGCGGTAATGGTATCGGCGAATATCCATTGTAAAGTATCCGTAGTTTGAAGCCCTTTCTCACAGCCTAATACTTAAAGGATTTATTACTTGTGATTACCTGGTATAGAGGAACCAGCCCAGTATAGAAGACACCATTAGAATGTATTTCGGAGCTGTTTTCCAGTTAAACAGAAGTGTGTATTGTTTCTATCATTGCTGTGCTGTAAGTTTGCACCAAAAGACAAGACTCAGCATATTTTTATTAAAAATTATTAGTAAAATCTTCTGTATGGCTTTTGCTTCATTTTTTACCATATTAAAAGACACAAGACACATTTTAATTTTTTTTTCAATCATGTTTTATACGAAGTAAAATACTCGGTATTGGGATCGATGTCCAGAAAAGCACTCAATTTGACATCGATGCTTCGATGCTTGAAGCTTGGAATCGGCAATGTCCTACTATAAAAAACGATCAGACATGGCTGAAGGCATTTTAGGATGACATGAGAGCCAGGGGCAAGACAACACGTCTTTCGTTATTCATCTCAAATCATGCATTACACATCAGAACTCAGAACTGTTTTGCTTCTTGTTGCTCGTGGCAACACATGGAAGTGGTTGAATAAAATTAATAAGACTTTTAGTTAAGGGAGTATTGTTCAAGACCGGGACTTATTAATATTTCAAACAGTGACTAGTTCTATGGTTCTACAAGTTAGTAAATTGACTTGCAACATAATAACGCACTCCCTACCCCACCCTCTCACTATTCCCCCCGTCCCCTTANAAACACCAAGTGGAAGAAATAAAGCAAGAAGCTTTGATTAAATATGCACTGTATGTTGTTATCGGTTCTTCTGTGTTAAACTGTTTTAAGAAGATTAACAACGTTGTGTGTCTCTACTCTAATGGGAATATTGAATAGGCTTAACGAATAGGCTAAGTTTGTCAAGATCGTGTTTTGTTGTTGTTGTTGTTGTTGTCAGTTGTTGTTGTTGTTGTTGTTGTTGTTGTTGTTGTTGTTGTTGTTTTTGTTGATGTTGTTGATGTTCCTGTTGGTTGTTTATGTTGTTGTTGTTGTTGATGTTGTTGGTTGTTGTTGTTGTTGTTGTTGTTGTTGTTGTTGTTGTTGTTGTTGTTGTTGTTGTTGTTGTTGTTGTTGTTGTTGTTGTTGTTGTTGTTTTGCTGTTGTTGTTGGTGGTGGTGGTGGTGGTGATGGTGTTGTTGTTGTTGTTGTTGGTGGTGGTGGTGGTGGTGTTTCTTATTTTGGGAAAGAATAATGATTTTCAAAAAATATCGCACATCACTGTAACTGCAAAAGATAATGACGGAGCTAGCGGATACATAGTATTCACGTGATAAGACTCAGACAGTTAAAGCTGACCTAAAGCAGTGAGTAATTGTATAATGACGACTTTGGACTGAAGATAAATAGATGACGGGTTCGATTTCAGCATATCTATCTATCTATCTATCTATCTATCTATCTATCTATCTATCTATCTATCTATCTATCTATCTATCTATCTATCTGTCTGTCTATCTGTCTGCCTGTCTGTCTGTCTGTCCATATCATAATACAATAAAATACTACATGAACACCGCACATTGCAAAGACGCATACATGTTCCTCATGCACATTATATCCTCTCATCCACCACTTTCTCATCTAGCTGACACCCAGACCTTTGAGAACTAACATACAAATTATGACAAGGCAACGAAAAATGTAATTAATTGTGAGAATGGTAGTGGTCAGTGCCTGTTTCTTATAGTATTCATTAATATATGTGTGTGTGTGTGTGTGTGTGTGTGTGTGTGTGTGTGTGTGTGTGTGTGTGTGTGTGTGTGTGTGTGTGTGTGTATATGTGTGTGTCCGCGTGCGTGTGGATGGAATGTAAAGATCTAAGTAAGAGTGAGAGAGGAGTGTGGAAGGGAGGTGGGGGGGGGCGAGTTTATAAAATAATGATAGAGTGATGTGAATGAGTGAATGAAGGTGAAAGGAGGTGTAAGGAGTTCTTTCTTCGGTGGTAAGCGCCAGTTATAGTGAAAGAGGGTGCACACCAGCTAGAGATTTGTTAGGAAATGTAACCCCTATTGGATCACCGGAAGAGAAAGCTCGGCAAGAAGGCGACAACCATCTAGGATGTCGAATTTGCTAGTGGAACGTTTTATCAACGGCCTTGTGTCGGCGAAGGATGTGGCAAGAATTAATATACGAGTGTTGGAGGCGCGGGCAGGATAAAAATCCTGATATGTCTACTGTATTTTCTCAGAAACTGTCAGGCGAAAGGAAAAAAATATTGTGGACTTATTAGGCTGTGAAGCAAATAACTACTCCTTTCTATTTAAACGGGCATGTCCACGCTAACCGGTGAGTGAATACCAGTGCCTTAAGCCACCAAGGATATGGAACGATCTATTCCTGACTACTGACTTAATAGATTTAGGCTGTGTGAGCTTTTCGCCCACGTTCGATACCAGCGTTTACCTCAGCACTTTCGTGAGTAAACATAGGCTCGAAGTGAGCACACTATGTTGGCGTGTCTAAAGAAAGAAAAGCTTGACGTACATTGTGGCGACGCAAATATGATATTGGCATTGGGAGCGGACCATATGGAGAGTAGTCTACATAATATAGAATCTATATTTTGTAAGAACAAATATGCTCATGTAATATAGATTAAGTCATATTGCTAGTTCGCTTGCTGACCTCAATTGATAATGAGATTCGATATTTATTAGAGTAATTTTTGCCTACATAATATAGAATCTATAAATGTAAGCACAAATATGCTCAAGTAATATACACTAAGTCATATTGCTACGTTGCTTGCTGACCTCAATTGCTAAATGAGATTCGATAATTTACTAGAGTAATTTTTACCAAGGACTTACTAAGTACTGCCCAAACAAAACTTGTGAAGGTTACTTACAGTACCGCTCATCAGAAATTTGCTAAGATAATTTGCAGTACCACCCATCAGAGACTCGCTAAGATAACTTACAAAATCGTCCATCAAAGACTCGATAAGATAACCTAGCGCACATCAGACAATAGCTAAAAATTTAGAGAACCGTCCAAAAAGCAAAGAAGTCCGTTTAAACTACCAAGGGTTATCTCTGGAGAGCTAAAGAGCACTTTGCAGCCACATGAACACATATTCAAACACAAATATACTCCTCCACAAACACACACGTGTTTTCACACAGCACATTCACACAAACACATACACGCTCATATTGACTCACACGTACACACGTAGCTCTTATAATTATGTGTGTGCACTCAAAGAGCAGAAATCTCAGGGTCAGGGGGAACATAGATTCCAGCCTCCGATACAAAAGATACTCAGACATAGACACGCACATAAATAAATTAAGTATACTATGTTATATTATATTATATTATATTATATTATGTTATGTTATGTTATGTTATGTTATGTTATGTTATGTTATGTTATGTTATGTTATGTTATGTTATGTTATGTTATGTTATGTTACGCTAATTTAATTTAATTTAATTTAATTTAATTTAATTTAATTTAATTTACGGTCAGATAACCATTATAGCAGAGTTGATGAAACTAATGCTCGAAAAGGTACTGAAACAAGTATGTTTTCAGTTGAGCTTTAAACGATTCATGGCTGGTAGGACAACGAATAAATTCTGGCCATGAACTCCAGATCACCATATCACCTATTCTTTCAGAGTAATGATATCTAGGAATTGCTTGTTCTTCTCTATCCTTAACTCTAACTAACCCTGTTTCTAACCCTAAACCAAGGGCTAAGTGGGTGGGATAATGGGAAGCTGCCAGCTAAACCACCGATCCATTTGTAGTGGATGGTTTCCATGAACTTAGAACCATCTTGTATTATGGAGACCCTCGCAATGTGGTTATTCTATCAAGCTTTTGCTCGACCGAAATATTCTCTTGTAAAGTTATCTTGATATAGTCCAGTGTTTGCCTTGTGATCAAATAGCATTGTCTGTCGTTTTGTGGTCAGCTGTAGGATCCATACGATCTTGGTTCTGCCATGGCCAGCATTTTTGTACAGGGTACTCGACAGTGATATCGACACCGATGTGCGCGTCGTCTTGAGTATGAGTGTTGATCAAGCATCAATATTTGCTCACCACAGACCTCCTGCAACGATAGTTATACACAATACAGTGTTTGAGAAAGGGAAACATAATAATGAGCGATTCGTGAGTAGCCATTTGTGGCTCACAATATGGCCGGAGACAAACACGCACGTGCACATTCTCATGCATAAATATATTCGGAACACAATGACCTTCCTGAATGAGCTTCATTAAGAAGGCGGGTTGACGAGACGACGTTCATCTTGTGCTAAGAATAGAACTGACGTGACATGGCATACGGCTGAAAGAAAAGATGACAGAAAAGGATGTCTACTGAGGCAAATCCGTAAACGATGCTTAGGGATGACGTCTCAGTTGATATAATGAATAGCACGGTAGCTGCTACGGCTTTCGATTCCATGACATTTTGTCACGCTCATTGCACATTTGCCTGAGTTTTGTTGGTTTTTTTTGTTTGTTTGTTTGTGTGATGGGCTTATGACTTGCTTATGATCGTCAGTTTACCTTCTTTACTAAAACAACTATAGAGTTTTGACGCAATATTATATTCCAATTTAACAAGCTTAATCACATAATGATGCCTCACTGTTTTGCTCTGAGCAATTGGTTGAAAGAGCTCAATTGCTCAAAACTTCAAAAACTGAATTATGTGTACGTGGAATGAACGTGCCGATCTGGCCTGCTGATATTGAAGTTTCACTAAAAATAACCAGTCTAAATCACTAGCTAGAATAGCTTTCTTGTACATATGTCGAGGTGATCCTTAGGGGTTATCACTTTCTTTGTTATAATGTCTACAGAAACTCTGCTACAAATTACAGTGGATCTATGCAGTGAGCCGGTCCGAGTGATGTGCTTTATGATTTGTGAAGAAAAGGAGTAACTGCAAACGAAGCTAAAATTGTGTACGTTTATTATCTAGTTGTTATGTAGGCAAACCCTGCATTTAGATCTTTATTATTATCTATATCATGTACAGTCCCGTTGCCAATGTAGATTATATGCTCCATTGTTCACCCACGTACCACAGTTGTGGCCTAGATTTCGGTTAAACAAACTTGTTAAACTTGTTGTTAAGTTAAGCTTTGACCTGTTGAAAGTTGAAAGCTTGAATGCTCACTCTGTAAATGGATCCCAGTCACCAGTTCACTTTGAAATTCCCTTCCAATGACATCAATGTGACCAAAAAAGCAGATTTACTCTAATATTTATGTGAGCAGCGGGAAGTGCGTCAGAATCACGGGTGAACACTAGGTCTAGGTTCACACGTGAAAGTCAGGGACTGACTCAGGCAATAGGAATTTAAGAATAAAATTGCTGTGAAGTAAATGTCCCTGTGGTGTAGTGATAGCACGTTCAGGCTTGCAAGCTGAGAGACGCTGATTCGATTCCCAGTAGGGCCAGGAACTTTTCTAGTGTAGTTTTTTCGGTATTTTCTCTCAAAATTGATCCGCCACAGTAATTTGGCAAAATCCCTAGTGACACACCCCTTAAATAATATGTAACATCTGAAAAAATATCAGACTGAGCTCACATTCCTCCCCCTTAATAATAAAAAATGAGTACTATATACCTTGCCACCCAGTTACATTTAGACCTAACCGAACCTGCAACTGCTGTCATTGCCCTCAGAGCACTGATGTCATTATGGTCCCAAGTCCCAAGATCTTTACTCGCAAGCTGATGAAAAGTTCAGAGCTCTTCCATGCCATGAAAGAGGCTTGAATTACATCCAGTCGATAAGCTTGGGGCACTGAGGGATCATGTCCGCTGTGCTCCCAAGAAGGTATGGATTTTTTTTTTCAGGTCTGTTATTTTCGATTGTTGCAATGCTTGAATGATACCAGATGCAGCCTGGAGGCAGTCCTGAACAGGAATACACGCTGAAATTTATATGTTAACAAGATGGTGAATTTTCAAGTACTGCTTATTCTTCAATCCAAAGCTCAAACATTAATTTGCAGTATACGTAGGCTCATTCCTTTATTCCAAAGTGATAGCGCTGTTCATGAAAGTGACATAGGAAGATTGGTTGTATATATTTTGTTTGTTGAAGGAGGATAAAACGTTATCTTAGTCCGTTCGCTATGTCGTATTTTCCTATATGCTGTTACCACATATTATCATGAGTTACTAGCCCATGAAGTGTGTTTGAGTTAGCGTTTTACGGCTTTTCAGTGCAATTACTGGTTTTATGCGCCCCTATACATAGGAACAGTTCATTCATTACATAGGAACTCAAACGTGTAGTTGCTGCTTTGGGACAGAAAGGTTATATCGCTAATTGGGTCAGTGGCGTATATATATGTAAACAAGCGCCTGTAGCAAGCTCTGAGACTGCTCTACTGTCCAAACAAATTATAGATGACCACCGTAAAATCAGCTAAAAACGTTGTTATTCAAATGCGTCCTTGGCTAACCGTGGATGCCATTAAGTGAATGACCTTTCCGCTGATCACCCATGAAAAGCATTGACAGATTATAAAGCTGAAGAAAATTCTTTTTTCACTATCCTAGGATGGCTTGCCTGACTTTGATAGAAGCTGCTCAGTGGTGCACCTCCACCGCTTGAGATGGCATCCAGGACATACCCTACCATACCCCAGATGCGCCACTGGTTTGAACCAAAGGGTTAGGACGTACATAAACCTAATACACAGCAAAATTACTAAACACGGCTCGCCTGGCTCATTATATAAGCTTTCTGAACGTTGATTCATTTGTTTATTGTATTAAGATACAAAATGGCATTGAAAGACTTCATAATTCTGTACCTAGCATAATTCCAGAGAAAAACTCATAAATCTGTATTTAACAAAATTCCAAAACAGAATCCCAAGACACTATATTTGCTTTTCTCTCTGTAAATTTGGGGCCTAATTGGACCAATGATCTGTCGAGTGTCACTGCCAAGAGGGGTCAATGGCGCTACAGAGGTGAAGAGGGGATGAGAAGCAAGTGAAGAGCTGGGTGCACATGTTGTAGAAGTTCTACTTGAGCTCTAGGGAGGAAGGGGGTGATGAGTAGGGGGCAGGGGGATGATGGGTGTGACGATGTCATGGCCGTTTAAGTATAACATTTCAAGTGCCAAGTTTATTTCAAATAGGCACTCGACCACATATTTTACTTCACACAAAGTAAGAGGCAAACACGGAAAGACATTTCAGAAAAGGTAAGACAAAAAAAAATTAAAGGGAAAGAAAGAAAGAAAGAAAGAAAGAAAGAAAGAAAGAAAGAAAGAAAGACGCTTTATTATATTAGTTGGGGGGAGGGGGGGATGTATTGCGAATCTGCGAAAAGTTTCCACCTCAAGCTTGTCATGATTCAAGTAGACATGAATTCTCTTAATTCAGAATCAGAAAGAAGAATGCTAAATGTTTTGAAGAGTAAATACACAGATCTTTATTTGATTTATATTTATCCTTAAACAAACGTGTATCTCATACGTCTTTTTTTTTTTAACTTCTCGCTATCCTGCGTACAATTCCGTCACGTTTATCGTGTTCAAGTTTTCTATATTTGATCTCAGTCTTTAGTACCACGACTAGAAGTATGGTTAAACCACATGCCGTATCAAAACGCTGACTTCAATTTTTCTAAAGTTATTGTAAAGATATACACGGGAGGGCCTCTGACCTATGTGTGTCCAATGTTCAGAGGCGTATTAAAATATACTTTATGGGAAACAAAAAGCAGCTGTGTTCCACGACACGAGTGTTGAAGTGCTTAGAAATAGTTGAAAGTGAGAATCACTAAGGACAGACCCAAAGGACCAGGTCAGCAATGTGAGGAACCTCTTCCCGTCCCCCTCCTGCCCTTTCCTTGTTTTTTTGTTGTTGTTGTTGTTGTTGTTGTTTTTTGTTGTTGTTGCTGCTGTTTCTGGATCTGCCCCCTGGATTGTACCCAAAGCACTTTTTTAAACTATGCAATGTACCATATAATTCTATCGCAGCTACAGCGGTCGAAGAAAGAGAGCAGCCGGTCAGGAACGGGGAAGCTGTTTGAACAATGAAGATGCGGTTTTGTAAATTATCAGTCTTGTCTGCAACAATAGTTAAGCTATGGAATGGCTCCTGTTTGTCTAGACAGGGTGAGCAGTCAACTATGCTCACATTTCCTGGAGAGTCTTTACGGAATATGATTGACAGCCCTCTCAATAATAACAAACAATTACATGTAAATAAAATCTTGCTATCAGAGAATGATGGAACTATAAGCATTTTCCTATCTCTTTTGTGTGCGTGTGATTGTGTGTGTGTGGTTGTTGCGGGGAGAGAGAGAGAAGTGAGAAGGAGATCGGCAGATGCAGACTTCGACTTCACAAGGGCTACGTTTGTTTAGCTTCCGCAGGTGAACGGAAGGGACGCTCCTTTTATTTTGTGGACAGTCTCTACAAAATTTACAAACAATAGAAGTATGGGTTTCTAAGCAAGTCAAGTTGACTGCGACTGATGCGGAAGAGCTGGGACAAAGTGCGCATCCAAAAATATAAAACCTTGCGATTGTAGATCCGGTTCAGGGCAGATAATTTGTGAAAACTTTTTAGCTTTCATTCAAGAAGTATAAGTCTCTAAACAGCCAAGTTGGCTGTGACTAATGCAGAAGAACTGGAAAAAAGTGCGCTTCCAAAATGTAAACTCAGGCGGTTGTAGATCCGGTTCAGTGTCGAATAATTTGTGAGAAACGTTTCGCTTTCATTCTAAAGGTGTTAGTCTCTAAGCAAGCCAAGTTGGCTGCTACTAATGCGGAGGAGCTAGTAGATAGTGCGAACCTAAACTATAAGATCTGATGGTTGTAGATCCGGCTCAGGATCTGATAATTTGTGTAAACTTTTAGCTTTCATTCTAGAAGGGTTTTAAGTGAATGCCTGCCTGTAGAGTTGGCGGGGCCGATATTCTGTACTGCAACAACTCTCAGTGTTTGTTACACCCTTTATATTTGTAATATTATACAATACCATATAGTTACAGGTATCTGTATCGTAAATTATAAGTGTACAGATAGTATTATGAATAAGGGCATAACAGTACATGACGATATTTTTAAAAAGTTGCCTAAGGCCTTACTAGAAGTGCATTTTTTTAAATTTTTATTTCATCTCATTGTTCCTATCGTCTTCAACAAACGATTAACAATATGATGAAATCAGGCTGAAGCAATATACAATGGTTCAATGATGCGTCAGGTACAATGCAATGCAAACTATTCCTGAATGCACTGGAGTGCATCGCCCCTTAGGGATTACTGCTGTCTTCGATTTATTTAATAATGCATGGTGTGGTTACTATTCAATAATTCGTAAGGAGATGGTCTATCCTTCCACTGTACATTACAATGTATTACTATGGTGCGCACTGCCCTTTTCAAATTCAGGACATTTTCGCATGCAAAATTGCGGGCCGAAGTGCTAAGAAATGTGTGCTTTTTAGTTGTGGATGTTGATGCTAAGAAAATATTTATCTCGAAATAAACACCAGTTTTCACACATACATTTAAGAAACATTAATGCACATAATGACAGTCCGGTTTTAATTTGTATAAGTTTAATTATCATTGTATCTTTCTGAGAGGCATAAACACTGAAAACCCCTCTGTCACTTTGTGCATGTAATGTATGAAATCTGGTGGTGAAGTAACGACTGTAATTTGAGAAACATCTGTCTTACGTCCAACATCCACATCAGACAAAGAAAGGAAACGCACATTTGGTGCGCAATTTTGCATACAAAGTGTACTCAATTAGAAAAGGGAAGTGCGCACTGTAGTAAAGTACTGTAATACAATGGAAGGATAGACCATCCCCTTAAGGTAGCAGGGGACTACTTGGTTTAAAAAAATAGGACTATCAGAGTCAGTAGTAGCAGAGTATAGAAATAATCGTACAACATGAAATTACACCGCAAAAGTGGTGAAATGCAGTATTGAATTTGTAAAAAAAAATAATTGTTGCAGGCAGTGTTTCCCAACGGCTACAGAGGATTTCATTTGTGCGGGTTTGTGACCTGCAAAAGAAGGTCAAATTTTTAATCCCTTTTATCTAAATTAAAATTGTGAAAAATCTAAATGAAGGACCCCCCTGTGAACAGTTTATAATTTAAGCACAGTGTTGGCACCAGACCTGCGGGCTAGCTTTGGCCATCTCGGGACGTTCGTAGATCATTTTTTTTTTTATAAAATGGCTCAAAGAGGCTTCTATAATTTGGCTCTTGCAACATTAAGCTCTCCACGTCTCATTTAGACTTCGACCCAACCGCACCGAGAACGATAAGATCTCCAAACATGGTACCGACCATTCTGTTAAACAGTGTATTGATTACGAAACCTCTACGTCCTAAGTGGTCGGTAGTTATGTAAAGTCTAGGAGAATTCGTTGACTGCATCTAAAGAAATCGATGGTCCAAGTTTGAACACTGGTCATATTTATATGGCTGCTCAAGAAACTGCCTGTAATTGTAGTTCTTCGTGTATGACGTGGGATGTGGAAATTGAGCTCATGTTTCTAGAGCTCTAGAGTCAACTTTATTCAGGCCCCAAAAATAAATTGGATTTCCCCTAATTTAACAGAACTTACTCGTACTTTATATTCCGTGTTTTACAGAATGATATCCAAAGTAAACGTCTGAGATTCTTGCAGTGCTGGACATATTACATTACTGTACTTCATTTCAGATATTCTGACCGTTCCTTTTCCTAATTCCGTATTTGCAAATCTCCGGACGTAAGCTAATATGTAGTACTAAAACTTGGAGTGTCAGGATCTTTAACTTAGTTACTCCGGTACTGGATTGTGAACCGGCGATATGAAAATAGACGGACAAATTATCTTGTAGCCACTCAAAGAAAGGCTTATGTCGCTAAACCAGAAAATGAAATATCAGATTCTGAAAATTATTGAGGCCATCTGATATAGTATTTCTGGTTATTGCAGAAATCGCGAAGACAACCATTTCTGTAAACAAAAATAATGGTTTTCGGACAAATGGTTAAAACTTGTAGTTAAATTTGAGTTTTAATGGGGTAGATTGAATTACTCTCATTGTGAATTTTTTTATTAAAATATTTGCCACTTCAGGGGAGGGGTGGGGGTTACTTCCTGCCACTTTAGAGGACAATATTTCTAGCAAGACAAATGCCAGGCCCAAACTATTTTCACCATTAGACAGAGTTGGCACACATTAAACTTGTGTATAATATACATAGCCATGTATGGTCATGAAGCGACTTTATCCTCATTTTGACTGGCTGCAAGATAACTGTTCGGTGGGTTAGTGTGTCCTAACCTCTTGGTGCAAGCCACTTTGGGACCTCTCCACTTCTTACAGACCAACAAAGCCTCATGCATAACGAATCCCCGCGAGAGGATACGAATGAGTTGAGGAATATGCATCTTGGCAAACCATCGGAACATAGGGGAGGAGACGAGGGGAGTGGAGATGGAATAAAGGATGAGCCAGTATGGAAAATGACTTTAGCAGCAAGGGTTTCCAAACTATCACCATCCTGGTACACAATGAATTCCGCCTACGTCTTTTATGAACTCCCTTAGGCGATTTAATTCAAGGAAAGAAATGCCAGTCAGTAACTCGTATTTTTGTTGAATGCAATATCCTTTAGTGTAAACCTGTTCTGAAAGCAATCTTTTTTTTTTTAGGCAAGTAAAGAATATCAGTAAGTAACTTTGATTTTATTTTTTGTTGAATGCAATATCTTCTTCACGTAACCTTGTTCTGAAATCATGCATCCATTTGTTGATCAAATAAGACCAGTCAGTAACTCGTATTTTTGTAGAATATAATACCATTTCAGCATAAACTTGTTCTGAAATCACTCACCTATTCCTTGTCAAGCAAAGCCAGGTGGTCAGTGGGTGGGTCGTATTTCATATTTTGCCAGGTAAAGTAAGGTCGGTCAGTTATTCGTATTTTACAGCACAAGACAGATATCTTGACACCGGCAGGATCAGCATTTTCAACCACTGTTTTTGTGTTCAAAAAAAAAAAAAAGGAAGATAAAATCGAATGAAAAGAAACAGTGGTTGTATCACTCATAATTTTACAGTGGATGTTGTCTGAACATAATAAATTTATTGATATTGTAATTGTTATCGTTTTATATTGTTATGATTATTTCTTTCACCTCTTAGCGTATTCCTGTTATTGAAATCACTCACGGAGTCTCAGTTATGAAAGTAAGGTCCATCAGTAACTTATAATTTTGTTGATCTAGTTTGCTCCTTGCCTACCCCCAGGAATTTGCAAGGCATACTGCATAGGGGTACACCACCCCATGATGGGAACCCCCCTGTTCTAGCAGTTCCTTCAGGTCCAGAAAACAGCAAACGGATGAGGAAGGTTGGGGTGTATGTGAGAAAAGATGAGCATAATTATTACATACGTTTGTATTTCAAGAGAAGATGGGTGTCATATGTAACTGGATCTTAGCAATGTTTAGGCTACTGACCAGAAAAGTGTCTAATGACTGGATTACCCAAAGTGGCGTTAGCACCAAACTGAACAGTTTGGATTGCAAAATGTGTCATATAATAATACCATAAGAAATAAAGTAAAATACAGTCGAAGAATTTTTAGTTTTGGGAGGATATAAAAAGGAATTAGACTAATGGAAAAAGTTGGGGTCTGAACGTGATACATGTATGAATATTTCAGTCTCAGTTACTTTGCCGAACACTCAATATCTGATAGCGTGGGCTCAATAAATTGAGAAACCCTTTCTGGTTACAGACTTCTAATTGGCTGAAAATAACATGCTGTCATATGCGTTAGGAAGACAGTAAAACATGGGCCCTAGATTTATGAACCTAACTGCGAATATTTTTACATTCTCTCCTGATTTTGTAAATTAAACCTGAAATTTGGGTCATTCACTTTGGTTTCGGTGTGGCATTCTGTGCAGAGCACTTGTCGTTAAGGAAAGCTTATTTACACCTTTCAATGTATCGGTTCGCGGCTCGAAAACGAACTGAAAGACCTATATTTTGAACATCATTTTTAATAAGCTCATTGAATTCTGCAAATAATTAAAGAAGACTTAGAGATTGTGGAATTTCTTGTAAGTGACAGTAGAGAAAACAGTTTATTGACTCAAAGAGGGAAATTGGATTAGGCTTCTGTAACCTTCTGTACCCATGACCGTCATCAAAATCATTCTTTCAGTTCCTTTCTATACCTTTTCTTTTGTTATGCTCTTCCTCCAAAGAAGCGTGACTTTCCAACCCAGAATTAAGTGAGTCTGACAGCCACAGTTTAACTTCAAATTATACTGTAGATCAGGTAAGGTCCATTTGTGACGTCACTTATCGGGATACGGCATTGTAGACAAAAAAAGGGAGGCTACTTTCAGGTCTTGTGTCAATGCATAATTAATAGATTCCAAAGATTGCTTTGGTCTCCGATAAACCCACAGTAATATCGTTCCATCTCTCGGGACTGGCTTCATCTAATAAAAGCATGAATGTACACAATACCCATGAGGAAGATGACGGGCTTGCTTTGAGAGCTCTGAGCACGATCGAAACAGTTTTGTGGGTGTGTGTTTGGAGAGGGGATAGATGGGAGAGGGTGAAGGGAGGTGAGATTTACCTGAAAGAATTATGATCATGCAAAAACATTTTATGTATACGCGCGTGTGTGTGTGTGTGTGTGTGTGTGTGTGTGTGTGTGTGTGTGTGTGTGTGGTGTGTGTGTGTGTGTGTGTGTGTGTGTGTGTGTGTGTGTGTGTGTGTGTTCGTGTTCTCTGTCATTCTGTACATCTTTCTTTACGTCAGCCCCTCCCTTTATCTCTCTCCTTTCCTCGGTATCTTGTTCTCTTTCTATTACTCTCTTTCTCTCTCTCTCTCTCTCTCTCTCTCTCTCTCTCTCTCTCTCTCTTTGTCTCTCTTTGTCTCTTTATCTCTTTCTCCCACCCTCAACGGAAGTATGAACTTCTAGATCATCTTCAAGTTATTATATAATTTATAAACAACAAGCCCAACAGCGCTGATCGGTTTAGTACGGCCTTCAAAATTTTCCCAAAAGAGTTGTCCCTCTTGAGAGCCACCCATCGTAACCCCAGCGCCTCATGAGAGCTGGGCGATATCGCGTTGTCAAGTTATCATCACGATACTGAGAGCCCTCTATTTCTGGGATGATATGAATACCAGGGGAAATAACCGCAAAAAACGTAGTTCGTTGCTCCTATCAGGGTCAACCATTTCTCTCCCTTCTTCCTCTGTATTAAAAAAAAGTGTGAATAATACTAGTTTTTGTATTTATTTTTGGGTGCAGTTACGGTACTAATTTATTTTGTCTAATCAGGGTTTATCATTTCACTTAACGAAAATACAAGCTATATAATATAGTGGTAGCCGCATAACCGCGCCCCAAGTACAGCTTTCAATGTGCTGTAAAGTACCATCCATGAAGAAAGAAAATAAATCGAATCCCTCCCATGACCTTTCTCCTCTCACCCCCAACCCCCCTTTCGGCTTTTCTACCGCGAAAAGTAATCATACACTAAGAAAGTACCAATACTCACATAGTCGATATGTCCCCTTGACCTTAGCGTAGCCCCCACTCAAAAACCCTGGTAACACGACGCGTGTTTATTTGAGAACATACCCCGTCCGAGAATTGCATTAATCCATTCACAAATGAGAAAGGAACACCACCATAGGGCGCGTTCCGACCTATGAGTACCAAGAAAATATTGTTACCGTGATCTGCTCCATGCTTTGCGTCAGAGAGGGACGAATGCATGCCTGCATGGGGTGCTAACTTTGTTCAAACCCGTCTCCTTTTCTGCATCTCTTGTAGTAGCTTTGTGTCTTTTTTTTTTTTAAATCAAGCGTAACAGTTTCATGCACAGTTACAGATCTGCTGTGTAAAATGAGCGAACATACTGTCTAGGTTTTCTGTTTGACTTTCTTTCTCTCTTTCGTTGTCTTTCAGAACTGCTTTAATGAATCATTCTTTATCTGCGATTTTTTAGGCCGTTTGCTAATTTGTCAGTCTATCCATCTCTTTGTCAGGCGGACATATCGCTTGTTGACTTGTCTCTCTGTTTGTCCATCTGTTCTATTGTCAGTCTGTCCGGTTTCTTGAATTGACAGAAAGCTGCATGCTGGGCATCTGAAACATGCCTGAATGAGTCATGGGCACTTGCTCTAAATTTGCTTTCAGAATCAGCCACCCAGGAAAAACAATTTTGTATTTAATTGTGCCCTGCCCTACGAGTGAAACTCCAAAGCATGATTGGCAGTAATGTATGAGTGAAAATGGATAATTAATAATAATAATAATAATACATAGCATTTATATGGCGCTCTTCCCTGTAGATACAGGCTCTGAGCGCTTTACATAGGGAAGTAAATAAGACTATATAATATTCAGCTCACACACCCAAGCATACTACACTCTGTACACATGTACTGCAATATAAATGTAAACATTTGGTTTCGCAGACTGTCATGGTCAATCAAGATATTGTTTGAACAAATGTGTTTTGAAAAGTTTCTTAAAAGTACTTAGACTATTTTCTTTACGAATATTTTAGGCAGTTTATTCAAAACAAACGGTCCTTCGAAAAAGAGCTGCCACGTAAATAGAGGAACTGTAATGATTGTTTGATATCAGATTTATGAAATGAGTTATACATTTATTGTCTTCGCGAGCCTCTGGCAAGTAGCCTAATAACGTTTCAATTAGCTTAATATTCGAGGCAAAATATTCAGATGGACAGGGCACTCTCTCACTCTGAGAACGAGGCAGCGAAGATCTTCAGAGGAAGTTACCCCCCTCGAGCAAGTGTTTCAGCACTCGACTTCCTCGCATAGAGCCACACTTGATCATGGCTCCTAAATTGGTGTCCTTCTGTTGACATTTTTTCTGCCTCTGGAAAAATTTCAAACCGAAACATCCAGTTTTTTTTAAGTTTTTGCTGAATATCCTCTCTGCCAGCATATGGCCATGGTGAAAGTTGCAGGTTTAGTATGTCTAAACATACTATGCCTAAGTCCACTGTTCGCAGAGTTTGGGCCATATCCGTGTTGAACCCTTCTCCGCAGTCTTTGCCAGATCCTTCAGAACACATGATCATACCCATTTTCGTATACCGAACAACTTGAGTAGATCATAGGCTGAAATGCTCACAGATCTCTTGCCCATACTTTTACATCCATTACCGTAGCCGTTATTTCAGCTGTTCTTAGTTCGAGATCAAGATCAAGATCACTGTATTTGACAGCTTTGTATGCATGCTCATCGTCAAGCCATTCATTAATTTACAAGTTAGTAACCAGGTACTAACTGCAGTCTTCTTTTTCAAGATGGCGATTTCCCAAGGCATTTAGTTACACGTAGTTGAGCATGTTGTGGCGATCCGATACCAGAATTATGAAAATATCGTGATGACCTACTGAACTTTCAGTGTGTGAGCATCAAAAGAATCGATCTCATTCGAAGATGATACCCAGTGCAAGGCATGCGTGAAAATCTTAAAGCAATGTTCTAACATAACTTTTCATTGCGAATGTAGACTATTTACTCAGGGTTCCATTATAGTTTTGACAGTCGGTCACCTAAGATGGTATTATTATAGGTATCATACGACATCTACAGTATCGATGCTCAAAAACTATCTTGTCCTTATAATAGACGTTTTAGGCTGCCCCTCCTCTGTCCACTCTAACAGAGATCATGGAGCGGTCAGACCAAAACTAATTAACGCATGCCATTACGTGAGGTGTTGGTGGGGCTTTACCATCTTCCCAAAATGGCGTTCAGTAGAGTCTTTCTTCACACCCCAATTCCACTAGGAACACGCCCTAAGTGCACGAACTCTAGCCCTGCTCACGACTGACACAAGTAATCCTATTTTGGGTCTTCCTGGGTGCATATCGCCCTTACTGACATGTCGTTTTCCTCATAACTCGTCTCCTTGATGCAAGCTAGCTATATATGCTTCTATTTATTTAAGTAGTTAAAGGTTGCAGGAGCCTAAAACATAAAAAAAAAATTACACTATCAGAGTAGATAGTAGCAGAGCAAAATAACTGTATCACATGATACCACACAGCGGACGTGGTGAAATTCAGTTTTGAATTATGTAAAAAAAAAATTGTTGCAGGCAGTGTTTCCCAATGTCTTCAATGGATTTCATTTGTGCGGGCCTGTGAAATAGAAAGAAAGGCCACATTTTCAACCCCTTTTCATCTAAATTACGAGGTAGAACCGTGAAAAATCTAAATTAAGGAACCTTACAGTAAACAGTATATATAATTTGAGCACAGTGGTGGCACCAAACCTGCAGACTAGCCTTGGCCATCTCGGAACGTTCCTGTGGTTCGAGGAGAAATAAACGAGATTGTACACAAAGAGTTTATTTTCCATAAAAGTGATGCGCTTTTTCAAGACTTTAAACTCGAACATGAATTCCAATACTGTATAGTTAGTAAAGTACTGTTAAGGCCGGAGAAAAACATTGGAGAAAAAAGTACTCTTATAATGGTTCAGAAGTGTTGTTGTGGTTGTTGTTGTTGTTGTTGTTGTTGTTGTTGTTGTTGTTGTTGTTGTTGCTGCTGCTGATGATGATGATGATGATTATGATCTTTATGATGATGATGATGATGTTGTTAATGCTGATTTCTTAAGCAAATAACGTTAGGAGTAGTATCATTCCGGGAAATGTGGAAAGATGATGACGGTGATGATGATGATGATGATGATGATGATATTTTAGGCAGATAATATTAGGAATATTTTAATTCTGGGATATGTGCTTTCCCTCGTCCAGGAGAACAAAATAAATCTCTGAATCCAGGGATTTTGTACTCCACATGAGAAAAAAAAAGACTCATCTAGATATTCTAAAAGGATCAGCCTGCTTCCTCGCATTCGTCCAGATATCACAGGGTCGTCAAACCGAAACTAATTAACACAAAATGTTACGTGAGGTGTTAGTAAATTCATGCCATCTTCTCAAAAGGTTACATTGGATTTGCACAAATAGGCAGTGGTTCTGCACAAAACAAAGTGGTTTTTTTTTTTTGGCAAACAGAAAAGCCATCAGATTGCACAAATTATAAGTAGACGTTTTATCTATATAGAGGCTGCCTCTGGTGTTTGCAGGATATAGTTATATAATATTTAATAATTGTATCGGTTGTATTCTGCTCGGGTAGGCGCGAATGGGATTTGGAACAAGATGATGATTGGGGGTTAATAATATTCAGGAGGTTCAAAATCGAATGAGAATTATTTGTAGGATCAGGGCTCTTCTAATGAAGCCGAATGTTCTAGTCGTGTGAGAGTCGCAGCTTGATACTTGTGGAATGTTTCCATGATGAAGGTTTGCTTTTTATCCTTGTTCAGTGCGTGTGCTACTGATGCGAACAATTTGCGCAATCCCACTGCCAAATGTCTCTCTGAGCTTTTGCGCAAAGCCACCGCAGAATAAGTGGAGAGTTGCGCAAAATCCAACTTACCGTCTCAAACTGGCGTCCAGTCAAGTCTTCAAACCTGAATACCTCAAGGAATATGCCTCAAACTAGCACCCCATCCTAATAATAAGTGGCGCGAATGAAGCAATTCAGTTTTGAACTGCCTGGAACACGCCCTTAGTGCCCGAACTCTAGCCCTGCTCACGACTGACACAAGTAATCCTATTTTGGGTCTTCCTGGATGCATGTCGACTTTACTGACATGTCGTATTCCTCATAATTCGTCGTTTTGATGCAAGCTAGCTATATATGCTTCTATTTTCTTAAGTAGGTACAGGTTGCAGGAGCCTAAAACATAAGAAAAAAAATAGACTATCAGAGTCGATAGTAGCAGAGCAAAATAACTGTATGACATGATATTCGGAAGTGGGGTTAGTTGTTCTTCTTTTTCTTCTTCTTTTGTCTTTTTCTTCCTCCTCGTTGTCGTCGTCATCGTCGTCGTGGTCATCCTCGTCGTCTTTGTTTTCCGAATAGTTATCATATTTTTGATGATGCTGGCTTGCTCCAAAAAGTTTAGTCCCATAGCTTTGTTTCAAAGAAGGTCTGCACATTTGAGTCATGCGAATATGAGCATTCTTGTAAATTGTGGTAGACAGTCTGTTCATAATTGCATGATTACCTACTGATGTAAAATTTACACAGAATGCATAAAAATTAATACTAAAACATACGGTAGAGCTAATATACTTCACGCATGCGTGCGCACGTACACACCACACAGACAGACAGACAGAAAGACAGACAGAGACACACACACACACACACACACACACACACACACACACACACACACTCACACACACACACACACACACACACACACACTCACATACACACATGAACTTGTTGAATAAGAATGAAGAACGTAACATAACCGCACAGTACCCTATCTAACATAAAATAAATGACTGTCCTATCAAGGAGCGAAGTTAGGTTCTGCTGGGCCTCGGGCCAGTGAAACGTACGGAATCTCCATCAGAAATTACAACCCCTTTTTCCTCTATGATAGAGGGAGACATCATTCCTGTCCTCAATATAAGATGACAGTGATGTAGAGGAGTACATGGTTGAATAAAGCGCGAGATAGTGCAGACATACAAGGAGAGAAGGAGAAGGATCACAGATACTACAGAAAAAGAGAAAGAAAGTAAACCAAAGGCAACAGAAACGCAAACAAGATACTAAACTGTACTGTACCATGGGTCGCTATGATTGATGAATTTCCATCTCCTCAGTTCCTTCCCCTCTTCTCCTCCCCAGTTCCCCTTGTTCTC
>JAWQUT010000001.1:1187571-1197747 GCA_033807755.1 Ellobium chinense
AGATAGATAGATAGATAGATAGATAGATAGATAGATAGATAGATAGATAGATAGATAGATAGATAGATAGATAGATAGATAGATAGATACTTCGAATATTTCATCTCGCCATCGTATCATCGGCCTGGGTACTCGGAGGTCTCTGTTCCAAACCAAACACAACTCTTCTTCCAACTGTTTTTTTGAGATTGGTTCGTAATTTTTTAAGCTACCCTGCTGACAAGGAAACCTTAGGTGGGAGTAAAAATGTTTGAAGAGGGTGGTTTTTTGGAACCTATCAACTGACCAAATCACTCACTATGTCAAAGAAATTTTCTAGAAAATTCCATTCCCCCCCCCCCCCCCCCCCCCCCNTCGTTCCCGGTCCGTGCCAAACAATGTCAAAGTGTAAAAATGTGTAAAACCATCTGTGATTCTGTGATCTGGAGGAGTTATCCAATTAAAATTTTCAAGTACAGTTCGGTGTTATGAATATTACAATGACGTGTGTTACATGTAGCTGTTCGTAACGGTCAAATCCAGCCTAATAAAAATTGGGTATCAGAAGGAGAGGTTTATCGCTTTGAAAGATGTTTGTGAGGATATTTTGGACGATGACCCCTTCTCTTCCCGTTTTCCTACTAAAGTATACGGCAGTGGAAGTGTCTTAACCCCCATGGAAAACATATTCCCAAATCACTAGAACATTTATATAGTTCNACCACCCTTTTCCAATCTTCAGGTATGAAGATGCCAATAGCACCTGGCATAAAAATATGCAATTCTAAATAGTCCCAAACAAAATCAGACAAATGGCGATAGGGGAGAAGGAAGAGGTTGGATTTGAATTTAAAAGGCTTAGATAGGTGCAATTACATTTATAGACTCAAAAATAGGAGAGGGTTAGCCACTCAATATAAAATTTGTGGTTGTTGTTAAGTGGGCAAGGTTACCCTGTTTACTGAGTGAAAAGGCCTAAAATATTGGGTGATCTGCTTTACTGCCTAAGTTCTCAAAAGCTAACAGGCCCTGATGGGCATTTTTCTTTGTGCCAAAATTTGGAGAAAAAGCCAAACAACATGACGAAAGTATTTTGGCATGGGACCCCTGAATAAATTAATGAGAGGTGTAAAACCTTATATAGCCAACGGTGAGAAAAATCGAAGCATTGACATCTTCATACCTCCATTTCTACCCTCCCACCAAACTTATGAGTGTCCTCAGACAAGAAAAATAACAATTTTCTCACTGCCAAGAGAAGTAAAACGCACTCTGAACAAGGTCGGTCTTGCCAACCCACAGCCATATTAAGGCAATGTCCATGAAAGCAGGATAGGGAAGCTGAGGTGGAGGGACTAATTAACTCCTGGACATCGGAGGCGCCCCTTAATTGAGTTAAACCGCAGGTTCAAGCTGGGGTCTTGTGTTGTTATCAACAAAAGGGGAGGTCACACTCTGCGTTTCCGGGAGGAACCTCCAGTCTCTGAAGGCAATGGCTACTTATGACACTCCAGGCTTATGGTTGAGCCGGTGCTAATTAGTGCTGCGAGATGGAATACAGAGCGAATGCTGGAATCATATTCAAGCTATTTGGACAAAACTGACCGTATTATTCGAATACGAACACAGTTTTGCTGTTTTTTTTAAATCATTCTGTACTAAGATTGTACCAAGACCAAGAAAGCATAAAGTGAAGTATAAAATGCAAGGCCGGGGCGACCCTCAAAAGGGATATCATTTTCAATGTTTGTGTGTGTCGAGGATGAGGAGGGAGGAGTATATTTTCAGTGCCTAAAATAAATGCTGGAAAGAAGGTACAGAACATCTTGGTGTGCGCCTTTCATAATATGTACACTCTCATTTTGTAGTCTGCTTTCAGCAGACAACGCCCTGCATCGCAGAATACCCGAGTAAGCTTTTTTTAACATAAGTTTGAATAATGTAGAGATCCGTTCTTCAGACCAAATAGATATGTTTATTCGAATCCACCCGCAGCTGGTGCTCATTATATTGCTGGTGATGGCAGTGGCCGTTGCAAGTTGATAAACGAGGTTCCTTTATTACTCTAAATCCATATAAAGTTCATCACATTCATGCAACCTAGTCATTACTGTATTATCTTGTCAATCTGGCTTGCCAAAATAAATGAGCAATTAAGCTCACCAGTTAAGAGCAAGAGGATTGCCATCGACAGCATCACAGTTAGTAAAGATTACAAACTCCTAGCTGGATGAAAATAGGGTGGTATCATATACCTTGAGGAGACAATAAGAAAAATCTGTCCTTTGAACAGTTTATGTAGAACGGGCCCTAGATTTTGTAACCTATCTGCAAATTACTTTGCATTCCCTCATGATTTTGTAAACCAAAGCTGAAGTTTGGGTCATTTACTTCGGTTTCCGTAAGGCCCTCTGTGAAGAACACTTGTCGTTGGGGTAGCTAGTTTGTTTGTTTGCCATTTTCGACCTATCGGTTCGTAGCTCGAAAACGAAATGAAAGACTTATTTTTTACATATCAATTTTGGTACGTTTATTATAGCTGCAAAGAAGACTTTGGCACTCTCTGGCATATAGACATGATATTAAGTTACGACATCATAAATGCTTTTTAAAAAATATGGATGTGAATTACATCATTTTAATCTGATGCCCACCAAATATAATAGTTTCAGCTGCAGATCAGGCGCAGCTGTGACGGAAACTGGCACAGTTTTAAGCTACGATATCTTTGTGTTAGGTGTGAAAAACACTTCGTTAGCCAAGCCCTTACATTCAGAAAGTACCAACATAATTATAATATCCTTTTATTTCAGACCCGGTTTACCTTTGCCACCAAGTTTTATGAAAAATTGCACGAAAACATCTTTGAATTGTGTTTTCAAAACTGTAAGTACAATTTATTTTGTGAGATGCATTCTGTTCTTTGAAGACAAGTGTATGAAGTAATTATAATAATAATGATAATAATCGGTGTGTTCCTGTAACAAAGCCTGATCGTTACATTCTGCATTTTCCATTAGGCAGGTGATTATTTTTTTTAATCTCATGCATAAACAAGCACCACACAAACATGTGGAATACCACAAATTCACACGGGTAAAAACATAACCACCCTGGTGGAGTCGACGAGGCACCACTGTGCATATTTACTTCATTGTGTACTAACGTTGTTTTTTTTTTCTCCTTATTCCCTGTCTGTGAAGTATGACATTTAAGAGGGCCACCATTGACGATTTGCAAACAACGAGATAAAACAATATTACCCTGGTTAGCTGTGTATTTTCTGCACTATATAACAAAAAGTTACCTTAGTTTGGATCGAAGTGTATTCTTAATTCCTAGTCATACTATGTCTAGGTAGAAAACTAATCCAGAACTATCCATTATGCAAACATGCATATAGACATATATATCTTAAACATGGGAACATCGCAAATAACGGTTGTTCTAAGAGCCTCGCCCTTAATGGAGACAAATGCACCATTCAGCATTTTGGTGAGGACTTTTGCACATACAAGATTACATGCACTTAAGGAAATGAATGCGCCATGTTTTCTACAATACAATCTGTAGGAAAGGGTAGTATCTCACCTTAAACTTCACTTGCGTATCCTTGTAACATGAAAACCAGCTTCGGTGATTGAAGGGAAAGTCTAAGATCTACAACAAAATGCCTTGAAATACATTATAAGATATAGGAAGACTTGTTTAATCTAAGGCCACTCTGCAGACCTTTGAGACATGATGCTTACATGAAGAAAGACAGTCTAGAGTTAATCTATTGAGGCAGTACTTGTAACTGAAAACACCCAAGACATCCTTGATGTTCCCTGTAGTTACCGCCTGAGTGCAAAGTTAGAGGTATGAAGATGTCAATAACACCTGGAATAAAAAATATGCAATTTTAAATAGTCCCTATAAAATCAGAAAACTGGTCATGGGAAGGGGGGTAAGGGGTTGGATTTTAAGTTCAAAGGCTTAGATAGGTGCAAATACATGTGTAGACTCAGAATAAGTGAGGTTTAGTCACTCAGGTATAAAATTTGTGGTTCTAGCTAGGTGGGTCAGGTTACCCCGTTTACTGAGTAGAAGGCCTAAAATATTAGGTGACCTGCTTCACTGCCTAAGTTCTCAAAAGCTAACTGGTTGGGGGCATTTTTCTTTGTGTCAAAATTTGGAGATAGAGCTAAACAACATGTTTGGAAAGCATTTTGGACTAGGACCTCTGGATAGGTTACTCAGAGGTGTAAAACTTAATATAGCCAACAGTGAAAAAAAACATTGGCATCTTCATACCTAGATATCGTTGTACGGAAAGCTGCGTTGCCGCGCGGTTTGTGAGTCATACTCAGAAACTGAGGACTGAGTCTAAAATTTATGCGTTTGACTCACGAGCTGGGCCGTTTACGTGGTAGTGTCCTTGGGAAAGACATTTCACTTCCATTTCCTTACATGACTCGGGTGTAAATGAGTATCTGGCTTTAGAACTGGGGAGGGGGNNNGGGGGGGGTGGAGGAGGAGAGACCGAGGCGTGCACCGCTGGCGATCAGCAATGACTTTGTTATGTATTTAATCGTGATATTATGTATTTGCATGTATGATGTGCATTGTTATATTATATGTTTATATTATGAATGAGAGGTATAACATTGTTTGACATTGTAAAACAAATTCCTTACGGGGTAAAGAAAGTCGTATTTTCATTTTTTTTTTCATTTCATTTCATAATAATAATGCAGACCCTGATTTAGACCTAGAGATCTGGGATATGCCCAGTGCAATCTAACTTTGCATATTGGCGGGAACTAAGAGAAACAGCACCGATGTCTTGGGGGTTTCCCGTAGTTACTGCCGGTGCGAAAAGTTAGCATTGTGCATATATATGTCTCCTTGCAATCGAGTTCTGTATAGTACAGCTGCTAAGGCCTTTGATTATGCACTTTTGCTTATAGGCGTGAAATTTGGCCTATTACAAGAAATTCTGGATGTGGATCCCGGTCAGCAATTCATTTTGGGGACAAAAGTACGGTAACTCTTAAGAATATGATCAGACATAAATGGTGCGCACAATCCCCAAGCACCATCATGAGAAAATGCGCACCAAAATGCG
Source organism: Ellobium chinense (assembly GCA_033807755.1). NCBI lineage: Eukaryota > Metazoa > Mollusca > Gastropoda > Ellobiida > Ellobiidae > Ellobium > Ellobium chinense. Next base: position 1,192,661 of record JAWQUT010000001.1, read on the forward strand.
GAGTGGTGCGCCTTCTTTTGAGAGACAATATGAGCTTCTAAGACAACACACCTTTAAGCGTTTTTTCATTGGACACTGGACTTATAGGTCTACCCATCTTTCTAGAGCACTAAATGCAACTTTATCTTCTAAGAACAAATAAGAAGTGTTTCCAATATAGTATAAAATGTGCTCATTGTGTTTGTTGGTGATGCGCATGTACGGTGCATAGAGTGATGTGTTTCTCCGGCCGCACCATGGAGAATGTTTACTGACCGGATGCAGAGGTTGCGTCTGACATCCTTACGTAATGGCGACCTGAAATAACATTCAAATAAACCATGGTCTGCCGGACAAAAAAGATGAAGCCCAGGAAAAAAGGACATAGAGTATGATTCAACATGCCAACTAGACACTTCAGGTTAGTTGAAATACCAACTACGCTTTCAAGGATTTTTGGTTTTATTGGAGTGAAATAGCTTGGCAAGTTCGCTCGCCCTTATCTTAATAATGGAACGTAGCAACGACTCGTGTGATCTATGATAAGCTTCACATAATGACACCCAGTGTCTCCAGGATAATAGAACGTAGCAACGTCCTGCCTTTGATTTGCTTTACATCACAACAACTGTGTATTTGACCTAGCATAGAGCTACGAAAGGCTTGCCAATATCCGGGTTGGAAAGAATTCCATATGGGTGACAGCCTACAATATACTCCTGACTCGTTCCTATAAACATACTAAAGAGGGATTATTTGATGGGGATGGTATTAAAAAAAAGAGGGGTTCGATTTTTTGTGGGGGATACATACAAAAAGAAAGGAAGTATTCAGGTCATATTTCTTATATTATAATCTCGTCTTTTCCTCTGGCATTTAGTAATTATGTTTGTAAGTCATGAGTTGTTGTAAATAGAATGTTAGTACAAACATCCAAATTTAAAGTACATCAAATGCATAAAAGTAATGCAGAAAATCATCGGGTTCATTATGGTATCGAACGGGGTTGGTAGAGGAGTTAACAGATTCTAAAACCAGCAGTCAGTGCACACAGCCATGAAGGTGAGTTAACCAACAGCGTCAATAAAACTATATAAATGAAAAGTTAATATAATTGGTCTGTTTCAACTAATTTGCAATAATATTGCAATTTGGACATGTGAAAATTTATTCTGCATGATTTAGGTACTCTTTCAAAAATAAAGGTGCAAAAATCTGCGCTCAAATACTTCTCACCTTTCGTCTTCATTTTGGATAGAATACGACACCTTAATCACGTCATATAAAATAGTCATTACAAAAACTCTGATTAGAAATGTCGTGGGAACAATATTCACCTTAAAAATACGCCTGACTGACCACTCCGTGCAAGAACAAGTCCTCCAATCTTCCTAACAGATGTGAGCATCATTCGAGGCGGGCGTAACAAATATGTTTGATCCGTATAATCATATACCGTACCAGGTATATCCCTGCGAACGGTCGAGGCAAGTAGCATCAGTCAAGAGGGAAACTTCCGTGGAAAGTTCATTGCACCAAGCCATGAAAAACAGTATCAATCTCACTGCAGTTACCGGAATTCTCCCCCCNCGCTCCCCCGCTCCCGAATAAAGAAGTGATTAAATTGTTTTGACTGGTCTAGTAATCAGTGAGTCTTTTCCATGCGCATGAACCGAGATCGTGCGGAAGACGAGATAAACTGCGCAAGGCTGTGTTGCCACCCTGGTCATGTGCTTTTCACTTATAGCGAGATTGCTTTTTTGTTTGTTTTGCTAACGTTTCCCTAAGTTCGATGTTGAAGGAATTTTGCATTTAAAAATAAGAAAAACAGGCACTTTAGCGACTTTACTCTATAACCTTCGCGAGTTTTTCTCCATTTCGGAAAAGCCATTTTACCCTTCCACAAGGAAAAGTCCCTACGAGTGGCAACACTGGTCTACGGTAATTGAAAAATTAGTCCTCTTTATATTCCCGAAGTAGTTGAACCCAAGTTGGCCTGACCCGATAAGAAAAATGTCTGCCAGCTGTCAGCAGAGCAGTCCAGTTCGTACGTTTCGTTTTCATTAATTCCGTTTACTATGCCAAAATATGTTTCATTCGTGAATATTTAGTATTTAGAAGTGGGTTCTGGTTATTCTCTTCCCCATCTCAGCGATTAATAAGCTAGTTTTATAGATACGTCACCTCCGGGTTTTCTAATGATTTTGTCTCGGCGGGCATTACGGTTAAGAACTCCCCTCGAATGATGCTTCTGTCTCGGTTGGCATTAAGGGACTCGCCTCGACTGATGCTCGTGTCTCGATGGGCATTAGGGTTAGGGACTCGCCTCGACTGATGCTCGTGTCTCGATGGGCATTAGGGTTAGGGACTCACTTCACTGATGCTCCTTTCTTCATGGACATTGGGTTTATGGACTCGCCTTGACTGATGCTCCTGTCTCGATGGGCATTCGGATTAGGAAGGAACTCGCGGGTATCAGCGTTAACGGTAGGGTTAACGATACACCAAACATTTTTACCATTATCTAAACACTCTTCCATACAGATATGCTGCGCTAAATTCCTGGCAAAATATTTTACAATATCAACCGAAACACCGCTGCACCACCGAAAGCGTCACTTTGGACGTCAGTCAGTTTTTGGGTGGTTTTTTTTAATATTGAGGTTATAATTCTCATATTTAGATTAGGCCCTTTCAAGGGATAACAAATGGATAACCTAACAAACAATACATACCTTAACTTTCTAAGGAGCAGAAAATCCCGCTGCCATTTTACAGGCGCTGAAATGTCATTGTCTGCAGCCAAGTGCCCATTTACAGGAGGCTGGATCGCGGAAAATGGGAAACGAAAATGCTCTCCCAAGGCACTTACAACACGACCAGTAAGAGAATTGAGCTCATGACTTTTTTAATCTTGATTTCAGTGCCGTACTTTTTCAGCCAGATAGAGCTAGACTCTTTCCCTGCCCTCCATCTTCAAACAGATATTTTCCAGGGCAGAAAATGTGCGTCAGTTTAATTCATGGAGTACAGACAGAACTTGCTAACCCGGAGCTGCGTCTGTATACTGAGAACCATGGGTGCGTTTGTTGATCCCTACGGTGTGACAAAAAGGACCGTCCATGTATTCTCCGGGTGGTGCTTAGCAAAGGACGTGCCCGGAGCACATTTTGGTTGATGCCAGTTTCTGTGAGGATGAGTGCACACTTATTTCAGATTTCATAGAAACGTGACGTCTTTTGCCATCACCTGTAGAAGAAAGTTCAGCGATATAGCGGCAACTGTCTACGGTTTCAAATTTGTTAGTGGAATGTCTTATCAACGGCCTTGTGGCGAAGAAAGACATGGCAAGAATCAAGGATGGTATTTATGCTAATGAGTGAGGCAAAGCTATCAAACATCATTCGCAAATCAGTGCATTATTTTATGTCTCTTCCGCATTAACCGTAGGTATCTTGGCTTGGCTACAGACTGATACTTCCTTTGCTAAGGACGGTCCCTTTCGCGATGATGCAGGGCCTAAACAAACACAGTCAGGGTAAAATTTACGCACGACGTCTGTGACATCACAACTGTGAGAATGTGATTCAAGATGGAAGCCGGGCCGTCATCATATGCAAAGAGCTAGCATCTACTATATCTGTTTGACCACAAGTCCCGGGATCCTGCGCTTTTTTTTTTTTGTACAGACTGTCACAGCATTGTCTCGCGTTTCTTTGTATAGAATAATTAATGAGATAGAGACAGGCTTATACTTGTAACTCTCATAAAGGCTGAGGCAGACTCGCCTTTTATGACGCAGCGGAGCAATACACGTGTCCCCGTCTAGACTAGGTCCGGAAGTAAAAAACGTATCCATATATCGGCCAATAAAACCGTGACGAGCATTGTCTTTATGACGTTGGTAAGAGCAGCTGGCGATCTGAAGTAGAATGGAGACAGCTGAAACCCTGAAACATAACAATAGTCAAAATGGGGCTTCCTCCCATCTCTACGATCACAGTCAGGAGGACTTCGAACAAAACTGATCACTGGTAAGTTTTGCCGAAACCCGTCCTTGTATTGTCAGCCCTAAATCTGGAAAGTGCAAGTCAATAATAATTACTGGGCCCGTCAAAACGGAGACTTTGATTGGGAATCTCTGATTTTTTTTAGTAAAGACAATACAGTATAGTTTAGTTGCGGAGACAAACTGACAACCTGGAATACGTGATATTGTTGTTTTTATTATCCCGCGTTTGCTCGCGGAGAATTGGGCCGAGTTTAGAAGTCATTTAGATAATCAGGGGCTGCAATTGTTTAGTCATCACGGATGCGCGAAAGCGGCGGTCCGTATTCTTTGTAATATGTATCAGCGTGGCTGAACGCTTAAGGCGTTGGACTCAAGGTCTGAAGGTCGTGAGTTAAGATTCCCGACCACGGTCATGTTGTTAGTGCCTCGGCTCACTCCACCTGTCTGTAAAATGGGTACCTGGCCATAGGCAGTTGAAGCTATTTTCAGAAAGCTAGTGATCAGCGCCTGTAAATGGCCGCTGCCTGTAAGTCTAATATCCAGGCTAGTTCCCGCCCACGTGACTTCACACTATTATTACCCCAGCAGGCCTGATCACTTTAGGACTTTCTCAACTCCCTGGGGAGTACACAGTGCCGCTGCCATTTGGAAGCGCTGATCACTAGCATTCTGACAATATCTTTCACTGCCTTTAGCCAGGTACTTATTTTACAGAGGAAAGTGTAGACGAAATGTTTTCCTGAGGCACGTATAACACGACCGAGATCGGGAATCAAACTCATGGCCTTCAGATCTTGAATCCGATGTCGCAACCACTCGGCCAGCTGCTCCACAACCTTTATAATATACATTTAATCAACTGATGGCGCCATGATCGATCTAGGTAAAATGCTGCTGACCATGCTGGGTTTGAAATAGTGCACGTTGTCCAAAGGTTTACTTTCTGATGGTGCTGACACTTATTGTAAAAAGGGATAACAATGGAAATGAAAGACTATTGTTTAAGACAAGGGAAATAACCAGAAATATATTTCTAATGTTTTTTTCTCTGTGACATTTTTTATTACCACAGCTCTTATAATCTCTCTCTCTCTCT
>JAWQUT010000001.1:1205275-1226248 GCA_033807755.1 Ellobium chinense
GGGGAGAGGAGGTGAGCAGAATGTCTACTTTCCTAGTGTCTATGTGTTAATATGCAGAAGTAATAACGAGATGGAGTATGATTCGTGAAGTATTCCAAAAGTAAAAACAACCACAATTTCCCATCCGTTTCAGCCCTGCTGATGACTTTGATATAGTGCAATTTCACGATCCATGTAAGAATTTCCAGGACTTTCCAGGAATTTCCAGAGTACGTAATTTCCAGGAATTTCCAGACTTGTCTGACACAGAACAATTAAAACAACAACAGGGCCAAATAATTTTCCATCATACGGTAAGAAATTTAGAACAACCTTTTCAAACGATTATTGCATCACATTACGGCTGTGCGCATATCTTTTTCTTGCAGATTATGCTCGCGGACTTTTCCATGGAAAACCGAACGAGATGCAAAGACGCACATAAAAAATAAAATTTGAATATCATAGATATCGCTGCTGCACGAGCACTCAGCAGCAAGGCATCTGCTATTCCATCTAAGAAGGATAGGCGCCACATGTCTCAGAAAGACGCCATTGAAATTGGGTCATTAAGGATGATGACTGGCGTTAGCTGGTCGCGATGAAAGGAAGATTAAATATTTAATAATGGCTTCTTGTCCAAGGGAGATTTCTTGTCATCAGCCAAAGACAATTCATATCTGCCGGAGGAAAAGGTCGTCCTGCCCACAGTCAAGCGTATATTCTGTCCTGAATACACAGCGGTGCACGTCTCGACCTTTATTCATTTCCAGTATGAGAGGAAGAGGTGGTCAATGTGTCCCTGTGACTCCAGCTTGCCGAAAGGAAATTCAGTGCCGTGATCGTAACGAAACGAAACGTATCATACGTACAAATGACGGGCAAATCATGGTGTGCACCGGCCCCAAAGCCAACAATTATACTGCTTGTGGCCGCATCTGCACGTCAAAACCAGTGTGTGGCAGGGTTTGCAGGAAGATCGGCAACAAATCGGAACGTAAAGAACCCGAATATGAATGTATGGAACTCGCCGTTGAAGAATGTGAACTTGAGGATCATGATTACGATGAGTGTGACACTGTGGTGTGTGTATCTGATACGCCAACTCTGAAAGTCAGTAAGAGTAAGGAACCGTCAGCAAAAAATAAGTCCGCCGTGAAATTCATTGTTAATGGCTGCATAAAGAAGCTTATTCGGGAAGACGAAGAATTTGACGAATGTGCGCCTACCAAGCCAAAACCCACTCAGAAAAACTCTGAACAAACATTGCCAGTTCAGAAGAGGATAGTGAACTATGTAATAGGTGATTCCTCAGAGGAAAATGAATCAGATATCATTGTCATCACAAAGCCTAAAAAGAAGTCATCTAGAAGCAAGCCAACATTATCTAAAGTTCAAGGAACACTTGGTACTTGTTCGGAGAGTGTAGAATGCACACCTGTAGCCCCCGCCGTCCAAGATTACTCATGTTTCCAAGTGTGTCCAGCGACGGACTGCTGCAAGATGACCCAACCGTCGCAGCAGGATGCTAAGATGATGCAGTGTTACCCGGAATGCTACTGCAAGCCAGTCTCGCCTTCACAGAATTCGTCACGAACAGCCTGCTGTATGTCAGCTGCATCTCCACAACAGTGTGGCACGACAGTTGGCAGCACCTCGGCTCAACCTGTTCAGCAGTGCTGCAGGACAACACCAATGTCATCTTGTCAGCTGTGCTGCAGGACAGACCGCAGGATGCCGGTTCCACCTCCTCCACAATGTTACAAGACAGTTTGCAACGTGTCAGATCCAGTTCCACTACAGCATTGCAAGATGCACTGTGGCATGTCGCCTTCACCTTCGTTGCAGTCCGTCAACAGATTTTGCTGCAAGCCCACTCCCCCTTCATGTCAAAGTGCCAGACCAGCCCACGATCTGAGATCCTCGCAAGCCTCACGAACGTCCGTGAATCAGGAGCAAACAAAATCGGGTTCCAAAACATGCCAGGGCCAACAGCAGCCAAAGTCATCACCATCAACAAATCAGCCAAGGCATCTAGATCAAACGCAGAATTTTGAGTCTGTCTCACCTGGGACATGGTTCAACCAGTCGCAGACCGAATGTGTTATGAATGACTGGGAGTGCGCCATTCCTGAATGTGACGAAGAATATCAGCCCAGCTTTTGTCAGCAATGGGCCACGTCAGTCGATCCCATGACCGCTAAGTCAGAACTAAATTTAGAACAGCTTTGCGGAGAACCCAGTGCGGAGCCTTGCCAGCCTTGCTTACCGTGCCAACAAATGTCGATTTCCCAGTCATTTTACAAGCCGTGTTTAGTAGATACAGGATCGGACCCCATTGACATCCACTGTGAAGAACTGCCATACAGTCGACTAAAAACTCGCCACATGTCAATCCTCAATATTTCCGGACGAAAGACTCGTGATTACAACCCTTTTATCTCATAACAGTGAGTAGCAGATGTAGGTTCGTCAGCAATTCATTGTACATTACATAATTTGGATAAAACTCTCCTGCGTTTGCCCCATCTCTCCTCGCGTAACTGATGGAGATTTCAAACCCATACCCTGATATCCATTAAAACCGTTTCCTCATAAATTCATTTCTATTTTATAGCGCTATGTTACATAATTATAATGGCACTGCAGGCAATTTTGTGTTTGTCGCTTGAAGAGATACTTTAAATCGTTAAGATTTGAGGACGTTTATTTAAAAAACCTTCTACACGAGACTAATTCTAATACTGCAGCGAATCAGCGTTTCTGACCACCCCCTAAGGGAAATTTTAGCCACAGTCCTCTCTCACTGCCACACAATGGGCACAAAAAAAAAAGGCGAGCACAAACCGGAAACGACGATAACACAGTTAACCAATGACTACTAAAGGCTGAGAATAACGTTAAGTAAATTATGTTTATTAGCTTTAAAACGATAATAAAATAATAGTAATAAGCAAACACTCTGGACAACAACCCGAATGTCGTTCATTCACGCCAACAGCACTCCTCACTCCAACCAACCCCGATTGTCTGTGCTATAAGTACTTACTTACGGGGAGCTGTGCTCAGCGCGCATCCAGACAGAGGAAATGATGCGTTCTAAGAATGAAACAAATCTCAGACGATATGCCTCGGTATAACTAATAGCATTAGCGAAGTGGCTATTCGCTATGGCATTGTGGATAGTGTCTGAATGGTGATGGCAAGCTGACAGAGACGTCGATGGAAAGCTGATAGTGACGTCGATGGAAAGATGACTGTGATAGCGATGACAGTAATTACAATGACAAATTGCCAATGACAGCGATGTCAAGCTGACAATTTTGACTATGACAAATTGACAGTGCCGACTATGGCAAGCTGAAAGTCATGGCAAGTGAAAGGGGCGACATGGCAAGCTAACAATGAACACTATGACAAGCTGAAACTGACAACATGGCAAGCTGACAAAGACGACATGACAAATTGACAATGGCGACTATGGCAAGTTGACAATGACGACTTTGACATGCTGACAATGACGACTATGACGAGCTGACAGTGATAACGACTTACAGCTAATAGTTACGACGATGACAAGCTGACAGTTACGACCACGGTTAGCAGGAGGTTATGACGATGAGACGCTGACAGTGACAACAACGCAAGCTGCAAATGGTGACGATGAGAAGTTGACAATAGTGACGATGGTGAACTGACAATGGTGGAAATTGTCAAATATGCCTAATATGGAATAAGTTAAAGCGTCCCTAGTAGCAGATTTATTCGTTAAAATAACACAAGAAGCAGAGGTTTTCCTGGCTGCTAGTAAAATGAAAATGAAAATACGACCTTATTACCCCATAGGGATTTTTTTTTACAATGTCATACAATGTTATACCTCTCATTCATAATGCAAACACATATAACAATACACATCATACATGTAAACACACAATTTTACAAACCTGTCGAATTTCCAACACCCTGTCCTTACACACCAACATTTTGCACATCTTTATCTGTCACACATGTCCTCAGATGCCAGATATTTGCACTGAACAATACATATGTCGCTACTAATGATAACTACAAAATTTATTGCAAAGCTGGATTCCATCAGTCCAGTGAAAATAGCCAAATATGCTTAAAACAGAACAGTTAGAGCCTTTCTTGTATCTATGTGTCGTTTCTGTCTTGGGCGTGAACATCTCGTCACCTGTCTGTGTCAAAACAAGCCGGAAAGTAAGTTTAGAATTTCATTCGAGTAAATCACCCATAAAGCTGAGACTTACGATAACAGATTTGTTCTATCTACATACTACTGGCCATGATTGCAAAGTGCAGCTGAAACATCCGAACGACGAAGCTTGTTAGCCATGGAAGTTGAAAAAATTATAGATGTCAGAGGCTTAGGTTATGGCCATCTAAAGTCAGTAATGGAAAGTCTGAATGCCAGGTGTCCAGTTGAGAGTTTGGTGATCTGTTTGTTGTCAGCTGCATACATGTATGTGAATTAGTGGCAACCTTCCTTTGTGTCACCTGTTTGGTCCAGGCCATTTCAAATCTTATTTAGATCTTATTTGCGGTATGCATCTTAAAAGGACGTTATCTGGTTAAGTGATTTATGCATCGAGAGTTATTCTATTTCCTGTTGACTGTTGGATAGAAATGTGGTTTGCTCCACATTATTATGTATGCTTAAGGGTTAAAATTATGTATGCTTTAGGCTTTAAGTTTCACTCATGTTTGCACTGATCTCAAGATCTTACACTTCATTCTGATTTCCTGGACGAATCGTAAATTATTGCTGCAAGATTAGTTGAGGTAGGTGCTAGACAAAAAAAATATTAAATGCGCCACCAAGATTAATATTTATTTTTATTCATTATTTGATTTTTTTTCTTATTTCATGTGTATTCATCTGTATCAGTAAAACTGATTTTAACTAGAAGTGGGGTAGAAACCATTTCAAACTTACGGGGATGCAATGTCTTTATCTTAGGATTGATTATTGAATACCGACAAAAATTGCCTACCACTGATACATGTTTGCCGGATTATGCAAGAGAAGCACATAAAAGTGCACGGAGAAAGAGAGTGTTGAAAAAAAAAGAACAACTTACAGACAAGTATCAAGCATAGGAGTTTTTAAAAATGGCTTGAGAATTGTTGAGAGTTTGTTGTTGTTTTTTTCTGCCTGTTAGCATTTTTCCAAAATCCACTCTTTGGAATTGCTAAACACTTTTCTAATAGTTGTTCGAGCATTCTGTCTCAACAGAGAATTGCTCCATTCTCTCGAAAAAATGCTTTTCTGCTTGCATATTCGTTTCAAACCTTAGTATTCCCACTTAAAGTAAAAAGGTATAATTCTCTTTCAAAAAATGCATCAAATTTGTGAAAATAAAAAAACAATGAGTGACTGTTTTTGCAATGCTATTTTTAGGGGTGCTTAATATTTTAATTCTTCGACAATATTCTGTTCTGTTTTGTGGGTTTTTTTTTTAAATCTAGGTGGTCTTTGTAAAATTTGAAAGAAAACTTCATAATCTTAGTTGAGTTCTGATATCTCGCATAATATGTGGTACATTTTTTTTTTATCTCAAAGGACATCATGGATCATTATTCACATTCTTCACCAGGTCTTTAAACTTTTTAATTTTTTTTTTATTTTTATTATTATTATTACAATTTTTTTTAAGTACCATCACATTAGCTAAAATGAATATCAAAGGAACCAATATACCAATAAGTTTAGAATATTTAGTCTTCGTAAGTTAATACTAGCCATAACAACCTCCATTTTCCGCTATTTGTACGTTCTGATGCGTATTCCACTCGCTAAATTTCACTAGCTAGAGCCTTCATTTTTTATGACATTTAGTCAAATATCTTTCTTTGCCCCTCGATTTGACACAATGAGAAAGTAGACTAACACATATTTTAAGAATGAATGGCTAGGTTATTCAAAACGCTAGCGTGAACAGCACTATTCTTTCCTTTCACAACAACAAAGATAATAAACTTTCATCAGAGTTCAACAAATTCCACTATGATGTATTTGCAACAAATTCCACTATGATGTATTTGCAACAAATTCCACATCGACTGCGCTACCAAATGACGGCTGTACACATACTTTTTTGCAGATTATGCTCGCGGACATTTTCAAGGAAAATGCGCCAGATGCCAAAGATGCACACAATAGTAAAAATGAGTTACAAATGATACTACAGTTATTCGGGAAGTCAGCTGCAACGCATTTTCAAGCCCATCCACAGAAGAAAGCTTCTGGGAGTTATGGAACTGCTCCGTTGAAACTGGAACGTGGCGAGATCTGTCAGATGATTTTTGCTAGTCCAGTCTTTAAAGGAAGACGTGGGGCAAGGTGCGTCTTGGAGCCGAGGGCACACTTGCAGCCTGAAAGTGGATGTTGTTAATACATCATTGCAGGAACAGGTCCAAACTTTAGATATACAGCCAGTATGAATTCAGAGCAGTGCACTCCTTGGCGCTTGGTTATTTCAAACCCGAAAGGAAAAGGTGGACAATGCTGTCCCATGTCCTCAGCTGTAGGTAAGGCCACACAGCGCTGTGATCACATGGATCCAAAAGCTGTCGTCTATAAAAGTAATGGGAACATTCTGGTGTGCGCGGATCGAAAAGCTAGCCCCAATTACATATGCAGTCGTGCATGTCCTTCAAAACCAATGTGTAACACCATCAGAGTATGCTCAAAGGCTGAAAAACAATGCGACAATCACGACGCCGAATACGAGTGCGTTGATGTCACTTTAGAAGAATGCGAATCCAACGACACACAGCGAGAAATTTGTGAAACTGTTTGTACACCGGCAAGGCCACCTATGAGCCCGCGTCAAATAAGAGGGCCATTACTTTGTAATACTTGCGCCGTGGAATGCATGGCTGATGGTCGTTCAGACGACTGCGCCACAGATGACTACAGAAACCAAGAGTGTCCACCTGAGAAACACAAATGGATTTGCTACGAATGTTGGCAGACACTACCCCAGAAGAAAAAAGTTATGAAATGCGTGAACGAGTATTCTGAATGTTGCCAAGAGGAGGATGCACCTGAAGAAAATGTCGATAAGATAATAAAGTGTATTAAATGCAGGACCCCACTGCCCAAACGGCAGGACACACTTAAGTGTGTTATTGAAGGCGAAAAAGTAACGGTTCGGCCATTTCCAGAGCGTGCGAAATGCACATGTATATCATGTCCCGCCCCAGTCATCCAAGAGTGCTTTTGTGTGTGTCGGCCTGAACCAAAGGAATGCTGCAAGACGACTTCACCTGTACAGCGATGTGTGAGGATACTCCCCGACAGGTCATGCCCGCCAGCTGTGCAGTGCTGCAGAACGGTGACCACCAAACCGGCTGTGCCCCCCCAGGAGTGTTGGCAGTGCTGCAGAACATGCTACTACAAGCCCACTGCGCCTTCACATAACTCCCCAAGGACTATATGCTGTACGTCGGTTCCTCCTCCTCCAAGGCAGTATTGTAAAACAGTCTGCAACATGACAACTCCATACACACAAGAGTGTTGCACTGCGTGTTACAATCAGTCGTCTTCACACTCGCAAAGCGTGTCAAGGACGGTGTGCAACATGTCACCTTCACCTTCACAGCACTGTGACCGGACAGTCTCCAACAATTCAGCCCCACCCCATCAGAAATCTGCCCAATCAAACTGCAAACCTTTGAACTCTGCTCAACACCAAAGTGATCGGCCCGACTCAAAGCTAGCTGCAGCACAGCAATCTAGTGCGTTTTCACAGAATTCTCAGCCGAACTACTGCGATAATCCAAATACCTCTTCAAAACTTGATAAGCAAGATTGTTTTGGTCAGCTACGATACACTGGGTCTCCTTTAGCCAATGCTCCTAAATATCCCTTTACTTGCACAACCGATCAAGCACAAGTTGATTGCATTGAAAAAGACTTGGAATCCAGCTTGCCTGCATGTTCAGACAATTTTCAATCAGAGCATTATTTGACATCAGCAATGTCAGATAAATCTGCCGGTGGCCAGTCGGTTGGATACTCCGTACAGTGTGTTCCACCTCCTCAGTCCAGTTGTCTCAACCAACCACAGTCCAGCATGCAGTCATGCAGTCCTCAGCCTATGACAGGCTTTGGAGCAAACGCCCCTCAAGAAACATGTTCGGAAGATGCCTCTTTGCTTGACCAGCGGGAGGACCGAGACAATTCACCTGTTATGTCTCAGCAGTCCTTGTGTAATCGAAGACATTCTCGTCAGCAATCAATTGCAGAATTAAGTGAACGAAACGCCCGTACCCGATGTGCATCTCGAAGCTTGCCAAAGTGAGTAATAAAGGATAGCTTCGTTTGTTTTACCTCGGTTTCAAGCCAAAGCAGCACCAGTATCACAAAATTGCAACATTGTCTTGGAAGAAAACTTGCTCGCAGTATCTGTCCCACCAGAAACATAATGATTTTTGCATCTCAAAACAAATCTTAGAGGAATACCATTTCAAGTAACTTATCAATAGGTTTTGAGTAGGTTTCCCTTTGTATGGAGAAAGTGTCAACTTGTCTGTCGGAGCATGAGATATAATAGATTTAGATTTCAAAAATTAGCTCGAGTCTCAGTTAAGGTATTTTGTTATTTCTAAGACACGAGATCCAGCAATATTACAAATGGAATCACATTGCCAGTATTCCTGGTTTAATGATCGTGATTGCCGTAGGCACTAACAGATCTTAGAGTCATATCTTAGAATCATCATGTTTAAAGACTAGCACGAAACTTGTCTTTTATAGCCATTACACCCTGGCCAAATGAGACAGATTGAATTGGAATTAAGATTACCCAATAAAAATGATAGGAGTTCTATGACCACTTTGGCACCTTCTTCTGATTACAGAAAGTTTAATAAAACAGCAATTGCCGATAAAATGTTACAGCTTAACTGAAATGTTCATTCAAAAGTTAAGAGGTAAATAGTACAGTATCATCTTCAGTATCCAGTGCAGATAATTATTGTCAGGTCTTACCACCAGTGTTTTACTTATTCTATATACGCTTAAATCTGAATTACACAAGGCGGAGAAAGACCCCCCCCCCCCNCCACCCGAACCCTCAGCCTTAAGAAAAACACTCTAACATTTTTGTGAATGATATTAAAGTAATTAACGTGAACTCGACTCCTTTGTATGTCTGTAGCTGGCCTATAAGTAACTTTGCATTCTTCTTCTCTTGGCTTTTGAGCTTTCATCCTGTGATGGTGTGTACCCAAATTTTATTTTCCTTCTTAAGTACAGTCAAACCTTTAACCAAAATCGTTGTCGTTGTTGTTGTTGTTGTTGTTGTTGTTGTTGTTGTTGTTGTTGTTGTTGTTGTTGTTTCTGGTGATGCTGCTGCTCCTGCTCCTACTGATACCGTATTTACTTCAGATCAAGTTTCTGTCCTTTAGAAAATTAGCAAAGTCTTTTCGACATTATCACGCTACAACCTATCTGGTTTTGAGGAAGGTCTGTGATAAAGGCACACATCATTAAGACCCACAATTATAAATATTGGACATGTCCTTTAGCTTACACGAGCCATTTGATAAATAAACCACAAAAGCGTTCTGAGGTGGCCAAGATTAGTCCATAGGTCTGGTGCCACCTCTGTGCTGAAATTGTATACTTTTCAGTCGGGGTCTTTCGTTTAGATTTTTCACAATTAATTTAACTGACAAGAGGTTCAACATATGGCCTTCCATTGCAGACCACAGGCGGTACAAAAACAATGCACTTACGCCATCGGAAAACACTGCCAGCACAAACTATTCTTTTACACATTTAGGAGTGACATTCATCACTTTTGCAGTCCGGTTTCATGTCATATGATTATTTCTATACAATGTGTCCAAGATGCCGATTTGATCCTCTGCGATTATTGACTCTGATGGTCCAGAGAGTTTGGACCAATTAGGCTCCTGCAATCTTCAGGCTTGGAAAAATCAGGCTTAATTGAGTAGATTGTTATCTGTTATTGGTTCTTCAAGTATTGGATTTTCTGATTTTCGCACTGGACCTATCTTCCTTTCCAGTCCAGTGCATTTATAAGATTTTATGAAACCCTTGACAGTCTCAAATATTAAATAAATGTGTAGTGCTCACCTACTATATTCTCTTTATACCATAATGCTTGAAGTGTGAACTATGTCTACTGAAGTTTGCATAATTAATATGAATCAGAATTGTGCAAATTGTATCGCGAGACTGTTTTTTTCGCTACATTATTTAAGATTGTACCAAGTTGGAGGAAGACGAATAAGAACAGTAGCAGAGTGGTGTTTATGGTAACACCAATGACATATAAAACGTATTTAAGTAGGTTGAGATAAAATACAATGGGTACGATTTATGCGCTTATACCGGTCAATTCCTTGATATCACGGCTTTGCACACATTTTATTTTGCAGAGCTTGCTTCCAGACATTTCCACGGAAACGATACAGACTGAAAAGGACAAGCAGTAAGGAAAAATGATTGCAAATAATACACCAGACAGATCTGCCCAAATAGCCAACAGTCAATTTTCTTTTCCACGAGTCTTGTGACGTGCCATTACCAAACAAACGCAGGCTGCTATAGCTCGCCATTGGCGAACCTCAAAGACTGGACACAAGGCCATGGGAAACTCCCCTTCGTCGAAACTGCCACGTATGGAAGAAAAGTGCTATTGCCTCTGCACCGAAGACAGAGGGTGTAAGCAATGTTGTAGTTGCAATAGGTGCGCGTGCTGCAGCCCTTCATTTGACTGCAGGCTAGTTGCTACAAACCAGTGTCTGCCGCACCCGTTGTTTCACAATCATAGTCCGCGAAGAGAAACTATTATGCATTGTTGCCCCACAGAGGCAGCAAGTTCACCATCTTGCAATCG
Source organism: Ellobium chinense (assembly GCA_033807755.1). NCBI lineage: Eukaryota > Metazoa > Mollusca > Gastropoda > Ellobiida > Ellobiidae > Ellobium > Ellobium chinense. Next base: position 1,216,156 of record JAWQUT010000001.1, read on the forward strand.
TAACAAATTTCTAGCCTGCAGAGATGACGGCCAGATTATGCTATGTTCGAAGCCACAGAGGAGTGCTTATTCCTGCACTACAAGTGGACGCTCACCACGAGTTTTGCCCAGGCAGATGAACAAGAAATCTTGCCTATTGCAGCATACCCAACCGCTTAACTGGAAATGTGAACGCTTTTTTCCTACTGAAAAGTGTGTGAGCATCACCATGGAGGAATGTGAACTAAAAGGTGACAAGGCTGAAGACAACAATGCTGAGGTATATTTACTTGTGAAGCCTACATCAAAGCCCCCTATTGGCAAGGCGGTGTCCCCTGAAAAAAGTAACAACATAGAGCAATGCACAATTTATGACGCCTCGGAAGAATGTGATGAAGGAAGCAGTGAGGCTAAAGAAAAGGACTATGCAGTCTATGTTGTTACAAATCCGTGTCTGGACTCCTGTAAATATCTGCCACCTCCAACTGTGAGGAACAACGCAATAGACAGCATAATCGACGGCACGAAAGTGCTTCTCGGGCCTTTCTTTAAGAACAAAGAGTCCTCTTCTAACGCATCCGTCAACCTGAAGCAGCCTCCATCTAGTGATCGAACTCTCCGGTCTAATGCGGCCCCACAGTCTTCTGCAAGAAATAGTTTCGTCCAGACAGATACACCATTACCATTGGGTTTAAACCAATATCCTTTGCAAGGCACAAATCAAGAACAATTGACAAAGGTGCAGCCAGGTGTCTCTCCCTATTCCACTTATCACAACCCGACCCGTGTCCCCACAACCCCGGCCAATCCCACTAAAGCCCAGTCTTCTGCGCCATCGGCTTATGCTAATTCAAATCCTGCCGATCTTACCCTTGCTCAGATGTGCCTTTCTGATTCGATGAATGCAAATTCGACCCAAACAAAAACGGCCCTTGCTCAGACGACCCCTCCACCTGCCTTTCCGACTCAGGGGCAGATTTTCACTGAACCTTTATCTCCTCAGTCTTCCCATTACTCAGCTGCAATTGGTTCTCCTGCCCATTCGCTGAAATTCGCTAAAAATGACAACGAACAACCAGAGCCGTCCCTTCCAATACATTGGGCAAGCCAAGAACCACCGTACCCAAGTGCTTTCACCTCTGCAGGGTCAGACATTAAACCAACAGCCATTCGCCTCGCGCGTTCGAAGTCACGCACGTCGCTGATACCGGAACCCGAGGACGAAGACCTGAGCCCAGCTCCTGACAATCAATCTCCCGACCAACGCGGAGACTTTGCTGGGGTGGGAGCAAATATTTCCACGTCTCCTCCAAACAGATCGCTACCATATAACACGAAGAGCACTGGCAGCGGTGGTGGTAGCAGCAGCGGTAGTGGTGGCAGTAAGCGGCAAACTCGAAAACAGTCTATTGCAGAGCTTCAAGCTAAGAAAAACGGAAATGGGTCTATCAGCTCTCGAGGGTAACAGAACCATTAAACATCCAGAAAATGGCACCTTCCTTTACTGACCTCAATGATTTGATTTTGGAGCATTTCTTTTCTAATCGTCAGACGATGGCTAATGCGCGATTTATCGGCATTATTTTTGTATCTGTGCAATATATCTGATATCGCCTCATGTGAATTCAGTGCCGGACGTGGGCTATATGACAAACGAATGTCCTGCTCTTAAGTCTTGCATTGGTACAAACGCCCTTCAAAAATGAGCCAATGCATTGCAAAGCCTTCCCTATAAGTTATCATCCAGTGGAAACCCTGTTGAGACCTGTGACATAACATCACCAAACCTTTCTTGGTAACTAATGTCATAAAGTCCATAAGTAACAAACTTATAGATGGAGAAGGCTGCACGGCGTTTCTCAGTGACATCCACCGAATGTCGTTCTACAACATACAACATGACCAGTTATTACATGGAAACATTGATCTGGGCTAAGGCTTTAATTTTACTGCGCCAGAGAATGCTCTTCGGCCATAGACACAGTAAAAGATATGGCATTTCAAAGTGGAAGAAACTGACGACGGAGATACGATGTTGTCTTCCTCTGATCGTTCACTTACGTAAACAGCTGGTATAGATCTCTTGTGCAATCATGGATATGAGCTGCTAGCATTTATTGCAACCAGCACTAGTTTTGGTGTTAAGGAAATATTTAGACCATTAGCTCCTAAATTGTAAGGCGGACACCAAAAGACGCCTAAGGAGTAAGTACATTAATTTCTTTCTGTTTATTTTATTTACACTGCTGCATAGTTCTGTGAAAATAAGAAAATACTGGCGGCGGTGTTACTTGAGAAAGAATTAGCCTTGTCTATGTTACTCATTTGCGTTGGATTTCGTTTAAGGACAGGGAAGTTTGAGGGAGGTGGGGGGAGGGGGGCAGGATGAATATTCAATTTCATGAATATGAATTCAATCTTTCGCTTGATAATTTTACCAACCAGTGACTCTAACCTCAAATGTGCAGTTCATGAATTTGAATCCACTCAATCCCACAATGTCCGTGGTGCAAGTTGCCGATTCAGTCCTATAGCACGTTATCTCAAGATACTGGTCACTTGTTGTATTACGGTCACTGAAATATGCCTTTAAAATTACAAACATGGTCGGCAACTAGCCCTCTGATAATCAGGGAAGATAACTAATAAACTGGACTGGAAAATTGTTCTTAAGAGTGTAGGACTTTATGATAAGATGTTGTAACATCGTTCTAATAAGATAATTTAGATATCTTTCTACACAAGTTTGTTATCTTATAATCCTTGTACTGGGCAGGAAACCCGGTATCTTCCTGGAAAAGGAGGGGAAAAAACTAGGTTGTCCTGTGTGCACATTGCACACGTTAAAAACCCTTTTACAGTTTTAAAATGGTAGAAGAAAAAAGTCTAGCGGCCGCTGGCCTGGCAAAATTGTTAGGAAAATTACATCCAGTATTTTAGTCTTACAACCAGAAAGGTGGAGTATGATCGTGATCGTGCTGACGTGCCGTAAAATCCTTACTAAAACACACAAACTATCGCCGAAATTTTCACTCACAGTTCTTGTCTATGGCCTTTAATTCTTTTCAAAGTTTGATTTTCCACCTCGGCCTGGGATTTCCGGCCACAACATTACTGACGGTCGGGGCTGAATAGGTTCACTGCCGATATGAAAGACTTGAAATGCACCACAAATTGTGTCTTATTAGAGTTACTGAACGTCCCACATCTGCTCCTCTACCAAAACCGTTGACATTACTTCCTATAATGACAAAACAGATGTCGGAAAACCTCAGCATTCAAGAACAATAGTTTAAAGGCTGAGTGTGCTGTATAAGATCCGCTTTTCATTTCCGTATTCATAACCCAATATTTCTTATTAATTTTGTCTCACGGACGTTTAGAAACAATATGCTACACTTTTCTTTAAAGCGGAAGGCAGATTGGAAAACGGACATATGGTGAGGGATTTATTTTTCCCCACCTCTTCCATTGACCGTTGCGTGTTCTTGATGTAATAACATAATTTTTCTTGCATATATTTTTTCTCGGAGGCCAGGTTGAATATCTGATTCTCGGAGGAAGAAACCATCCTGTGTTTTGCAGCCATACTCTTATACTGGTTTTGTTTTTCCATTGTAGTAACGTTGCCAATTTTGTCTCAAGTCTCATGATGGGATGATAGAATGTAATTATTTTTCCGTCCGCTCGCTCCGCTTGAATGCGGCAATAGACGCATCTCCTTGCAGAGCGGTGAGAGCGACAGCAGAATTTTGCAGTCCATTATCACCTGACCGGCCGGCAGATAATACATCCAAAGGTCATTATCTGTAATAGTACAGGCTAAACCTGGGGTGCCTCGCGCTACGAGTATATATTTGTGGGTAAAATGCCTTCTAGACTTCTTCAACAAAGCTTGGATAAAATCTAATTACAGGGTGTGTCTCATCAAGAACTTTATCATTTTGATTAACTATTGTACTGTCATCACTTTAATAAAATTGAAGTGTTTGATGAAAAAGAATTGCTTAACATTTCACACCCCTAAAATTAAATATTCTGCCTCTTTCTGTTTTTTGGACATACAACAACTTCTGAAATATCCCATTACATTGTAATTTACAACGCTATGTTAACCAACTACACAGCGTAACAAGCTAGTTGAACTCTTATTCATAAACCACAAGAAGCATTGTTCAAAAACAAAGATAATTTGCTAAATTTATACTGACATAAAAATACTTTCATAACCAAAAGTCTGACAAAATAACAAAACATTTTGGACTACAGATGGAATTGGACGTCCTGATTCAGAATTTTCGGACTGTTTTTTTTTTTTCCGCAACGGTTAGTGATGTCTGACGTCGCTACATCGTAGACGCATTTCATTTTTAGAAACGGCAATACCTTAAAGGTCCTTTTTTTCATTTGATATAGTTTTATTGTCATATGAGATTTACTTAATTATGTGGTCAGAAAATGACGATTCCAAATAGTAAAGACCTTTGTGAGACACTCTGTACTTTAAACATGCATAGAATATAATTCTGTTGCTTAGAAATGAAGTACATTATTCCATCCCACCCAAATTCTAAATCATTCCAGTTTATGTTAACTAATACTGTTTCCTCTTTTCAATAAGACTCTTTTCAACTAACATGCTCTCTACCGACATTTTTTTTTTTAGATTTTCCCTCGTCTTTCAGGAGTAGGGATGAGAGGGGGAGGAAGAGTGAGAGAAAAAGGAAATATTTTCGAATATTTTCCTTGGGTTCGGAAATACGACAATATAAAATTTTACTGTTATAATATATACATCAAAAGAGCCCATAAAACTTACGGTTATGCATTTATTCTATTTTCGCAGATTTACTTACAGAAACATCAACTTAAATAAATGTCCCAGTCAACGATGATCCATCAACGAAAACGGCGACAAAATAATATCAAGAGTTACTCGTGCCACAACAGCGATTGGGCAGTGACCACCCTGGGAAAGAAGAAAGCAGCTTCAAAAGGCAGAATACTACATCGTCACTGAAAGTTCATCACAACTTTACTGTTTAACAGCTCGTTAGGACTTTAGCAGAGAGAGCCAGAAAGCACTGCAAATATAATATATATTTGCTTTTATATGCTTAACCTATTATACAGATGGCGGCTGCATTATCATTTAACCAAGAATACCTACGTTAACCACAAATCTTAAGCTGATCCATTTAAACCATAAATTCTGTACTGGATCATCTTTCTAGTCTGTGCAGGATCATCTTTCCAGTCTTTACATTATCGCATAATACTGTGTACAGAACATAGCAGTGCAATTTTTAGGCCTTTCGTTTCGTCAGAATGAATAACAAAACGCAGTCCTCGCGGGCCAAACCAATATGCCGTTGTGTGCAGCTACGGCAAGGGTCGCAAATTTGCACTTGGGAAGAAAACGAGTGCGGGGATTCTGTCGTGGAAGACACCGAAGCGGTAGATGTTGTATCTGAAGAGAGAGAACATGAGATATGCATGTGTTTACCACCGACTTTGGGACATCAAAAGTGTATGTGTACACCAGTGGACGGGAAGCATGCCCCAAAATGGATCATTGATGGCCCGTTTCTTACACGTGAACCTGGCAAATCAGCGGACGGAAAAGATGAAATATTCCTGCTAGTCAAACCTCCTTCTTCTCCCTCTGAAGAAGGTTCAGAGGTGTCAAATAAAACAAGAGCGCTGAGATGCATCGTGGATGGTACCAAAGTGATCATAGAGGGTACCCTCAGACCTTTTTTGGAAGACCAAGAGCCCACGCCCAAAGCAATGGTCGATCGTCCCACTTCACCTACACTAGCATCATTGGAGGAACATTCTAATAGGGCATGTGAACCATCCCAGCAGATCCAGGGAATGTTACACAACCAGGTAATGCCCCCTGGACAGCAGTTTCAGTCTCAACGGGCACTGTTTAACCAGATGGATGTACCCTCAGAGTATTCTCAGCACTTTGATGACGGTCAGCCACAGTCAAGGCAGTCAGTATACTCTGAACAGCCATCACAGTCAGCATACTACGGTCAACCAGCACCGTCAGTATGCCCTGGTCAGTTACCTCAGTCAGTATACCCTGATCAGTTACCTCAGCCAATTTACCCCGAGCAGTTACCGCGGTCAGAATACTTTGATCAGGCACAGCAATCAGCAAACCAGCAACAGACTTTCCTGCCAGCGTATTTCGATCAACCACAATCTCTGCAGCCAATGCCAGGATACCCCAATCAGCCACAGTCATCGATGCCAATATGTCCTGATCAAGCCCAGCCAGGCCAGTTTTTATATCCCGGTCAGCAACAGCCACAGCAGCAAGTTTACTGCGATCAGCCACAATTACAACAAAGTTACTCCGATCAACCACAGTCCGTCCGAGGATTGCCCGGATATAACCAAGAAATATCGTATGTCTCTGGTGCTATCACCCCAACCAGAAGGGCTTTTAATGTATCGTTCGCACCCCTTGCAGCAATGCACACTCTCTCTCGAAGCGATAATGAATTCGCAGGGCCTGATATGTCACAACAGTGTTTTCCTCAACCAAAAGGACAAGCATTACGAAATCAGCGGCAACCAATGGCTATGCAAACCTTTCCCACAAATCAAAGTGCCAATCCACAATCACCAAGGCCGGCTGGACAAAGTTTTCCCATTCAGCCAAGTTCAGTGCAATCTGGTGTCCAGCCAGTGGCTTATTCGCAGCCACCCTTTGCAGGCATGCCGTCTAGAGCTACACCAGTAGTATATCCATCTACCGTGCCATACCAACGACCGCCAATGTCGGTTCCGCCATCCGGTGCGATCCCAGCATATCCTCCAATGTCCCAAGCACAGTCATGTTACTATCCACAATCATCATCAGCAGCAGCAGCTCCTCAAGCACAGCCCTTCGCTAATCAACAGCCACCTGTGTCGGCTCCTTATATACAATGTGAACCACCATCTCACACCAATTCTTTGCCATATCAAAACTTAGCTGCCCAAACGGCCACATATCTTCAGCCCTTCGACGCGGCACTTCTGGCAGCTTCTCTTCGAGATCAAGGTCCCAGCCAACGGTCCAGTATCTCTCAACGCCGTTCTCGTCAACAGTCTATTGCAGACCTCCAGTCCCGCAGGCCCAGTTGTAGCTGGTCAGTATAATACATAATTCTATGAGTAACGCCTCGATCTGCTCCTCCAGTTATGACTGAAAGAAATCTAAAATTTTCTAGTTAGAATTTAGTCAAGACACCTTTTCGTTTTATCATCATTCCCAACATTTAAAACAAAAAAACAAAAGAAAAGACCGACTTCTCGAATTCTCAAGCAATCTATCTACATATATTGAACGTTGAAAGGAAGCAAGTTCTTCAGAACAAAATACCCCTTCGTGATGTGATGTTTTTTAAACACAAATGTCATCAAGTTACCATTGTTTCATTGGCCTTTATGAACGTTCATTGGCCTTTACGTAGAAGAATTTAATTGGCCGTGTGAATTGTAAGTCGTACTCAGAAACTAGAGATTGTCAAATCTAATTTTTATGTGCTCGGCTCTTGAGCCAGACGATTTACGTTGTAGTGTTCTTGGGGAAGACACCTCATTCACTTTTTCTCACTCTGCTTGTGTGTAAATGAGTATCTTGTTTTACAGCCGTGGGGAAGGGGGGAATCATGGCGCTGCACCGCGAACGACTAGCAATGACGTTGTTATGTATTTCATCTGTATTATTATTTATTTACATGTTTGATGTGTAGTGTTCTATATATGTGTGTATTATTATGGAGATGCATAACATTGTATGGCATTGTAAACCAATTTCTCTGTGAAACTTGAAACTTAAAACTTAAACTTGAAACTTGTGAGTCAGTAAAAGTCTTTTTTTTTTCAATATAAGATGCACGGGACGCATTAACGCACACGGGAATGCAACCAGGCTCGAAATGTTATTAATTCTGCTCTTTTTTTCCTCTCTCTCTCTTTTTAAAAGATTTTCAGGATGAATAAATGGCAATTACAACCAAATTGTTGAGGGAGGAGTCGAGACACCTGTGTAAAGTGGGGTTTGCAGCTCATTGGTCAAAGCATTCTCATTCAGGTCCAGTGCAATTTGGCGTCCATTCATTGGCTCATTCACAGTTGAGCATTCCAGATGATGCTATCAGACGGTGGAAAGCAACTGCTGCTTTGAATGGATTTGATGAGCAGCCAGGGCCAAGTCAGTTATGGAGCATTTTCTTTGTTTCGGACTCCAGTCCTGCGGTAGAACAAGAAAGCAACCTGCACATCGACAGTCTCGCATCTGAACAAATCAAAGACAATAAGCACCTACGGGTTGCTCCAAGCTTACCCTGTGGCACTACTTATCATCACTTAAACCACTAGCCCGTGGTGTATTTCAGTATCAGCCTCAAGCTTTATTGCTGTTCTTTGAGCACAGCTGTCTACCACAAGCTTACCCAAGTTCTACTGCGCATGAAGGCGTAGACCCAGAGTTTGATTTACCACTGCGTGGTCTACAGGAACATCATCCTCACTCTGATGTATTCGGTGTTCACTCTAGATTCTTGAGCTTTGATTCTACCTTACCTGCATAATGTCCAACAAATAAGGGATTGCATATGTTTGGTTCTTCTTCTTGTTCATCTGTAGCACTACCGGTCACCCAACTTTTAACTCATCGACAACAATACCCTGCACAGACTTTCTGCAAGGTGTCGTCCAGAGCATTACTTCATAAGACTATGATTGCGCAACACAAATCGTTTCATTCTATTTAAAATCTATTACAAAGAAATAGCATCAATCCTTTGTAAATGCGTTTTGTGTTTTGAGAGAGTGCACTATCTGTACAACAAATGTACTGTTAGCTGGTGTGACGTGACAGAGGCATGAGTACAATACCCCGTCTTTTTGACAATCCTTTTCTCAGCCCTTACAAAATTATCATCTCTTTAGTCACATTATAACGGGAAGTTTTCTAGATTTAGATCTACTGCTCTTTGTTCCCCATGGGGGCACCCACAAAATACTCTCTCATTCCCACCCTTAGATTTCATGGTCAGTTTCACATCCATATGTCTGTCACTCTGTCGCTGAAAACATTAGCTTGTAACCGGTCAAAATACAAATTAGGTCGCTTTTTTATTGCATCAAGTGACAGATACGCTATAAAATCTTGATGTGTGTGTTTTCGTCAGATGAAGAAATTTTTATCTAGCCTTATTCTGGCCTGAGATGAAGTCTTCCGAAGAGGGCGCCATGGCAGGGGTCACTCCCACGCAAGGAGCATATTTCAGTTAAAATAGCTACTACAGAATAATTCTATGGCCCTATCCATTTACATGAAACCGAGAAAAATGCCTCTGAAAATAAAATTATAATACAAACAGGTAGGACTAGCAAACTGACATGACACCACAGTATATATTATGCTCAGGAGTTTACTGAACTCTGAAAATTCAAGGATGATAAATGCGTTGTCTTTTTTTTCCGGGCATTGTTTTTAGTTGTACGTTGTTGTTGTTGTTGTTTGTTTTTTCTTTCTTTCTTTCTTTCTTTTTTTCTTTCCTTCTTTCTTTCTTCTTTTCTTTCTTTCTCTCTTTCTTTCTTTCTTTCTTTCTTTCTTTTCTTTCTTTCTTTTTTCTTTCTTTCTTTCTTTGTTAATCATATGAGTTACCAGGTTTATGCATGAGGCTGGTGACCACATACATGTAAATGATCTTGTCTGCCTCATTATAAATCATATTTATTCACAGTCTACCAACTAAGTCCCGTGAAAAAAATTTTTTTGTGTACAGAAATTATTTCACTTTCAATTTCCACGACAAACACAAGTTTGACGCCCGATGGCCTCACCCAGTTTAGACCTTGAATTTAAGCGACATCTCCGTTACTGGTGTAGTGACATCAGCCTCATTTTGATCGCTGTTTGACGGTCTTTATATGAATGTAACATAGTGAACAGCTTTTCTGTGATCCGCTCTTCAGACTTCTGGGCTGACATGTTTCTATTTAGTTAAGATAGTGAAGATGTCCTGATCTGTTTTAATTCTCAAAGTATGGGGCGGAAAGAAGGGACCCGACCTACATTCTCAGACACCCCCCCCCCCCC
>JAWQUT010000001.1:1226297-1252106 GCA_033807755.1 Ellobium chinense
GAATATTTTACTTTCTGATTCTTTGCATGCGGATCCTGAAACTGTGCAAAGGACGAGCAGAGGAACTTGCATCTTATCATACTGACGCAAAGACGTTTTCATAGTCATTACTAAACTAGACTACAAAATTCTAACAATTTTCTGAAAGTCCCGCATGCTCCCCGCAGGATTAATAAAAAATATAATAGGCCTCGTAGGTCTAGGGGCACCTACACTATAATTGTTCATTGTTTTGAAAAACATTAGGTCTAAGCAGGGCTTTTCTATTTTTTCTTTTTAAATTCAATTTTATATTTTATTCGCTTAGAAATGGTTAGATGTAAGACTATGGCTTATCTAATGGCAAAGATGTCGGATAGATCTTAAGGCATATGCACGAAGCTGTCTAACTTTGCGCGCTGGTAGTAACTTAGGGAGGTATAACTGATATTTTGGGAGTTCTCCACAGTTACCGCCAGGGCGCGAAGCTAGACATTGTCGTGGATACGGCCTCTAGTCTAATTCATTTTCTTTAATCCTTGGCTGCGTTTGTTTGGGCCTTGTAGTATGACAAAATGGGAAGCCACACGCCTTCCTCTTCAAATGAAGTCTCTAGGCAAGCCAAGATGGCTGTGACTAATGTGGACTGACTTGCGAGTGGTCTTTGCTTCACGTATATCTCTGCTTCCTTCATTACCATTCAGATCACATTAATTTTTATCTATGTCACATCCTTCTCAGACACAAGGAGGGTCCATTGCAGATCGAATGTAACAGGAAATTAATATGTGCCAACACAACGACAAATCTGAAAAAAATATGACTCCGTCATTATATGAGCGTCAGATCAAGGTTTCCTAACATTTTTTCACGTGGAACCAAATCACATATGAAAAAGAGCCAAACCATGTCTGGAAAGTTAGAGAGAAGTGGAATTATTTTTTTAACCTCAAATCTAATGGAGCCAAAAGGCCAGTCAGTTATATGGAAGCCAAGGGCTTTTAAAAAGAGCCAAAAATTCGAAAGAGCGAAGGCAAGTCTGGCAACCCATAGATCCCACCTTGTACATTGTCTAACTCTAACTAACGTCTAAGCTCCACTACAAAGCGTCTTAACTCTGGCGATTGGTTGTCTTAGACTAGCGAGGCGAGTATGAAAGAAACAAAGACGCACCCCCTGCGCAACAGCGATGAACACGACATGTGTGTAGTTTTATTTTGACCGGATGTAAACAAAGAGTCAGCCATGCCTTTTCTTCTTGAAGGCGTAATTTGTAGCACTGCTTGATTCCGTCTTACTCCTCTTCTTCAACAGCAGCAGCAAGGAGATAATAATATTACTAAAACAAAATGAAAGTTATCTACGATCTTTCTTACTAAATTCCCTGAACAGTTATATTTTGATGTCTGCACAAACCAGGAATCTAAGCCTTTTCTGGTATTGTTTCAGCGAGTTGGAACGCATAGCTTCCTCTTTCACTATCAGGAGGCAAAGCTTGTTAATTCTGGAATATTACTGAACCTATCAAGTCAATCTATCAAGATAAGTTGCATCGTTTCTTGGAGCATCAGATTAATTTCAGGGCTTTTGCATTGATTTCATCAATGCTGAAACTGACACATCACAGGCTGAGTACAGTGAAGGAATGGCGTAGTCTAGATCTAGTCAGAATCCTGGATTACAACCACCTGTTGCCTCATTTGGGATGGTAATTATGAGCTTCTGGAAACAGGGCAATATCGAGGAACTCTCTGACGTAACGCTTGGTTTGTTAATGGCATGGCTAGCAATACGGTTTTGGAAGAGAAAGTACGCTTAGAACAGTCCCAACACATTAGCATTTTGTTGGAACTTGAACTCTCTCAAGTGTGCGTTTTCTTTCTTAATCCTACCCGCAAACCTACATTTAGCACTTTAGGTGAGAGAGTACCTGGATATTGCCAAAAACAGTAAGCTGGATAACAGTTTGTTGTTTTGTTTTGTTTTTGGTTTTTTTTTCTTTTGCTTCAATGTTGATTTTACCACATACATTTACAGAAAAGAATTCTGAATGAGATTCACACCAGACACCTTTGCTTTGACGCTCATTAGGGTAAAGGACTCCCTTCGACAGTCTCCTATCTCATTGAGCATTAGGGTCAAGTTTAGGGGTAGGTGTAATTTAGGGTTAAGGACAGAGTTAGGGTTAGTGTTGTATGGGTAGGCATGAGTTCCGATTACTGTGTGAATTTTATTCGGAAGTCGTCCCCATATACATTATGATGCTGTGATTGTTTTTTTTCCAAAAATGTTTATGAGTCTCGTGTGCAGCAATATTATGTCATGCAATTTCATGCCCTTACCGGGTCACGTCAGTTTTTGTAGCCTTCTCAGCTGCTATTTCAGTGATGCTGCCATCTTGCAGGTGGCCACTTTTAGACCAGGACAAAGGCACTGGCTACTGTGGGGTGGCGTGGCCGAATGGTCACGGCGTTGGACTCAAGATCTCTTGATCGTGAGCTCGATTTTCGACCATGGTGTGTGTTGTAAGCGCCATAGGAAAACATTTCATTCGTATTTTCGTCGATCCACCCATCTGGAAAATTAGTTCTTGGTTATAGGCTGTGGAGTGTATTGTCGGAATGCCAGTGATCAACGCATGTAAATGGCGGCGGCTCTATATGCTTCCCAAGTAGTTGAGAAAATCTTGAAATGATAAGATCGTCTGGAGTAATGATAATCTAAAATCGCATGACAGGCCATTATTTGGGTATAAACTACACGATTCCTATAATCACTGACTGCAGATGTGCAAGTACACTGCCTTTCGATAGCACTGTCTCATACTTTGTTTGCTTTCGGATGTCTTGCTGCTACGGCAGCTATTCATAATAATTCATCACCAAAGCTGTAAATCTGATGAATGAAATGAAGAACTAAAACTGGAAATAAAAGATGTGAAGCAGGGCGAAGGGAGAGAGTCAGTATCTCTAGTCTATAAATGAACATCTTGGTCGCACCTATTTTAAAGTGAAGCGAATGGCAGAAAAATGCATAGCAAAATGTCGGGATACGCAGTCTTCTGATACTGTGGTTATCTCTAGTCTATTGATTCCTAATATGCAATGGGTTTCAGTGTAACTCATTGTAACAACTACTTCTTTTTTTCATCATGGAAATCTTATATGGCTTATAGAAATAGAGCTGAAGTCAAGCCTCGTTACACTTTCTCGTAAAGGTAATCCAGCCATACATACCAGCGCCATATTTATATTTGGATATCTTAAATCAAAATAGGCTTTGTGCATGTCTTCATTTCAGTTATATAACAAATGCACATTTATCAGATACTGTTTTGTTGTTTTGTTTTTTTTGATGAAATATTGCCAGTTTCGGATTGCCATTTTACTCATCTCTGGATTACCACTAGATGGAAACGGGTTGGGTTGCAAAGGAAGGTTCTCTCTGTAGAGAAATCGTATGATAAAGCCACGTACATGTTATTTATGATAGCAAAATACATTATTTTTTAATGAGGTGGCGTAGTGGAGAATCATCTGCTGCACATTACATTTTGTTTAACTTTAACTCAAATTCAAACGATCAATGGAAGATGCTTCATCTTATTCTCCATTTTTTTTTTTACAACAGGTTTTGAACACAGACTGCTTTCTCCGAAACAAAATCTCTTCGGAAGATATATTTCTGACACTGCCGATAAAGATAGGGTAAGATGAAAACGTAACCGACACGTCCTTTGCATGGAAATTTGCCGTTAACAGCTGGAGACTCAGAATCTACAAATGAAACATCTTTGGTGGGTTTCTGGACGCCTGTCATGTTTGATAATGACTTGAAATACCATTAGAATGAGATCATCGTAGGTAAATGAAGAAAAGAACACACCTCCAAAAAGAAAGGTTTGCACGAAGCAAGTCAACAACATCATGAAAAAATAATCCTGTAAAAAGACAATAGAGAAAATGGTTAAGCATCTCCGTCAGTAAGTCAGAAAAGTTTGAACAAGTCACGGTTGCAGATTCGGTTCATCGAGGGATCTGCTTATCCAGCCAATGCGCCACAGCTCTCGGCTGACCGAGACAAAGAGAGAATGGCAAGGAGGTGGGACGCCACAGGAATCGTATCCGTTCCTGGAAGAAGCGATGAGAAAAAGTCAGAGAAAAAGCTCTTTCTCGGCAACAATTGGACGATCAAGGTATGCTGGCAGAGAGAATCAAAGGACTTGTGGCGCACGAAGTCGGTTGTTCTATTCTACACCGGGCCGTGAAAATGGCACTTCTAGATGGAACGCTTCAGAGAGTTCAGTGGCAGAACGCGTAAGACCCCAGTCGTGTGGTTCTTCTTCCAGCCGTCAGAGTTTCAATTCCAGATATTTCAAACGGGATAATCCAATGGCAGAGGGCACTAGGCCAAGAGCATTCAGCTCTAGAAGCCGCATCTCGCACACGCCATCGAGAACAAAAACAAGAGAAAGCAACAGTCTAGACAGTGTGAGACCATGGTCATCTACATGCAAAAGACGGCGTGGCCCCGATTATTATCCCAAAAGCATACATCCTACAAGCTTCGGAAAGTCATTCAATTCTAATAGAAGTCACTGCAGCGCTCAGTCAGCGTACAATAGAGGTAAGGACTGCGGAGGGAGGATGCAAAGTAGCTACCCTGTAAATTACAGATCACGGACATTTGATCTGCCACCTTCACGTCCCGCGGAACACCATCATTGCAACTGTGAATGCAGAAGGCGGACAATCATGTGCAAGGAGGCCGGAGTGAACACCGAACTTAGTCTTATTAATGACATGACCCATTGTGCAAAGACGTATCCTTCAGTAATGTATCCAAGTAACACGCTTGCTGATTCCCGCAAGCAATGCTCCAACCAACAAACACCACGGCAAACAACTTTTACTAGGACTTTAACTTCGCCCATTACCACTTTAGTTTCGCCAACGCGAACTACAATGCCGTTTTCACAGCAGCAACCGACTCAGATCGGATGTAATTGCATGCCTGCAAGTTCACAGGATAGGAGCTGCAATACAGCAAACTCAGTGCAGTTCTCTCAACAGCCATATCCTAATAGTGACTGTAACTGCATCTCTCCGTGCTCACAGGGCGTCACAACCACATTTCGTTCCCAAACAGGGAACACAACACAGGTGCCGCGGCAGGCGTATCCTCAGCATGGATATAACAGCATATGTCCTTGCTTCCAGAACAAATGCGTTAATACCTTGTTTCCTCCGCCCACAGGAAATTCAACATACCTCACTCAAAAGCCGTTGATTCAGACTGGACAGAACAGAATGCTTCCGAACCCACAAAATAGGCGCTTCCGAGTGTCGTTTATTCCACCAACGGCAAACACAACGCAGCTGCCACAACAAAATTATACACAGAATGGATATAACGGCATCTGTCCTTGCCAACAAGGCAACTGCCCCGATACAGCGGTTCGTTCGCCAGTGGGAAATTCAACTCTGTTCTCTCGTCAACCTTTAACTCAAAATGGATATAACAGTACGTCCCAGTATGGTCAGAACGCGTGCTGTGATTCCTTGTTTCGTTCGTCAACAGAAAACATAACACAAATGCCTCAACAGCCTGTTGCTGGAAATGACTATAAGGGAATATGTACATGTCAACAGGGCAACAGTGCTGATACCTCGTTTCGTTCGCCTAGGGAAAACACTACACAGTTCCGTCACCAACCGTGTCCTCAGAATAATTATAACAGCAAGCCTGGATATGCACAGAATATGTCGTTCACTAACTCACCATTTCGCTCACCTAGGGGGAACACAACACAGTTCCATCAGCAACCGTGTCAGCACAATGAATTTAAGGCCACGGCTCCTTGCAACCACTTTCCACAACAGAATTCTCAGCCTTTCGATACCAAAGCACAGGTGAATTATTGCTCAGAATTGCCGAATATGTATACCGCCGAATGCGCGGGTGATGAGGCGCCGGCAAAAAATAGTGAAAATTGTTCACGGCTTTCATTGACATCTTTTCTAGATGGTGCAAAATCGCTATTTGGGTATAAAAATGAACCTGAAGAACAACGCAACGAAATCTCACTACAGCCTGGCCCTCAACAGCAAGTAGCGGCTGTCCCTGGGAATCAGCATATGCTCAGGTTCCAAATGACAGAAAATCCTTCAACCGTTACCTGCGCAAAACCAGGACTGGATGGTGCTTCGCGGTATCCTACTTCACCCCCTTCCTTAAGATCCCCCTGTGTCGCTTTCTCGAAAAATACGGACCAAGCAGATTCTTATGGACAAGCCGCTGACTATCTAGGAAAACAGTCTGCCGCGCCGGCCGTTCATATGTCACAGGACAGTGAACAGCAACCAGTTTCCACAAATCAAAGTGCACACCACTCTTACGACTGCCACTCTTCCTATGCAAGAGCGCAACAATCTAACCTGTGGACAGATTAACCCTGCCATACTCACTAACTCACTGCTTATCTCCAACAGATGGACAGCTTAGAACCTAAGAATACTGTATGTACCAGAGTAAGGTTTCGACCTGTTTAATAGCATGTTCCCACTCGAAATAGTTTATAGGTCACCCGTGTTTATTTACTGGTTACTGGTTAGCAGATAAGATATTCTTGCGCTTTGTGCAAACCCGTGGGTACTCAGTCCTCTGCAGCAATCGTCTAAAGGTAAAGACGCACATGGTGCCAGCTACTTGTTAGTTATGTACGCTCCTTCCCACCTCTCGTAGCCTCTCCTCTCGATTGACCCGTGCTGATTTGAAGGGCTCCAGTACAAACTGAACTATACATCGTCGGGGGTCGCGGCAAAAGAGACCAGACAAAAAGCATTTTTTTCTTGTCAGGAAGACGAAGTTTAATTAATTGTGAAAACCTATAGGGCAATGTTGTTCTATAACGTGGATAAGTGCATGTATACTAAATGCTCTAACTATAGCCTAATACATGCAGAACGAGCTAATCATTCATAAAAATGGATGACGCGTTTTGACAAGAGGTCCATATTTATAACGTTGTATTCCATACAAATGAAGTTTAGAGAAAAATAAGACTGGACTATGCGTTTCCATTATCATGAAGAGGCCTAACCTAATTGATATTGTTACGTCTTTAAGATTTTGAGCTTGTTCAGGAGTTCCAGTAACGTCATTAGAATCGATATGAACGTTTGAATAATAACAGCAACAAGTTCAACAAATGTATTAATCAGCTTAAGTACCAAAACGGTTCAATAAAGGGATTAATATGAGGACACAAACTCACAAGTACAAAATGACACCAAAATCACCATGTAATGGCGAAATTTGTGGAGTACGACCTTACACGTTTTCATAGACTATAATAATATATTAAGTATGTACCTTAAAGAGATCAATGGCTTTTATTAGAGAGATTCGATTCTTGAGTTCATATACCGTCAACCCTGTTAAAATGCTTTCCTGATATAACGGGCTACCCACATACGTGTATTGCATTTAATTTTATCTCCCGATTTAAAGCTTTTGTTTCTAGGATATTATATATGTATCACTGGCAAGTGAAATGCTCTGCATTTATGAAAATGCTGTAGGGAAAAGCATTGTTTTCTCTTCGACGCTCGAAATCAGGAGAAATAGTGGTCTCACGGCTTAGAGGTGCCTAGAAATGCAGGGACATCAAAAAGGGTCCTGCTTTTTTATCGAGTTTAACAGAAGTAATAACGACTAATTAAACTAGATCTGGTTCATAAATTACTCTCCATTCAAAACCTCCTCGGCAGTCCAATGTGTACACATTTCTGGTATTTACGATTTTCGGATGAATGAATATACAAGCAATGTACAATCCATAATGTCGAAAGACAAGGTATATTCTCTTTTCAGAAGAGAATCAATGATCCAGCAAAAGTGGTCTGTCTTTCTCTGAAAATATAAATGATGTTATAAACAACCAGTGGAGTTTCTGTTCATTTCTTTAAGATTGTTCCGTTTGAGATTTTCTCGTGAGCTTTTCTTGACGCTTGTCAGTGCATTTCTGTTTCGACGCTGCACATTTTTTGGGACATGTTTGACGATGTGTTGTGTAGCTTTGCTTTTGCTGATCTTATTGTTGTTGTTGTTGTTGTTGTTGTTGTTGTTGTTTTTGTTGTCGTTGTCGTTGTTGTTCTTGTTTTTGTTGTTGTTGTTGTTGTTGTTGCTGCTGGAGGTGCTGTATTTGTTGTTGTTGTTGTTGTTGTTGTGTTTGTTGTTGTTGTTGTTGTTGTTGTTGTTGTTGTTGTTGTTGTTGTTGTTGTTGTTTATGAGGAGTGTTTATGTTAGAATTTTGCTTATTTGTTGTCCCTGATTCTCCTGCGCGATACTAATGTAATGCTGAATTAGATTAATTGTGCACTGTGATGAATTGGATTGTTGAAAAGATCTAGAGAGAAAAAAGACGAAGAGGAAAATAGAGGGAATGAAAGAACTGGAGGACAGAAGGGGCAAGAATAAAAGAAAGATTTAATTATATAGTTCGTTTCACGAAAAAAAATCAACAGAGTTTTTTTGGCAAAATTAAATTTGTTTCTTGACGGATTTTTTTTTTTTAAATTCCATGTGAGGTGACAATGAGTAGTCAATAGAATTTAAACAATTGGGTTCTGTCCGATGTTTGTAAGTAGGTCATTTAGTCGCCACAGATTGGGTACCTAAGAGCATCAAAGTTAGGTGGAAAAAGAAGGATATTGATTATCTCAGACATCATACTTGGATTGGTACCTGCGCTGATGGGCCTCTAAGAGATACATCTTGGAGAATACAGCAGAGAACTTGTGAGTTTATAATATTTCCGTGCGGTTGGTTGGATGATTCTGGGAGCACAATGGTGAATGAGAACAATATTATAGCTTAACTGGTTCGTTTGCAATGACACTTTATTTATAACGAAGCTGAATCACTTCTTTAGAAAAAGTTCGATTAAAGTTCTCTAAGTTTGATGAAATTGCGATCTGAAATGTAATCATTCAGGAGGCAGAGTTATCTATGTTTTGTTTATTTGTTTGTGTTATGGCGCGTTAGCACTTTTACGCTTATGTTGCGTCTTTCTGGTTGTAAGAGACTGAACTGTTGGGTAGATTTGTACTATCGTTTTGCTAGGATAAGGGCCGCTAGGCCTAGTCTTCTATGATTCCAAAACTGTCAAGGGATTTTAAACCAGCACGCTTGATTCAAAGTAGACTCAAAATGCGCCGGCAACGTGACCGTCTCTTTGTGTCATGACCAGGTGAGTTCACACCGTAAAAAGTGGGCACATTGCACTGACAGTGAACGCTAATTGAACGGCGTAAAATCTACACCCGGAACTAAAATCGTAATGGTGACATGATGAAAGAAAAGTGCCCCTTTTTGGGCATTGGGCTGTCTTCAGTCCTTCTAAATTAGTTTGAGCATTCAACTGTTCGAGTTGTAATGTCCAAGAGCAATAAAGCAATGAATATAGACTCTTGCAAAAGAAATACACTCATGAAAATCCCCTATCCCCGCGGACAACCATAGCATTTCGGCTGTACCGGTGATTGCTTCTGCATCATGGAATAATTCATATATCTAGCGAGTCATCACAGAAATTCCTCTCTAAATCTGGATTCACCTCCAAACACGTTATCATGACCTATCTATCTGTTTGTTTGACTAGGTCCCAGGGAGATATTAGAATCAAGTATCATCTGGCCCTTCGGGCTAAATAGTCTTGTGCTGCAAATGCTGTAAAATGAAGTGGATTTCTTGCTTGTTTTTTGTGGCATAATAATATACTTCAGAAATATTAACAGGCCATCTCGTGAAAATAATTACTGTTTCTGACAGTCCACCCTGAAATGAATCCTTCCAAATGTTAGATCGTGCCTTGTGTGTGACATATAATAGTGTCAGTGAGCTGATGTCATTCCTTCTGGTGATGGTGTAAGAGCGAAGAAGATGGCTCAGAGAAAACCTCCCTGGCACAATACGGCACAAGGTGGTTTTAACTGGGACGATCTATACCGTGCGTCACCACCACC
The DNA here is from genome assembly GCA_033807755.1 of Ellobium chinense. Classification (NCBI taxonomy): domain Eukaryota; kingdom Metazoa; phylum Mollusca; class Gastropoda; order Ellobiida; family Ellobiidae; genus Ellobium; species Ellobium chinense. Next base: position 1,236,305 of record JAWQUT010000001.1, read on the forward strand.
GCTACCATCTGGTAGCGGCAAAGAAGCCCATGGGAGTAGCAGAAACTCTCCTGTGGCAAAGAAAGATGACACCGGCAGTAAATACCCTCATTTACCAAAGGATGATGAAATGATTAAGAAAAAAGGCAGAAAAAAGAACAAAAAATCAAAAGCTGAAGCAGCTGAGAACGATGATAAACAAAAGAAACGTTTAAAGAAACAAGGAGACGTCGGAAAAAGCATTCCTGCTGAGCTGCAACCTGCTGCTGGTGAGGATGATGATAACCAGAGGCCAACACTGGATATAGAAAACAAACATCAAGAACATGTAAGAGATAGCTCCCTAGCAGAGAATGGTGCTACATATGACAACTCTCCTCTTTCTCCAAAGGAAGACGAAAAGGCGCCGAAGAAAGGCAGGAAAAGTGGCAAAAAATTAAAAAATGAAGCAGCCGAGAGTGATGATGTTAAAAAGAAACGGAAGAAAAGTCCAAAGCAATATTTACATGGCGGCAAAGATGGCTTGATTAGTGCTGCCCCACAAGATGGGGTAAGCTCTGATGAAAACTACCATACGCCACCACCCGATTGTGAAAGAACACCATTCGGGAATGTAATAAATATTTCGCCTATGTCTGAGGATGATGCTGCATATGACATTTCACCTCGTTCGCCGAAGGATGAGGAAATGTCGAAAAAGAAGGATAAGAAAAAGAAAATAAATATGAAAGATGAAGCAGGTATAAATATTGACAAATTAGGTGAAAAACCCAAAAAGCAAGACTCAACGAAATATGGCTATGACGACAAAAATAAAATAAAAAATACTGCACTGCAAACGGCACCACACGATGCAGAAGGTGAAACTCAAGGTGATGTTGGTGACTCTCATGTGACAGAGGATGATAATACACGCGACAACTCTCCTCTTTACGAAACGGGTGAGAGCGATATCACGTTTATTGAAAAGAAGTGGAAGGGAAGCTACAAGAAACAAGGAGACAGCGGTAGAGACGAAAGCATTCATACTGCCAATGCCGAAAGAAACATTCAAGAAAACATTAATACCGTTTCTAATTCAGAAAATGAAAATTCCAACGATAGCACTCACCATTCCTCAAAGGATGAAGTTACGGCTAAGAGAAAAGGCAGGAAGAAGACCAAAAAAGTGAAAGATGATTCAAGTGAAAGCCACGGCAAAGATAGTGAAAAGAAACCGAAAAAAAGTACAACGAAACCTGGAGAGTGGGCCAGAGATGAAAGCATCCATGCTACGTTACAAAGTGGCGATGAAGATTACTATATGCCACCTCACAATGCAGAAACAGAACCTCAAGAAGGTATTGATACCTCTCCTACGATAGAAGATGATAATAACTATGACAGCTCTCCTCGTTCCCCAACGAATAAAGAAAAGTCTAAGAAGAAAGGCGGGAAGAACAACAAACATGTGGAAGATGAAATTTGTGAAAGTGATACCAAGGATGGTAAAAAGATACGAAAGAATAGCATAAAAAAACCTGGAGAGTGGGACAGCAGAGATAAAGGCCCTCAATCTACATTACAAGGTGGCTCAGCCAGCTATGAAGATTACCACAGGCCACCTCAAGCTGCGAAAAGAGAATCTCAAGATGGTATCCATACCTCTGTCATGAGGAAAGATGACAGCTCTATTCGTTCCCCAAAGGATGAAGAAAAAACCAAAAAGAGAGGCAGGAAGAAGGACGAAAATTTGGAAGAGGAAACGGGTGAAACCGATGGCAAAAGTGGTGGAAGGAAACGGAAGAAAGGTGCGAGGAAACCTGGAGAGTGGGGTAGTGATGAAAGCATTCATGGTACGTTACAAAGTGGCCCTGCCAGCAGTGAAGATTACCATAATATGCCACCTCACAATGTGAAAGCAGAATCTCAAGAAGGTTTTAATGCCGCTTCTTCCCCAGACGATGGTGACAAATATGAAAGCTCTCCTCGTTTCCCAATGGATGACGGAAAGCCTGGGAAGAAAGACAGAAAGAGAAGCAAACATGTGAAAGATGAAGCAGGTGTTAAAGATGATAAAGGGGGTGGAAAGAAACAGAGGAAAGGTGCAAGGAAACCTGGAGAATGGGGCATTCATGCTATGTCACAAGGTGTCAATGCTAACGACGAAGATTACCATATTATGCAACTTCATGAAGCCCACAGCAGAGCTCAGGAAGAAACTGATATCCCTCCTGCGACAGATGATAATGATGCACACGACAATTCTCTTCGTTTCCCAAAGGATGATAAAGAGGCGACGAGAGAGGGCAGGGAAAAGTGCACAAATTTGAAAGATGAAACGGCTGACAAAAATGTCGAAAAGAAACAGAAAACAATTCCAATGAATTATGAGTATGCAGGCATAGATGAAAGAATTCATACTTCGCTACAAGTTGATGCTAGCGATGACAATTTGAATACGCCACCACACAATGCCATGGACAAAACTCAAGAAAGCATTCTTACAACAGAAAATGAAAATATATATGACACCTCTCCTGGTTCCCCAAAGGATAACGAAATGACAAAGAGCGACAAAAAGAAGAGCAAAATGGTGAAGGATGACGCACATGAAAAGGGTTATGACCTTAGTGAAAGGGAACAGAAGAAAATTTCACAGAAACATGGACATGACAGCAGAGATGAAAGAGGTGGGGATGACAAAGATGATTTTCACCAAATATCATCATCCGATACAGAACGAGAAGGGCAAAGAGATAGAACAGACACACCTCACACGAAAATGGATGACCATACATACGACATTTTTTCTCATTCCCCAATGGATGGCGAGAAGGCGAAGAAGAAGCGTGATAAAGAGAGCAAAAAACTGAAAAGAGAACCAGCTGGAGAAGAAGATGCTGCCGAAGAGGATCGGAAGAAAAGCTCGAAGAAACTTGAACATGACAGCATAGGCATTCATCAAACGCCCGATGATGGTGGGAAAGAAAATAATGGTGGGGAAATGTTTAAATCACCTTCGATTCAAGAGATTGATAAAAGTGTCGATGATGATAGTGAAAAGATTAATGAAGCATTATGGAAAAGTGATCATCACTTGGAAAGTGACAAGAGTGAAAATGATGCTTCAAGCGAAAATCTTCAAACTTCATCTTCAGAAGGAAGTCCGGCAAAAAATGATAAAACTCTCGAAAAGAACTTTTCTGGGCCTTCTCCTAATTCACTGCACGGCAACCAAGAAACTGTCCCTTCTCAGGCAAATGCTGATGAGAAGCCATTTAGAAAACGCAAAGAATATTGGAAATTTGCTGCACGGAACCATAAATATTTGGGTGAGGTTATGGGCAAAAAGAAAAGTGATTTAATACAACGGTCTAGACGACTCGCTGAATATGATGAGCCCAGTGATGACAACATCCCACCCCCAGTCAAGATTATTCTAACACCTGATAACAATGATGAAGGTTGTCAGGCTCTGCTGGACATTGTTAACCTTAAAAATAAGGCCAATGAAATTCCTGATTCGTCTGCTAGTGTATCGAATGGAGAAGCTTCAACAGATTCATATAATGATGATGGTGAGAAAGAAATTGGCACACCTTCAACGGTACATGAAATGAGTCAAGATGATCTGGAGATGCTCCCAGATAGTCACAAGGAAACCAGAGAGCAGCAGAAGAATAAAGAAGCTTTAAACGATCAGCTTGATGAAAATGATGAAACAGAAAAGAGTTTGAAAAGTGATCGAAGAGTGGAAGGAGATCATGATTTAATAGAACAGCTGGCAAATCCAAGGAGCTCGCTTGAGATTAAGGGCAGTGCTCAAAGTCAAGAAAAATATGATGAAACACTTAAGCAGAAACGTGGACATGAAATTCAAGGCAGCGACCAAAAGGCAGTCCACTTTCAGAAAGAGGGTAACAGAGAAATTTCGAAAGAGCTCAAGGGCAAATCTGCCCCACCGAATGGTCTCCTGGGTCAAAAGAAATCCAGATCTGTGGCAGACGAAGTGACCACCGAGAGAATGCCTGCCACAGGACTAACTCTCAAGGAAGACAATCATGGAGCTCCACAAATCACAGGAAGCGCTACTGACGAAATAGATAAATTAGAACGGAGCATATCAGAGAGTAATGGTAATCTAGACGAACATCCCTTTCTATTAGATGAAGAAGACATGGTAATAAAGGCACACAAGAAGATCTTAAAGTCATCTACCGATGATATTAAAGACCCAGTCAATGGAGCTACAGCCGAACATAACGGTGGGCTCGAGGTAAGGAGCCATACACACTCTAAACCATTGTCAAAAGAGGTTGTTCGGATAAGCCACACAGATACTCAAAACCCTGCTCGTGATGATAACGTAGATAGATCTGAATGTGTCATAATATGTTCACATGCTTGTGCATACTGTAAAGATAGAGAATGCGCACACGTGTTAGTAGAAGGGTTGAGGCTGTGCAAGCTACAGTCGTCAGAAGTCAGAGAGCGCCACAGCCAAACGGACGACTTGCAAGGGATGAGCACCCCCTTTAAAACTCATCCGAGTGTGAAGGAAGCTGGCTCTCTGGTAACTCCTGAGGATATAGATACTATCAGAATCCAAAAGGATGTTGGTTTGCAGGTGGACAATGGAACTTTTGCGAGTAGATACGTGAGCAGTTCGCTGTTATCTGTGTACGAGGACTGTTTCACGCAAACAGATGACCAGGTCACGAATACCCACCCCAGAAGTTATCTGAGTGGCCGATTGGATTTAGCCAGCCCTGAGTGTACAAAAAATGAAAAATATCAAGCGGACACTGCTTCTCAAGTAACCTATGAGGAAATCCATGTCAAAGGTACACGGATGAAACGATTACTGCCATCAGCAGCAAGACAGCTTTGTATTCAAACAGATGGTCTGGATGTTAAGAGAGCATGTTTGAGATGTCATACTATTGGTGATGTGAAAGACGCAGGCTCTCAGGCAACTTCTGAGACAGACAAAAGCAGAAAAGTTGAACAGGGCGTTTTATCCCACAGAAATCATGAGGATAACGAAAAATACAAAACCATGTGCAAAAAGCAGCAAGTAGTGGATGAGAGCTCCAGTGATGAAGCTATTTTCTATGATTGTATAGACTGCGGAGAGTGTGGATACACGGCTGCAAAAAGCAAATTGGATTACACTGACAAGAGGTGCAATGCTGTTGAAGAGGACCGCTTTCCTACAGATTTGGATGTTCTATGTTCTGGACATAGGTTTCATGACCAAGGACCTCAATGTGAACAAATGAATAAAAGAACTGGGTGCGTTTCTTCAGTCATAGAGAAATACGATTGCCAGTCTTGCTCCCCATATAGTCGGCCTTGCAACAATACCATAATTGAGTCTTGTAATCAAGGATCAGGGTGTCATCACAGCCCAGGCGCCGCCCAGTCACAGCACATGACAATTCCTGAATCAAGAGCACCTCTAGTGAACTGTTCTTCCCAAAACCCCGAATCTCGTAAGGAAACAAACACGCCTTCTGTATCCTTGGCATCGAAAGCAAAGAGCAGTACGAATTCCCGGAGCTCAGGCTGGTGCATCAAATCAATTTTGTTATCGATTGTTCCAGGACTAGTTTGCAATTCATATGAATCTGCCTCTTCAGCCAAGAATAATTCCAGTAAGCTTCATTCAAATATCCAGCATCCTTCAGTCCATCACGCATCTTGTCCTTTAGCAGCACAGCACGACACAGCGTCATCAGGTTCCAATCTGCCTAAATCAGGCGTTGAACAACACAGAGCCTGTAAATCTCCCGACTACAGATCGTGTCAGCGCACTAGAACGCCACTATTGGAGGGACCTCATTCAATCTCAACACCATGCATGTCTCTTGAACAGCCTACATCAACAATTTGGCATTACTCAACCCCGACAGTCCCCAACCAGCAGGGCGTTTCAAGAGCGACCGACTTTCCTCACTCAGCACCACAGCAATGCGCCTTCATGCAGGTCTCCGAGGGGCCAGAGTCACATCAATATCACTGGGCAGTTCCCGAGTTCGAGCAGGATTATGCATCATCACAGCCAGTATTTTACGACACTCTGGAACCAGGCTGCACAGCCGGTCCAGATGCGAGGCAACTTTTCTCAGCACCTAGGGCATTCTCAGTCGGATTAGGACCCAATCACTTAGCGTCGCAGCAATGTCCTAATGCACAAATACCTAATACGTACAGTTACACCTCTGAGCAGCCAGCTAGCTCATCCGTAATGTATGCTCAGGAGCAAGTGTCCCAGTGCCTGCCACCAGCTAATGAACATGATTTTTCAGCCGCTCCACAACCCGTTCAAGGATGGACAATATATGGAAACGTGCAGTCATTATCCCAAGAGCAGAGGAATCTTTTGCCTCAAAACTATGCATCCTATCAATGTCCAATACTACAGTCCATTGCTAATGAACAAACATATATCTCCTCTGACCAGCTTGTTGGGGCGTCTATGCAGGTTTTTCATGATCTACCTATACTAGACGAGTGGGATCATGTAGCCGCTCAAAAACCTGCTCAAGGAAGACAAAAGCGTGGACAAATGCATCCTTTTCCTCATGAACAAGCAGGCCAAAGGAATTTATTACATCAAGATCTTCAACGACCGACTTCTCGACCTGTTCCAAATGGGCAGACATTGTACAACGTTAAGCAGCTTGATGAATCGTCCCTCGAGAATGTGCAAGATCAAGTGTTCCATAATCGGGAATCCGCTGACCAGCAGGATTTTGCAACCCTTCCACAATCTGCTCAGGGAAGAAGAGCGCGCGAATACATGCGATATTCTTCCCAAAAGATTACTTGTCAAAAGAGTTCATTACCCTCTGATCCTTCACACCTTCAGCGGCCGCCATCACAAGGCGCTGGAAATGCTCAGGCATTTTTAAAACCTAAGCAACCTGTTATGACACCTCTTAAGGAAAAGCTGGGACATGTTTCTCATACCTTTGCACCAGCTGGCGAACAGGACGTAAAAAGCGTCCTACACTCTAATCAGGGAGGTGCATTCTCTTTCCAAGAACGTACTTTCCGGAGAAATTTATTACCTCGTGATCGGTCGCCTTTAGAACGTCCTTCTACACAACCCGTTGGCGAGATGCAAGTGTTTTCTATCTCCACAAAATATTCTTCTCCTGCTCGTCCTTCAAAGCTTCCATCGCCATTCAATAAGCAGTTTGTCGCCAAGACAAAAATATCACGAGCTTGTGCTTCTGGTCCTTGCCAGAGTTTGAATAAACGATAGATTGGATAGAAGCTGTGCAGGCCTCCATTCTTTGTACTCTAAAATTTATTGAAGATTTGTGTGTGTAAGAGGAAGAGGATGAGAGAAATTCGTGGCATTGACATTACATCACACTGCTCCTCATATCAGTGCAGAGCTTGAGGTACAATGACTCTTCCGTGAATGCTATTGTCTAGCCATTTAAAGGGCACTAAGCTGTCAGTTTGGTACGCCTGATTGCCTATTACATAAACCATTTTAAGTCCGAAGCTACATAAGACTATCTGTATGGATAAAATTATCAGGTAAAATTTTGGTCCCTCAATTTTTACTTTAATATTTCCCTATGTGTTAGTACGTGTATTCATGATTATTGTTATTCAACCTTTGATGGGGGATATTTATCATAGCGTGGAATAAGTGATATAATATTATGCATACTCCACAAATACTCTTAGAATTATTGGCACATTTGTAATATCTTTTAGCACAGGCCACATGACTTTGTCCATTGAACTAATATAATATTAATGATCTTAATTACTAAACGCATTACTTATTGGTTTGTAATACCACATGGTCCTGCTTGCCTTTTTTCTGTTGTAATACATAATTATATTATTTCCTTCAGGATCATACTATTTTCAATGTTTATTATTATGATAATAATTGAGGGTAATTAACAAATTACTTTAAAAAAGAGAATCTAGTAAAACAAAGTCTCCGAGAAAGAAATTTGATCTTGTTCTGTCATAAATTGTTACAATATGCAAACGAAATCCACCTCGGCACACTATCATGACTAATATTGTCGTCGCGACATGGAGCCAAAGTTTCCCACGTTTTTGGCATGTAACAATTGGTTAAAAGCTGCGCAACCACCCGCCCCTCTCCTCCTGACCTCGTGAAAATAATCCGACTTTACTGCTGAAATCTTTGCAGTCCCCCATCTTTTCTACGTACCTTTGTCGGTTTTAAGCTGCTGCAGTAGAACTTCTCTGTATAATTAGCATCGTAACACTTGTGTTAAAGAAGAGGCATGCAATGTGCACATGGCACCAGAGCTGAACGTCATGCAAATAGGATGTATAATAACCTCCAAACCGGATGTACATTATCGAACCCTGAAGCCTACAGTAGCCTAATGGCGACATGATGTACTCTTAAAGAGTTTGCCATGATCTGCCACCTTAATGTAAGAATGTCCCACCCTGTGTGCTGAACAGCATTTAACTGTCTTGGATGCCTTGTGGGCAAAATAATGTGACCTGTCAACCGAGTGCAGCCTGAGAAATTTAGCGAGGAACTGAGCTCATGTGGTATTGCAACATATGTTTTTCAAGGATTATTATTCTCTCAGCTATACACTGAGAGTTTGCCGAGCAAGAATTTATTTCAGTTGTCCAAGTAAGGACTAAATGTTTTCATCACTAAAGCATAGTCGTCGAAACTGAGAGGAGCAATTTTGTCCTTTTCTGCGGGTACAGCTCACGCCATCAGCGGATTTTCTCTTCCGTGGCACTTCCGTGGCTGTGTAGTGTGAACATTTTACTGAAATGCCTGCTACAAACATTAACAGTGTATCTTTAACCATATTAGACTCTCTGAGAGTGGCATAGACAAAGTAGTTTGTGCCAAACCATCTGCCAGTAAAGATATCTGTACCAGCCATGCCATCACTGCTTGGTTAGTGTTCCTGTTTACAGCTCTGTAATCATACTCTCAACCATTAATGTCGTGTACTACCACAGAGAAATGTTTAAAGAGGACAAACTGGCTCATGAAAGCAGATACGTTTATGGTGGTCTTCCAAGATAGACAACCATCTTAGCACATCTTCAGAAGTTATTAGCATTTTTACTGTAATGATTTCAAATGCCATGTAAGCAAACGAGTATACCAAGGTCTGCCATCTTGAAGCACATGTAGTATCATCAATACGATCGCACACTGGAAGGATAAGCAAATGCCGATTTTATGATTCGGGTTTTATCACAAAACCTGTCCACGTGTTGACTATTTACATGAAATTGAATCATCTTATATTAACGGAAATGACACTGCTGTCTTTTTGTTTCTAATTTGACGTTGTGAAGTTTCCATCGCCTGTCATCGGGAATGTGATGCCCTGTTCAGCCTCTACGAAAGACCCGAGTGTCTGTTTGAATCAGGAGTATGTAGAGGTACGAACTGAAGATTCTCTCAGCACTTTCCTCTAGCTGAGAACTATCGCAAGAGGATTGCCACAAGTATCTCTGCCAAGTTATGGTTTTATGGATCTCGATATATAAACTTCCATCGTCGAGCTTGAAGTTCGCAAACTGCACACAGAGGGAAAATATCGTTTCAGCTCTTTATAGCTATTGTAGGAAACAAATTTCTAATAATCTATTTCAAAGACAATAGGGCAGTCTTATGACACAAAAGCCAAAAATGGGTGTTTTTGTCTACAAATTTGACATAATATGTTCCAGATTTTATGATTCCCTCCTGCATTTGTAATTGTTATTACGATAATAGGGCAAGAATGTTTCCTTGGTCAGTAAGCTGGTGATGGCTTGACTTCTTTACAATCACGTCGTAGTTATGAAAAATGTGTCTCTCTCACGAGAGACCGAATCAAAAGGATATTTAACCTTCCACTGCACAGATTTCCATTTTCTTTTGACTCGAAATAGAAATTCGTTTTGGGGGTCAATTGAACTAATTTATAATCCTTAAAGTATAAGGAAGTTTTTCATCACATTTTTTTCCAAAGTCATAAAGACAGATACACGGAAAAGTGTGGGAATTCAAATACCGTTGAAACAAAGTGTCCGGGCATTTTTCACCATCAGCTCTGGGCTGGCATATTTTTTTTTCAGGATAGTCGACTATTTTGCTTGACATAGAAAGCAAGACAATGAGTTGACCATGCTAGTTGCCTAACAGTGTAAATGGCTGCAGTATGATGGGCTCTAGCTAGTAAGCGTGTCGCCATTAAAGAGTTAGAAATGTCAACACAGTTACGTGGAGCTGTTGGCTTCGGACCCTAGTGTTATTGTCTAGATCGTGATGAGTTGACCGGTATGATGGAAAATGAAATTTCCATAGCCAGATGTCACCAAATATTATACTTTTCAACACACCCAAAGAAAAAAAAATGATTTTGCCTTAACGTGTCAGAAAAAGTATCAAGAACAAGAAAAAAACAAGATGTCGTCGGACGAAGATTTTGAAGAGGCGAGTGAAAACCTGGAATCCGAGTTTTTCTCTGTCGATGATGGCATGATATCGGAAGCAGGGGAGGAAGAGACCAGCTTCCAGTCGTACAAAGATATATGGGTGTCTTGTACTAATCTTTTAAGTGATGTATCTGCAAATAATTACAATAATCCAATGAGTGAGAAGATCCCGGGACAAGAGAGTCGCGTTTCTCATGAACACCTGGCGACGCCTATGGATAGGTCAGCAGTGGGAGTAGACACTGAACAAACAGAAAGGAAGACAATCATCAATAACACCACAGTTTTTGGTGAAAAAACAGGACTTCCTGCCATCCAGGATGTCGGGAAGGGTGATATCTCCAGTGACAACGATGATTTTACAGAAAAGGGTTACACAATAGAGAAAGGAGCGACTTCAGACAAACAGATACAAACGCAGTCGCCTGGGTCTTTAAACATTCCACCTTTATCACAAGATAGTAACACTGAAGGAAAAAGCAAAACGAAAGAAAAAAGCGAGACTTCAGAGGATAAGTTGTCAACGTCTACAGAGGAAGTAGTAACTTTCAAACATGGAAGTAACCGAATGACGAATACTACAAATGAGAAGAAAAAAATATCATCTGACGAAGACCAAGTAACATCTTCTTGCGAAACCAGTGACCCTACAACCTCCAAGCGCGACAGCAGAGAAAGTAACAAGAGTAGAATTAGAAACAAAGGCTCAGCATCTGACGTAGATACATCTTCCAAAGGGTCTGTAAGCGCTGAAGATTCCAAAAACAACAGTGACACTAAAGAAAAGAGTACATCAAGAGACCACAGTTCTGGTACATGTCCAGCAAAGAAAATTTCAAATGATGAAGAGCGTAGGGATATGTTTCGTGGGGATTCTGCTTATGCCCAAGCAACCAAATATAATGACAGTATTGAGATAGGTGTGAAAAAAATGGGCCTCTTCGAACACGTAGAATCTTCACACGCCAAGGATCGCAGTGAAGAACAATGGAAAGAAGAGCTCGTAAGAGGTCGTATGGTCGATACCACGAATGCTTCAGCTCCCGACGAACATCACAGTCCTCATGGAAACAATAAAGAAAGCAGGAACAGCCCTGTTGAACACAAAGGTCCGCCCAAACTTAGAGGTGAAAATGAGAAGAGAAAAGAAAAAACAAGCCTGAACTGTCGTACTTTAGAGCACGTCCCTAATATATCGTGCTCACTTGGTAAACGGAGGGTAGTATATTCGCTATCCAAAATTAACGGCGAAGATGAGACCAAAGATGACAAGAGACGACCAAATCTTCAAATGGAATCTTCCACACCTAACCACAAATCTGCCATTTACGCTTCGGACCCTAACTATGATCACGCCCACTCTCGAGATAACAGCCAGGAGATCTGCTCACCTTCCAAAGTTGATAATGACGAGGAGAAGAGAAGTGGCACGAAAGGCTCAAAATTTCATAGGGAACCCTCTATAGCTAATCAAAAATCTGCATCGTACGCTTCAGACCCTAACTATGATCACGCCCACTCTCGAGATAACAGCCAGAAGATCTGCTCACCTTCCAAAGTTGATAATGATGAGGAGAAGAGAAGTGGCACGAAAGGCTCAAAATTTCACAGGGAACCCTCTATAGCTAACCAAAAATCTGCATCTTATGCTTCAGACCCTAACCATGATCATGCCCACTCTCGAGATAACAGCCGGGAGATCTGCTCACCTTCCAAAGTTGATAATGACGAGGAGAAGAGAAGTGGCATGAAAGGCTCAAAATTTCATAGGGAACCCTCTATAGCTAATCAAAAATCTGCATCGTACGCTTCAGACCCTAACTATGATCAAGCCCACTCTCGAGATAACAGCCAGAAGATCTGCTCACCTTCCAAAGTTGATAATGATGAGGAGAAGAGAAGTGGCACGAAAGGCTCAAAATTTCACAGGGAACCCTCTATAGCTAACCAAAAATCTGCATCTTGTGCTTCAGACCCTAACCATGATCATGCCCACTCTCGAGATAACAGCTGGGAGATCTGCTCACCCTCCAAAGTTGATAATGACGAGGAGAAGAGAAGTGGCACGAAAGGCTCGCATTTTCATAGGGAACCTTCTACAGCTAACCAAAATTCTGCACATGCTCTAGAACCAATCAATGACAATCCCCACTCACATGATAAGCATTCAAGAATTTGCTCACCATCTAAATCTGACAGTGGCGATGACAAGAGAAATGAGGAACAGCGCGCAAAATATCGCGAGGAGTCACCTGCGCCTAAACACAGAACTGAATGCCCGTCAGATTCCACCTGTGATATTCGCTACTCATACGATAAACTTTTGGGAATTTGCTCATCTTCCAAAATTGATGGTGACGATGAGAGAAGATATTATCAGAACCAAAATGTTGACAGCCGTACCAAATACCACACTGAACCACCTTCGCCTAAGGAAAAATCTTCACGTGCCACATCTACCAGAAAAGACCGAGGCAGGCCCGCTGCTTTTTCTGCTAGGCAAGGCTATCCTTACTCAAGCGGTAATCGTCCGGAAATTTTGTCACCTTTGGAAAGTGAAAGTGACGATGCGTCTAGAAAGCAGAAATTAAACTTGCACCTTTCTACAACACCATCACCCTCAGTTAAAGAACCAGGTTTTTCAAGCGACGACTGTGAAAATAGTGCACCACGTGTTAAATATAGTTGCACTGATGGCAACAGAACGAAAATGAGAAAAAATGGCAAGTATTCCAGCGAGGCAGGTTTACACGACACTGCGTCTGTAATTCAAGCCACATCACACCGTAATCGCCTGGCAGACCAGTCATATTCTTATTTGTACAAATCTGCATTTGCAGCCATGGACAATGAAGACTTCGTTGTTCGTGTCGCCATGGCGCTTCTCAAAAATGCCGTCGGCTGCCAACGCAGTTGCAGCTCTGTTTCAATACGAAGTTTTACATACAGAGCTCGAAGATCGATCTCCTACAGTCCCAGGCGAAATAATTTGGATACCAGCGGCGTCCCACCTTGGCCTTCTTCCGCGAACAAATCTTCTTCGCATTGCATCAGGCAAAACAGATCTAGTTCAGATGTCTTCCGAAGGCCAGCAGCTGGTCAAGCTCGACATTATGCAAATATGTTCCAAACATACAGGGGCATACGTGATTATAATGTTAAATTACGTAAACAGTTAAACAGCATGTCCTGTGATGTAATCAAAAGGCTCAAAGGCTCTGTTACAATAATGCAGAAGAACGATAGCTGTGCACAAAAGAACATAGGCCGTGGGCATAAGAACACTAGCTGTGCAAAAAAGTATGAGGAAAACATGAAGAAAAGAGGACGGCAAGTTGAACGCATTTCAAGAAAACAAGATGCACAAGTGGAACGAAATAATCGCGCTCTGCATCTGACGAGTCATAACTACTCACAAAACCTTCCGAGCGTTGGTGTAAGGAACAGTGCAATAAATAAACACTCTTTAGTGACGTATGATAAGGTCCATGCCTCTCCTGGCATTGGCAGAACGACAGATGATACCAGTAAGTATCTCCATCAAAATATTATCCATCAGAGGCTACCGCAGAACAACTATAAGCAGAGAGACAAGCAATCGTATGAAGCCACGAACGTCAGCAGAGCAAAATCTGTGGCCCTGTCAATGCCTTGCACTTCGAGAATTAGCCCTAGCCTTCTAAGAAAAGACATCTGGCAAAAATCGGGACAATCTGGTCAGCGTTATGCCGAGAGCTCTCCCAGGTACAGCCTACGTAGCGATTTCGACTGCGTCAGCACTCCTCTTGATTATCCTCGCAGTCAGGCACATAGCAGTGTCTCGCACTGTTGTGGCAACATGCATTCAGATTGTTATGAGTGTGACTGTGAGGTCGCATGTTCGTGTGAAGACATCGTAGAGTGTTATCACTGTTCACCAATATGTGACTGTATTTGTCACGATACGCCCAGTTCTCCAGAGTGTAAGGACGTTGGGATCTGTGTCGATACGCTTCCAGGGAGCCCGTCCGAACCTCACAAGGTAAAATATGAGATGACACGGACAACAGTGAATGAACACTTCACGATAAACTTGGAAGACCCACATCTTTACATAGCTGGGATGGCGGATGACCCCTGTGAAATCCCTCAGCAACAATTTAAAATTGACTTAGAAGACCCTCACCTTCATATAGGAGGAATGGTTGATGATTGTAGTGAAATTTCTCAACAAATTTCCGATCCTCACCATCAGCCAGGAGAAAGCTATATTTGTTTTCGGATTACGCCGGTTACACCTTCCAATCAACCTTGCTGACTGTAATTTGTGTTCAGCTTAATCTCTTTATTTTACTCCTGCCATGAGCAACGGATAGTCAAGCTCAAAGGCTGGATTAAGCCGCACCTCACTTTGTATCCAAATTTACCTTCCTGGCTACAAATTGTTTCCAGTTTAACCTCATTATTTTGCTTGCATCATGACCAGGGAATGATTAAGTTCCTAGGTTAAGCCGGGGTCCTTTTGTACCTACATTTACCTATGAACAATTTTTTTTGTGACGTGGTGTTTCTCCTCTCATCAACAGCACACACTAACTGGCCTAGGTCGCCCGAAATGTGGTTTATATGGTGTTGCTGCTTCTTTTATTAATGTTTGTAGTGAGCCATAATATACATGTTAGATTACTATTCATGAGTTAATGTCCTCTACTTTTACTTGAATTTTCGACGGCGGAATCAGTGGCATGTTTTTAGAGATCAATAGTTTGATTCTAAGGCTAAGAATCTGTGGGACAGGAAAATGTTCTCAACATTTGAACCAAAAACTACCTCCTTTGAAACCAAAGAAAGAAATCGGAAGATAAACTGTGTATATATTTCAGACTTGCTTTTTTATGAAGTAACAATATATTGACAATATTCCAAACATTTTGTTGCTTTATAAGTCTCTACCTGTCAGAAATTTCAAGATATTGGCGTTTTGCTCAATGTATCTAGTGGCATCTTTTATATCTATGTGTCTTCAGCAGCATGTGTCCGTCAGCCTATCAGAGACCGATGTTGCTGTTGTTGTTGTTGTTGTTGTTGTTGTTGTTGTTGTTGTTGTTGTTGTTGCTGCTGCTGCTGCTCCTGCTGCTGCTGTTGCTATTGTTGTTGGTGTTGGTGTTATTGCACCATCGTATTTAAAAATCCAAGCTGTTCTCATAAGCTCTCGATTCCCATCACTAACCGTACAATTAATCCTAGGCTAAATTGTCAATGAAATCTTTCAGTGCCAAATCTTGGATTTTTGATGGCCAGATTTATGGCACTGTCACAGATCATCACGAAAATTGTTGTGTGTGTGTGTGTGTGTGTGTGTGTGTATATATATATATATATATAT
>JAWQUT010000001.1:1265541-1279352 GCA_033807755.1 Ellobium chinense
AGGGGGAGGTAATGTTAAGAACATTGTTATTGTTTGCTCATTTACAACAAGCTGTTGTTTGAGCTGAATAAATATATTGTTATTGTTATAGCACCCCAGTTAGTTTTGGGATGGTGCCCCTGTTAGTTTTGGGATGGTGCGCGATAAAGATTACAGAAGCCTAATCCAATTTCCCTCTTTGAGCCAATAAACTGTTTTCTCTACTGTCACTTGCAAGAAATTCCACAATCTCTAGGTCTTCTTTAATAATTATTTGCAGAATTCAGTGAGCTTATTAAAAATGATATTCAAAATATAGATTTTGCAGTTGGTTTTCGATATGCGAACCGATACATCGAAAGATGTAAACAAGCTAACCAGTTTCCTTAACGACAAGTTCTCCGCAGAGAAGGCCACACCGAAACCGAAGCGAATGACCCAAACTTCAGGTTTAATTTACAAAATCAGGAGAGAATGTAAAATAATTCGCAGGTAGGTTCACAAATCTAGAGCCCTTTCTCTACTGTCTTCCTAACGCATGTAACAACATGTTATTTTCAGCCAATTAGAAGTCTGTAACCTAAAGGAGGTATGTTAACGTTTTCAGTCTTCTCTGATTCAAAGATAAATAATTCAAAATATGGTTTTCAATCGAAGGCGAACTATAGCACTTAAACGCTGTAGGTTACAAATCTTAAGTCAGATTATTTCTAGGTTAAGCTTTTTCTATGTTATGATTGCGATCATTCATAATCATTAATTGCTCCATACGCTTAATTTCGCACCAGTTATTTGCACGTTTTCCATTTTTGTGTTCACAAGAGCTCACTGTGCACCACAGGATCACTGGCTTCGAAAGCTGTAGGCTATGTGATTTTGTGGTAGGATATTGACCGGATGCAAAGGTTGATCCTGCAACTATTATACGTCTAATGGCGACATGTGACTATCTGCAAGAGTGCCCTGTGTTGCTGTGGCTACTTCTTTGGAATCATGATCTGCCAGACGAAGAATTTCAGCGGGAGAGATTCTCAGCACCTCCATTTTTTGGGCAGAGGAAAACGCATTGATGACCCTAGTGGACGTAAGAGAAGCCATTCTATCATAATCTTCGAATTTCCGGATGTGGCTCTGTACTCTTTTGATAATGTCAAAATTCGATGCACTGTCATTCTGTATACTCTGGAGTGTGTCTCGATAACAATAATATTAGTCACAGTAATAATCCCAAAGGAAAGTCACACTGTAGCTTTCAGCTGTTCAGGGTAGAAGAGCCGAAGCACGTCTGGTCTTCTCGAAGTAAGGAAGAAAAACTAGGAGGTCCTTGTGTGCACGTTCGGACGTTAAAAATAAAATCCCTTGAATTTTTTTTAAGATCGTAGAAGAGTAGGTGTGATGGCTGCCATCCGGGCTTAATTGATAGGAAAACTATTGCCTTGATATTATTATTGTGTATTATTGCCCTAATCTGTCGTGCCGAAAACTTTCACTCGAACAAACAAATAGCCTAGCTTACGCAAATGCCATGGGGTTAGGGGAAGTTGGGGTGGGGTGGGGAGGGGGGGGAGCTGATCTCTATAAGCTGGCGTTTCCGCTAGAGAAATGGGAGCCGAGTCTGTTGCACAATCCATAGGATCAGAGGCTGGAACCCTCGCTCCTTCTTACCAGAGACTCTTGAATTCTGCTCCTAGTGTGCACATGATCTAGATAGAATATAAGATTAGTAGAGGGGCCTTTATGGATTTGTGGATAGATGTGTATTGTGCGTGACTGTGAAAGAGGAGCAGAGAGACAGAGAGAGAATAAGAGAGAGAGAGGAATGAATAGTCGAGTGCTTGTTACGAAGAGAATGAATTAATTTGTAGACCTGTGAATGTTATAGACGCTTAGAGCCTGTCATGGGAATAAGCAATAAATAACTGCTGTTAGTAATAGTAAGAATAGTAGTAGCAGCAGCAGCAGTAACAATAGGAAGTAGTACTAGTAGTTATGTAGTGGTAGTAGTAGTAGTAGTAGGTAGTAATAGTAGTAGTAGTAATAGTACTGGTAGTAGTAGTAATAATAGTAGTAGTAGTAGTTAGCAGTAGTGGTAGTAGTAGTAGTAATAGTAGTTGTAGTAGTAGTAATAGTAGAAGTAGTAGTAGTTAGTATTAGTAGTAGTAGTAGCAGTAGTAGTAGTTAGTAGTTAGTAGTAGTAGTAGTAGTAGTAATAGTAATAGTAGTAGTTGTAGTAGAAATAACAGCTCTCTTTGTATTTCTTTTGTTTATTTTTCCTCATCAACAGCTGCTCACAACAGCCACATAGCCACACTGTAGCCAGCATTGGAGGAAACCGGGAACCCAAACCTTCTCTCAGCACTCCACAACCGTTCACTGCCAAGAAAACTGACTCACAATGGGGAAGAAAAAACATAAGAGAAAGATGCCCGATGATTCACTTCTGTCCCAGAACCCTTCTCTGATAGCACGGTTCCCGGAACTGGCTCTTATGTACACATGGCGAAACAATATCACAGACGAAGTCTCTGGCATGTGGGGGATGTCAGAAGAGGTGCACAATCTTAGTCAATCAAAAAATACAAATAAAAAAATTACCATGACTTTGTTTAACATTTAAAGCGCCGCGGTGCCAAGGGGCACAGATCATATTTTGCTTTTGAGAACCACTGAAGCTGATTGGTATATGAACGTAACAATATGATAAAATCAAATTCTCTTCTTTTTTTAATACCTCTATAGTACATAATATCACTATCTACTAGACATCATCCTGTCTGCATCAGTCACAACATTGTTTAAAACATGACCAATCGATTTTTTTTTTATTTTTTGGAAAATAAAATGGAAAAATTCCTATCCTTACCTTTGTAAATGTAGTATTTTGCCTAGCTAATCATTATTCAAAATGGCCGGCATGTATAACGTGACTCTTTTGCATAATGCTATTACAAACACTAGCCAGAGTAGTGTCCTACATTGTATGAAAGTTTCATTGTGCTGAGGGTCTTACCTTTTGTCTTCAATTTTTTTTTTTTGCACAATATGTTTTTCATGAATGTTTGTTACAATTTTGCGGCATTTAACGCATTTAAGGCAAAAATAACGAGAGAATACGTGGCGCTTTAAGTGCTAATACTACCAGTCACAAGTCCAGTCATTTTAGGAATAGAACCCGAACTAACTGCCTTTTTTTTTCTTCCCTTACTGGTATATTTATTCACTGACATGCCTTAGTGGTAATCTGGTTTGAACAAAATGCTCAATCACTGTTATCCTAAGCGGCCGAAAAGACCTCATTCACCGAGCCCGTGATGTGCTTTCATAATGGCGAAATGACATATTACTATACTTAACCCATGGAGTAGAGTTATCTAATCCGGGTTATGCCAAGAATGAGTGTACTTAATTATTAAACTGAGGTCCTGCGCCACAGTAAAGAGCAGGTGGCCGAATGGTTGTGGCGTTGGACTCAGGACTTAAGAGTCGTGGGTTCGATTCCCGACCACAGTCGTGTTGTAAGTGTGTTGGAAAAGGATGTCGTTCACATTTTCCTCAGCCTACTAGTCTATAAAATGGGTACCTGGCTGTAAGCAATGATAGATATTATCAGAATGCTAGTAATCAGCGCCTCCAAATAGCAGCGGCACTGTATAGTGTATACCTCCAGAGAATTGAGAAAGTCCTAAAGTGATCTGGCATTTTGGGGTAGAAATTGCTTGAAGTTGCCTCGGGGACATTAGCCTGGATACAAGACTTATAAACCGCATTACTATTGTTATTGTTGGTACATACATCCTTCTCCTGGGTAGGATCCCGCGCTGTGTTTCAGGATCACTAACACTAAAGGTGCAAAAATGAAAGCCAACAACATTAAGAAAGTAACAACATTACATAGATCTCACTCACTGGAGCTCGTCCGGTGTCTTTATATGAACAAAATATACACGGTGGCCAACTAGTGAAAGATATTACGTGACCTGGTAAATGAGCGACGAACCACGTGGCCGAAATGACACTTGGCTGAAGGGACACTTGGCCTAATATGGTTTGTTCGTTTCAGATGGTCAGATGGACACTTGGCCAGGCAGACACTTGACCAAATCGGCATTTAACCGGGCCTATGATATCTAGCCCAGCCAACATTTTGCAGACTCTTGGGGTTCTGCTGTTGTTGTTGTTATTATTATTGTTGTTGTTGGTGGTGATGATGGTGGAGGTGGTGATGTTGTTGTTGTTTTTATTGTTGTTGTTGTTGTTGTTGTTCTTGTTCTTGTTCTTGTTCTTGTTGTTTTTGCCGTTGTTGTTCTTTTGTTATCGAAAGAGGAGAAGATAAACGTTTGACAAGTGTTAGATAAAAGTACAGTGAAACCTCGTTATACCGCCAATTAAGGGGCAAACAGAAAAATGGCGGTATAACGAGAATGGCGGTACAACGAAAATACCATGTAGAACAAGGGAAATAAGTAATTATTAATTACCACCATTGGACTGGCTAACATGTCTAAAATAATGCAGTTATCTCCCTTTAAAACAATAGCGAAGAGTGTGTAGTAGGATTGGTGTTTGAGTAACAAGCACAGACTGTGGCGCCAAGTGATGTTCCGTCTGTTAGCTGGATTTAGGTAGAGGTGGGGAGTGGGGAGTGGGGGTTAAATTTACGTTGGCGGTATAACGAGCAATATTTACTATACTCAGGTTATGAATGTAACAGTTAACCTGTTGGCGGATGGCGGATGGCGGTATAACGAGATTTTTAGTGACTTTGTATAAGGTGTCAGATCCGTTCCACGGCGAAAAGCTGGCGGTATGCGGGAATGGCGGTATAACGGGTGGCGGTATAGCGAGGTTTCACTGTATGCACGGTCGAAATTTTAAAAAACCAAGACTTTGAATGTAAGTCCTGCTACATAAGTCTCTTTGTTAACGGTCAGATAAACACACTTTCAGTGTGTTGTAAACACAAAACGAATTGTATTCCTCAATAAATGTAATAAACTTCTAAAGTTTTAGTTTACGAGTTTAAGTATCAACCATAACAACTTCAGTTATTATCTCACATTCGCGCTAGAGCAGAGGGAGAAAATAATAAAGTGACAAGAAGAATGAATTTAAGCCACGTATCACGTGTAGCCATGCCTCAGCCATCATAACATAAGAGAGAATGTCAGGAAGAGAGCAGTTAGTTCGGGCTAAATTCTCAGATTCATCTAATGAAAAATAACATTGCAAACGAGAAATAATCATTTTAACGAAATACAATAGTGGAAATCAAGAGCAATTTTAAATCGTATTGGATGCATCTTGGCTGGTTTCCTACAGACGAGACACAGACACCTTTTTTTTTCCGCTTTAGAGTGCCAAAAGATGGTGAAGGACCAGATTTTCCTGTTTTGATGTCTGATGACAACAATAAACTTCATGATTCACATTAAACTCCATGTACGCATTCAACTATGAAATTATTTTATGAGTTACTCAAAACTGCAATCGGTGCCTTTAGGCATGTGCTTAAGATTTATGAAAAGAAGCATCGTGACACATGTTAGACATAGATTAATGTAACAGCTTTTTTCAGAGATTAATAAATAGGACGTCATAAGC
Organism: Ellobium chinense; assembly: GCA_033807755.1. Lineage (NCBI taxonomy): Eukaryota > Metazoa > Mollusca > Gastropoda > Ellobiida > Ellobiidae > Ellobium > Ellobium chinense. Next base: position 1,271,122 of record JAWQUT010000001.1, read on the forward strand.
AAAATCCTACAAGACATAAGCATTGTGAATGTAGTTCCTTTCACACGGCCAGACAGATAATTTTATTATGTTTGCCCTTTTACGAAACAAATAACGCTAACGATTCTCGGTCAAGATTTTTGTTTGTTCAACCTCTTAATCACTCACTAACAGCTTGGATAAAATGCTGCGACTTTTGTCCAAGACACTGGCAATGTCAAAATCCCCGTCAAAGGATCTTGTTATTGCTGATAGTGATGATAGTGATAGCTAACGTTAAAGTTTTCTACCATTGTCAGTATCATGAGTAGGAAACAAGGATGTCTGAATGCCGATTGAACGGGAAGACTTTGGTGGGTTTTTTCTGTGAGCTCGTGACGTCAGCCAAGACGCATCTATATGGGTGCTAAAATGACTGGACTAGACAGATAAGATCGTGGCTACAGTATTTTTCATAGCAAAAAAAAAAAAAAAAAGNAAAAAAAAAAAAAAAAAGCAGTGTTTTGTGAGAGAGAATCATTCCTTTATTCAACAACCTTTTTGTAAAAAACTATCCGTGTTGCCACGACGAAACAATTAGTTGAAATTACTTCCTTGTGTCCAGTAGGACCTGTACAAGTGTTACTTGTTTTTTAACTTCTTTGTCACTGTAATGTATATTAAGTCTTTGCATGTACACGTCAGTGTTACAGGCTTGTGTGCAATACTGACAAATATCTCAAACCAACTCACTACGTGTGTTGTCCAGCACGACTTGTGAACGTCATATTTTTTTTCATTTAGAAAGACTTGGCTTTCTATACCCATGTTTTAGTAAGTAAATTACCTACTTCGATAAACTCAGGAATTTCATTTGGACCACCCAGTGTCATATCACAAGCAAATTTTAGAAAGATACGTCAAGGAATAAATCAACTTCTCCCAAAACTTGCTTTTTTCCCCCTTGAAACATACTATACCCTACATGTTTCATTGATGTTCAGGAGAAAGCTACAGTGGCGCGAGCAAAAATGGTGAATGATAAAGCCAGAGAAACTATGATGGAACAAAACCTTGTCCACGGCAAGCTGACCGAAGACGGAAATGACCAACAAAAGATGGACAATGAACAAATCAATTCTGAAGCATCGTCACTTGTGAATAGTATGGGTGCATCGTCACGTAAAGAAAGTATGGCTATCTTCCAGAAAGGCATGGCTATCCCACGCACAAGTATGGCTATCCCACGCAAAAGTATGACTATCCCACGCAAAAGTATGACTATTCCACGCAAAAGTATGACTATCCCACGCAAAAGTATGACTATCCCACGCAAAAGTATGACTTTCCCACGCAAAAGTATGACTATCCCACGCAAAAGTATGACTATCCCACGCAAAAGTATGACTATCCCACGCGAAAGCATGACTAATGAAGGCAGAAATACGCTTTCCGGACTCACAAGTCACACACGTTCTGCTCATGAACGCAAAAGCATAGCTAATGAGCGCACTTTTAGAGCATGGTCAGATGGGAGGAGTGCGGATGACATCAGCATTTCTCAAGCACCTTCATTTACGTCAGACGGCAATAGTGGACGCAGGTCTAAAGCCGTGCTATACAGAAGGAATTCTGATGGCACAAGCCTTTCTGACGCGCGTTTTAGAAAGAAGTCCCGAGCCGACAGTCTTTGTTTCGGAAACCTTTCGAAAAGAAGGTCACGCAGACAAACAATCGCTGATACAACCACTTCTGAATCGCGGTCACGTTTGAGCTCTGCCAATGACAAAAGCACCTCTGAAGCTTGGTCCTTCAACAATGCCGACCGCGTTGGTTCCGGTGAGGAAAGTGATGACGAAGAAGAGCCTAGCTCCTCCGGAGGCGACACTGACCCGGAGGACGGGGCTTGTTTCGCAAAGTTCCGTGAGAATGCAAATAGGTGTCTGACGCTTTCACGGCGTAGCAAAACAGCCAACTCTGCGGTTCAAACAGCTGAAGAAGACGGTCATGAATTAATAGATAATGCAGAGTCCACGGTGTTTGAGCGAGGCGGATCTCCACACGGTGCCATCTTCATGATAGGCAAAGGTGTCACCTTCGCAACGTTGTGTAAAGATTCACCCCCCGAATCATGGCGGACCAGTTCGTATTCGCCAAACTCGCGAGGCCGTATAGATCAGGATAACAAAATACACTGTGAGAGCGGAGCCTGTGAGAGGGCAATGATTCAGGGTGTCCAGTCACAGAACAGAGGCAACGATTCACCGACGTTGCGGAACAGTGACAGGGCAAGCACGGAAAGGTACTGGGCATCCCCTATAGATTATGCAAACAGGTTCCACGTCAAGTTTTCTGAGTCGGTGAACAGGGACAGGAGCCCAACTCGAAAGAAACTGTCCAACAATTATATATCAGATTTCACCTCAGGAAGTGCTTTCTTACAAAGTGGATTGGACGGACAAATTGGGAAGTCAGGTAGACTCAGCAGTGGTTATGTATCAGGCAAAGGTTTATCACCAAACTGTACAAGTAGATCGTGTGATGGTTGTGTATCGAGGGGTGCCTATTCGCCAAACTACATTGGAGTTCAGAACTGGAGAACAAACACAAAAGCTGATAATTACATATCGCCAAAGTTCATGGGAGGTCAGAATGGAAGAACTAGCACACAAGATGATAATTATATATCGGACAGTATCTCTTCACCAAACTATATGAGAGCACACTTTGGGAGAACAAGAAGACAAATCAATGATTATGTAACTGACAGTGTCTTTACACAAAATGGTATATCCAAGCAGAATGATAGAATGAGACCACAGCATAATGATTACGCATCGGGCACTGTCTTCTCGCAAAATGATAGGCAGAGTGAGAGAAGAGGAGTGCAACGCAATGGATACATAGCGGGACTGGACCGTCCTTCTTTAAGCTGGGGCGATGTTTCTTTACCATGCTGGGCAAAAGACCCCGAAAAGGCGCAGCTGATAAACAAATTCGCATTCAGAAATGGCTGTGTGAGCCCTGCTGTGGGAAACAGTGTCTCGGCTAGCAACTTTCAGGAGATAGCAGGACAAAATGTTGGTATATTTTCCCTAGGAATAGAAATGCAGAGGCCAGATATAAATTCTGTACCATTATTCACGAACAATGGAGGGCTAAGTGGTTGTAGTGAGGGTTTAATTGAGCGATGTGACGTGTGGTCATCTTATGCTTCCAGCGAAATGCCAGAAAGTGGTTGTGCAAGGTCTCTTGTAGACAAATATACGGGAAGGGGGAGAGAGCAGAATAGTTACACAGCCAATAACATAACATTTCAGCAGGAAAGCCTGAGTGAGGCACCCCGTATTTTCAACGGTTATCAGAGTACTCGGTGGCGAAATGATAGTGCGTCGAAATATAGATCTACTCTGAGGCGAGAACGTTTCCTTGCACAGTTTCCCAGAAGAACTGGTACGGTTGGAAAGAAGGACACTAGTGGAAAACAGTTCTTCGAGAGCAGCTGTGAACCGGGCCTGGGGAAAGCAGGGCTATTTGCGGAAGCTTGTCGGGAAAGACAGAGGCAATCAGCTACACTATCTCTGCGTGCAAATGAAAAGCTAGGCAACTGCTACTCGCGTATGTGTAACAAGATCAACGCTTGGGAAAGGTCTGACCGATCGAGGACCCGCAAGCCAGCCAATAATCATGTAGATGCAACAAAAGATTCATCAAACAGCAATTGCGGGACACCTCTGAACAGTAGTTCGTGCTGTCCTTCAAATAATGATGTCAAGCAAACACATATGCGAACACAGACCACAGTCACAACTGCCTGTGTTCTTATTCCTGTGTCAGCAACCTGGTGAATTCGAACTCATTGTACATAAAGGCAGAAGGACATGTCAGAACGCTGTTTGTTCGGGGTTTGTTTGCTTGTGATTAAAACCAGCTTACCTGAAAAGGAAAAACTTCACATGCCGAGCCTTGCTCGTCACAATATTTGGCGTCATATCCTTTTAGAGAGCGGCCGCGAGGAGCAGATAATTCCTGCAGTACTAGCACTTCTGTAGCAAACCTACAACGCCACCTGTCAACAGTACTCTGGTTTTTCTCGTTAGTTCGCAGTTTCTTACTCTTCATCCCTGGCCTTACCACTAAGAACGAACAGTCAGCGACAAATGGTTAGAATGGCATGGTTTACGACAAACATCCTATGTTGTTTCCGCAAAACAATTGGGCAACGTGTTCTCAAAGGAAATATTTCGTGACAGTGACAGTTTTGTCAGTTTGTACTTCAGTGGCACCTCGGGGAAAACGCTGGTCCAAATTCTGTTTGAGACGTTCAACTTCGGACTATGTTGTCTGCAATATTTCATCATCAGAGCTATTTCGGTAGAGGATTGCCCAAACATTGAAAAAAAACATGCTATAAATCCAGAAAATGGAAGAGGTCTCTCTTTCTTGAGAGTAGCATACGAATGTTAAATTTCAAAGATAAAATCATACCAAGCGCCTTGTGCAGTACTGAATTCAGGATCTTATTTCACTTTTCCTTATTAATCTCGAGGCTAAATATTTATCAAAATTTCCAAATACGAGCTGCTTGGATAGCATATTTTAATTATGCAATATACTGTATTATAATTCATGAATGTAAGGTCGTATCTAATATATAACTTTTTGTATAGCATGTTTGGATAGAGACACTGAATTTATTTCACGTGTAGGATATTTTGGATATACGTTGTTATCTGACAAGTTCAAGATATGTTCAGAAATCTTATACGGTAATAAATTAAAGACTTTTCATTTACATACGACAGAAACCGTTTGTTATTTCGAATTTGTTTATCGCCTGCCAATACTCTTTTTATTTTCTACTTTTCCCAACATGCATGATATCTACATTGATGACCCCTCTTTATCGTCTGTCCACTACTTAGTTGGGTATGCCTTGAACTGATCTTTTTTTTGCTCTTGTCGCTTCAAATGTCTTTATTTTCACCCTATACATCCGTCGAGATAGCTGTCTGCTTAGATTACCAACGCCTTCTTTGAAAATATTAGCGCCTTCCAAAAGATAATTGTATACTGTAATTTAAGTTGGAGTTTAGATATTTTTTAAACAAAAGTTATTCTGAAGCACTTACCAACAGGCGCCTTTGAGTTCTTTTTTTTACAGGCTCCACTTTGTGATTAAATACAAACGCTTTAATCTCATTTTCTCCCATGGCACATGTCATCTTATGAAAGAGCAAATCTCTCTCCACCAACATCACCCACACTTTAATGGCACTTTTCCATCTCATAAGATGATAGTATATTCCAAGCTATACACAAGTAAACCTACAAGTTAACGTATTCATTGTCCCCCAGAAAAAATCAGCAGAAGTTATTTATGATTAAGTCTAGGGTTTTATTGTTTTGTTTTTATTTTGTTGTTGTTATATATGGGAGAGGCTCGATATTATAAATGATTGTTTTGTTCGTTGACTTATTTATGATACAATGCCTCCTACAAAAGAAGTGATTAAATTTGTGACGGAGAGCAAACGGCGCTATGTAGCTGCATGTGGAGACGGCGCTGTTGGTGATTACAGTCGTTTGATCTGTGTCCACGCACGACTGGTCTCTGCGCACCTGGGCTATTTCTCTGTTAATAATCTTTTTGTTTTTCAAAATTTTCTAATGATCTAGAGAGATAACATTGTCATCTTCTATTAAAACATTAATTAATTTATCTCAATTCCATCTTCAAGAATATAGAATCTGGGAGGTCTGTAAAACATTAGACTTAGGTGCGCAGACACAGGTAGAAGCATGCTAAAGTTTTATGGACGTCCCACCTCCCTCTCCATTCCACCCCACACCACACACCCCATCTCTCGAATTAGAGAAATCGTGAAGGCGGTTAGTTCTGGGTTTTACTTAGGCTTTTTTTTTCTCTCTTTCTTTTTCCTTTTATGTTATGGACAATGAACTCATACCAGCCCCCAAGAAATTAGGCCCTGAAGGGATAGAGAGACATTAATTAGCAAGCAATGCCCCAATGGATGAAACACATCAGACAACCGATGAGTCCCTGGCGGACAGCAAATACTATTCTGCTGTTGGTGACAGCACTGAAGAAGATGGTACTGATTGGGAGACATCTGTGTCGCAAGAGCAAACTACAAGTATCTCCGGTAATCCTACTGATGCAGAAGAGCAAAAGCCTGCCCAGCATCTTCCATCCGAGGAGAACGCCTCTGAAGGATATAATGATAAAGAGGTTCTACTAAGGACAGATACCACTGAGGAAGAGGACAGCCATGAAGAGCCCCCTGGACAAACCTCTCATAATGACGTCCAGTCGGATGAACATCCTGAAGAAGGGAAGCTCACTCATCCCTCACGGAAATTATGCACTATCCAAGAAGACAGTAAAGGACATGCCGATGCCACTGAGCAACTTTCATGCGATTTTGTTTCGAAACAAGAAAGAAAGCCGTTAACCCATCCATCCTACAGGTGTATCGCTGTAGAAAAAGATAGAGAAAAAGAGCAGCCTGGTCGAATCTTACATAAAAGTGATGCTTGTAGGCAAGGAATGGAAGATCAGCGATTCACGCATTCATCAAATACTTTGAGCTCTGTGGAGGAAGACAGCAGAGAAGAACACTGTAGGTTTTGTCTATGTCGATGTAGTGCCTGCAAATTTGGCGCTGAAGAGGAACCACTCGGACGTACATCATATGGACGTACTGCATGGAGACCTCATCATAGTGGAGAATCGCTGGCATGCAAATCACGCACAACTGGTGTTCGGCAAGATGATGTTGAAGAACAGCTGTCCGTTTGCAGATCAGGTAGAAAAACTGTGTGTGGCTATGACGATGAACACAAGACGCCTATACGAAAATCACGGGAATTTGATATCTGGCTGGAGGATACTGGAGAAGAGCCACTCACTTGTAGATCATATAAAAGTAAAGGCACTGCTTGGAAACGTGATCGCTATCAAGAGCCGCTAACAGATAAATCAGGCACTGCATGCCAAAGTGATGCCGAAGACGAGTTTTATATTTGCAAATCACGCAGGCGTAGATCTGCTGTCTACAAATTCGACAGTGAAGAAGAGCCGCCCACGAATAAGTCAAGAAAAAACAATGATTGGGAGCATGATACTGAAAAAGAGCCCAGAATGCGTAAATCAAGCAAGACCAATGTTTGGAACCACGAGTTTAAAGAAGAACTGCCTACGAATAGATCACGTAAAAACAGTGCTTGGAAACAAGCTTCTGAGGACGAGCCGCCCAATAACAAACCGTATAAAAGCACCGCTAGGAATCAAGGTGATGGGGAAAAGGTATCTGAAGGTCACTCACCCAAAAATAATGTCCACCAGGACGATGCCGAAGAAAGAAGGCGCATACCCGCCTGGCGAATAAAAGGCAGTATAGAATTTAACAACCAAACTAACACATTTTCTTGTATTTCACCGTCCACATCCCCCGTGAACATCAATTTTAAAGTACCAATGTGTTCATCCCCGCACAAAAAAGTTCTCAAACAAACTGAAACACATAATTCTGAGGAAGGGACACGAATGGCCCCTTCCAATTCTACCAACCAAACTACTGAGCCTCCACCTTCGAGAAGACGTCATTCGAGAAATGCAGGTTGCAACTGTACTGATGACCATACTGCTCATAAAATTAAAGAAATTCACATGAATTTGGATGATGATTGTGAAGCGTGTGGCTCCGGAAGAAATCTTCAAAGTCTATGTGAGGCTCTGGTCAAGAGACAAAACCAGCGTTGTCCAGCAACATCAGGGACATCAAATGACGATGGGGTTTGCGTTTATTTTGTCAAAGAACTGGGCTAAGGACAACTGGAAGTGTGAAGAAGTCGCAGAAAACAGTGCGGATGTTTCTCAAGGACATATTTATTATCTTCGTCGAAAAAATTATTTGATATCTTAATACTGTGTATCGAAGTGAATAATATTCTATTTCAAATGGAAATAAGTGTGTATTATTTCCCCTTTCTGTGTCACCTTGTGCTTGTTATTGTTGTTTTGTTGTTGTTGTTGTTGTTGTTGTTTTTGTTGTTGTTGTTGTTGTTGTTGTTGTTGTTGTAATTGTCGTCTTCGTTGTTGTTATTGTTCTTGTTGTTGCTCCTTCTTCTTCTTCTTCTTCTTCTTCTTCTTCTTCTTCTTCTTCTTCTTCTCCTTCTCCTTCGTCTTCTTTTTTCTTCTTCTTCTTCTCATTATTATTATTATCCTCCTCCTCCTCCTCCTCCTCCTC
>JAWQUT010000001.1:1279418-1326714 GCA_033807755.1 Ellobium chinense
CTCCTCCTCCTCTTCTTCTTCTTCCTCCTCCTCCACCTCCTCCTCCTTCTTTCTTTCTCCATTTCTTCTTCTCCTTCTCCTCCTCTGTACTAATTAAGGATACAAAAAGACGGCGTTTCAACCATTGGAATATCGTTACAATTGAGATTACTTGAGCTGCTACTTTTTTTTTTTTTAACTAGCTGTGACTGTTTCAGTGTTTTATCCTATGCAGCGTTTAGAAGCTCTCTTTACAGCCTATGTCCACTACTAAGTCACTGTCAGAGAACCGTTTATTAAAATATATTTATAGTATTATATTATGCCATATCAAAATGGCGGGACATTCTGTGGCGCCCTTCAGTCTTAACCACACCAGTATTGAGCGCAAAGAAGGCGTGTTCTCTCTAGTCAGTAGAGTAGACAATCTCTATAGTGGCATCCATAAAACTTTTCTTTGACAATAAAATAATTTCTTTTTGTATAAATAACAAAAGTCACCTTTTCATTTTTACTTTCAAATGATAGTTTGCACTCGAAGTATATCTAGACTAGATAGACCCGTTTTAAATTAAAATCAGTGCCCCGGAGCACCAGTGCTGAACAATCTCTTGACCGGATGAACTTTACATATCATCACAATGTCGCGTACAATGGCGTCTTGTACTTCCTCATCCTGGTGAGACTGAGAGTACCTTCACCGCCTGCACCCTTGCCTGGAATCTGAATCAGCTAGATCAAGAATCTGAGGGAAGGGATCTGGACGTTCCTTTCTTTGGAGAAGTTTTTGTTAGGGAGGAAGGCAGGGTAAGATTTACTAAGAAATGCCCCAGATGACAAGACTAGATAGAGGAAGCCTTGTCGGCTGCTATATCAGGGACCTTTTGCATTATTATTAGTGTGGTGACCAGTTTTCGCTAGGCTAATATCCACCTCATACGTGACAGGTGTAGAATAGAACCACAAATTTACTACTATGGAGTTATAGCTGGCCATGTCTATAGTTGCAAAAGTCTCTTTGCACGCCGCAGAATTCGTACTCACTCTAGATCGAGTCCCTTTCATATACACATTTAAAATGTCATTTTGTTTTTTGCTTTGTTTTTTGCCTTCATAGCCCTCTTCTGCATGCTGTAACTCATGCTATGACGCATGCGGTGACGCATCAATTTCTTACTTCCTCACTATCCACTTTCACATATGTATCACTTATTACCTGGAAATAGTACATAAGGTCCTTGAACTTGCCATGATGCTGCTGGGCCGTCCATGTTTCTTTATTCTCCACGAGGTTTCTATGGCATTGGTGGACTTGTTGTAAAATGACAGTTGGTAAATTCTTCAGATTTTGTTTTTTAGCGATGGCGTAGGTTGAAGATGTTGAGCTAGAATGAGCGATAAGGGTGGGGTAGGATCAGGGGCTGAATCAGAGAGAACCTGGGAGGGAAACAGGAGGATTACCTTTTAGGGGTGGGAGGGGGGAGATAGAGGCAATGAGAGAGACTGAATATGACTGAGTTGGTGGTCAGCCCGATACTCCCTCATTCCTATATACCCCATACGTTTAATCCATCAGGCCAAAGTCTTTTATTCGTTAGATTCATATTCTCTCCGACCTACATTCCCTCAGAATAAGATATTTCCTTTGTAGAGTATAGTAGTCTATATTACTGTGGTGCGCACTGCCCTTTTCCAATTCAGTATATGTTTAGTACATGTAAAATTTGACATCAAAATGTTGAACAGTGCACTTTTCTTTGTTGTGGGTGGTGGCATAGGAAAATTGTATCTCAAAGTGCAGCTGTTGCTCGGCCATCAGATTTCAAACATGTATCTGAGACACAGTAATGCACGTACTTACAGAAGAATTTCATATATTTGTAAGGTTCATTATCGTTCTGTTACTTTGAGAGGCAGTCTCTTTCCTCTGTTCCAACTAACTTTGTCTTGAGAAACACTTATATATTGAAAATCCCTCTGTATGTACCATAACGTGTCTCTGATGCCTGTGTGAAATCTGATTGTGAAGTAATGAATGTATTTTGAGACAACGTTTTTCTAAGATCACCATCCATAAGCCCCAAAAAAACAGCACTGTTCAGCACTCTGGTCCGCAATTTTGCATGTAAAATGTATTGACTTGGAAAAGGGCAGTGCGCACCACAGTAGTGCACTATACTCTTCAACTTCAAGGGAAGAGTAGTGGATTGCTTTACATCCATATTACCTCAGCCCCATTTTCACTCAGCCCTAGATTCCTCGTTACATTTTAGGTATTTCACTGGACTCCTCTGCATCGTTAAATTATGTCTGCTGTCTATGTGTGTGTGTGTGTGTGTGTGTGTGTGTGTGTGTGTGTGTGTGTGTGTGTGTGTGAAGCACTCAGAATCTGCAATTCTGTGGGATTCAGAGCTTCATAAATGTTATTATTATTATTATTGTTATCATCACCATCATCATCTTCATCATCACCATCATCATTTTCAAAAATATAAGAAACTCTCAAAAACTGTGGCATAAAAAAATGGCATCATCATCACCATTTAACTTCATCATCCTTATCATCATCATCATAATTATTCTATATGCCCTTTGGTTTTCTTTTTCAGTTACATATTCCCAGTCCACTCTCTGTCTAAAGGCAAGTTGAGCACCAAATCTCGAAGGTGCTGGTTGGCAAATAAACGCAAATAAGACAGAAAGAGGAAAGAAAAGAAGAGAAAAAAAGAAATAGAAAACCACTGCTGCCAGGGGCTCGGCAAATCATTTTCCAAAGGCTGATAAAACAAACATTCTACATAGAGGAACCCGCATTCACTGATAAAAAGAAAGTCTACATCTATCATTATATATTAAGACTGAAGCCAAAAAGCAAACAAATTAGTAGCCAAGGACAAACACGGGTGCTCAGCGCCATAGTGATGTTCGCGGACAAAATTTGAGTATCCCTGTCAAAATTGGCATACATAAAAGAACAAGAAACCACACTCACCATGATATCTGTAATAAGAAGAAAATATCCTTATAAACTAGAAATCACGTACAGGAGACGATAACCTATTCTACATGATTAAAAACAGCAGAAAGTCATATGTCTGAAAAGCTACATCCAACCTAAAATCATGGACGGCGTTCATGTAACATAATATCCACGAACAAAAAGGAATACTTGAGAGCAGGCAGGAAACTACAACCAGATTTATAATTGAAATATGTCGTGTGAAGTGGTTTCCGCATGCAAACGGAGGGGTATATCAAAGCAACGTCCGTAGGCCACAGACAACTATCAGGAAGATGGACATTAGAAAACGCTACGGTTATCCATTGCTTTCTCGTCTGCGTGATGGCACTTCAGGAAATTCGCGATTCCGTTCGTTGTCTCCTCCTTCAGTGCAGAAGAACACCGTGACATTCAGCGTCAGACCATCTTCGCGTTTCCGGTCTGCTTTTTGTCCCTCACACAAATACGGACAACAGTCAGCAATGTCATCAGCCTTTAGGTCAGATTCATCGAAAGCCTCGATTCCAAGCAGGCCAATGTTTGCTCATCGGTCAAAGATAAATGAAGTCAACGGGCATAGGTCTAGATATGTGCACAAAACACGCCAATCACGAGAGATTGGTGGCATCTATGTTGACAAAGATAAAAACGTAGCTGTGGATACAGGTACGGACATGGTTGTTGAAACTGGCACTAGTGCAACCCCACGAGCACAACGTGGGGAAGATGGGAGATGTTTATTAACAAGCCAGGAAAAGGACGTAAGTCAATATTCGGTCCTTCAACAACAAAAGGATCTCGTGGCTTCCATACTCAAGGGATTGAAGCTGCTTGCAGAGCTGATCGGTGCGAAGTCACAGTCACCGATGCTTCAATCCTCCCGTCCTGCCTCCGTACCAGATTGTAAATCCGGGAACTCGAAGTCCTTGTCGCGGATCCTTAAAAGCCAATATACAGTATCTTTTGCAGATGCAAATGAGTATCGATATTTTCGCTCAGTGGAACAGTCAGATGATTCTTCAGACTCTTTTGAATCAGGAAATATCAGACCCAAATCTAATCGATCTCTGGAAATGTCGCATGGTCCGTCCAGTTCATCGCCATCGGTGGTTTTACGTGGTTCTCCAAATTCCGAAGAGAAAAGCAATGCCCAAAAAGATTACGATGAGCTCTCACAAAGTCGTGAACGGTCTCGTTCACCAGCATCATCGATTCAAAATATTTCTCAAAGTCTTAAAAGGGCAGGTGATCTGCAGTCTTATTCACCACCTTCATCACAAATGTTTGGATGCCCCAAATCACCTTCGTCAGCTGTTTTGCAAAACTCCTCGAGTTTTCATGACTCAGTGAGAGTTGAACCATACTGCGGAGCTCTCTTTTCGCCACAGGTAATACAGTCTATTTCCCCGAAGTCAGTACTTAAAGCTTTCTCAAGCTTAAATACCGCAAAGAGGGTGCGGTCGCTCGAAGAGTCTTCTTCACAGTATCCACGGAGTCCTGGTGCACAATCGTCACCAGGGATAGATATTTTCCCAATGTCTGATGACACAAACGAACGTTGTCTGCCTTACCCAAATTTTTATCAACGGCATAACAAACAATCATCAGCCATTTCAAACGTTTCTTCAAAGTTTGAAGGGGCAGGTGAACCCTCTTTAAATGCTTCATCACAGCTGCTTGACCATCTCGGTTCTCCATCAGTAGAGTTTGTGATCGAATCTCCACACATCCACAATTCGAAGGAGCCTGAATCATATCATCAGGATGAACTGATGACACGGTTATACTCGCCCCCACCGCATCCGGATTTAAATGTTTCCTCAGTTTATAGAGACATCAGTGAGACCCTGAGTTGCTTAAGAGCTTCTTCACGTTTGCGTAAACACTTAAGTTCGCAAATGTCAGGTGGTTTAAATGTGTCTTCAAATTCTACAAAGGCAAGTGAAATTCAAGACCACATACACGATTCTTCACACTTTTCTAAGCGATCTAGACCACAATCGTCAGCGGGGTTAGATCGTTCTTCAAATACTAATGGAGAAGAGGAACGCCGGCTCCATTCGCCAGTTCCTTCACTCGTGCGTGGACGTCGTTATTTATCATTATCAGGGGCTCACAATGCTCAGGTCAGAAATGGCAGTGCAGATGAAAGCCCACCATATTTACGAACTTCAGTACCATCGTGTTATCGTCCTACTTCACAGGCGCGTGTGGGTCGCCATGGTAGCACAAGTTATGGAGGAAACTGCCATTATCCGGCAAACACAGATACAATGCCACAAACACCGGCCATCACCAGTTCTACTTTAAATCAGAAACCAATGGCATTTGACCTTCAGCAGACACTGATCAGCCCTCAACCCTGTCACGATCGAGGTTTTGAGAAAGTTCGTGAAGAAAAGATTACGCAACAGCAGCGATTGCCCAGAGAAATTTTCCCCTGGTCCTTAAAATACACCTCAAAGTACCCCTGTTCCATAAAAAAACCTTCAAAGTCTGAAAGATACCAAAGGACACCCTCGATGTGTGATGAATTTTCTTGTGTTCACTTGGCAGAGTGTCATTCGTCAAAAGGTTCCAGATATCCGATAAGAACTCGTCTAGGGCAATTTAGGCCATAACACTTCCGTCTCAGTTCAATAGGAACAGATAATTATAAATCACATATTGTTGAAAATCTGAAAGATCATGAGAGCCGTCAAAATAAATAGACTGACATGTCTTTGTTCCACACAAATAGTGGCGAATGTGTCATATTTACACTGACATAAAACAATGTCGCAGTCCGTAGAAAAGAAAAAAAAAACATGGAGAAATACGTACTCGCATACAAAAACTACTATAGTGTTTATATTTCTGATTTAAAGTTTGAACAAAACGATGTTAACACCTGCAAGACTTAGACTAATTTTATAGAATATTATTTTATGAAAAGTGACATGTATTTCAGGACGGACGATGTCATGTGAATAACCTGTATGCTCACATTTGGCAACTTTCAATCTTTTCTTGGCCAATTCAAAAATACCCTCCGCATGTAATCTGCAAATACTACGGTAAAAAAAAAAAATTTTTTCTTGAGAATCCAAAATTCGCGAGTTTGGCAAGCCAAGCTTGAGGCGGGAAAATCACTTCCGGCGATGGCCAAAATGCCCTCTTTAGTTGTTGTTGTTGTTGTTTTTTCGATCAAGCCTCTTGAAAAGCAGTGCACACTGCATATTGTGCAATCATAGAGCATGGCAAATACCACAGCTTCACGATTCTTTGGAGTCATCAAGCTCGTCTTTGGAATAGACCCGGCCTTTTAGTGAATAAAACTTTACATGGAGAGGAAGAAGTTAAAGTACATCATTCAAATATCGGCAGTCATGTAACGATACATTGGATTACTATAAGATTTTTGCGCACATACACACATAATAAAATTATACGGGGCATGTGAAAATTAGATTCTGCCGAGAAAATCCACTTCTACAGTATTGTCACTCTCATTCCACATTTGCTGAGTCATTTTTTTGAGGTTTTGAGAAATCGAGCGCTCTCAAACCTTTTTTTTTAAGCAAAACAGTTAGGCAGATGGGGTTTAGATTGTAGAAATTGGGCTATCTAATCAAGTCAAAAGTCTACATTTAAAAGGAAAAAGAAGATTAGTGGGGGATCATAATAATATAAACAACTGAAATCATCAAAAAATGACCTATGCAAATGTGGAATGAGCGTGGCGATATTTCTACATTACAGCACGTTGTTTAAGCCAGATCCGCCGTCCGTGTTCAGTTCTATCCGTCCTTCACGAGGGCTTGCAATGACTAATTTACAACAGTCATTCCAGAAGTCCAGGAAAGAGTTTACAGTCACCTGCTTTGTCTCATAATATCTAATGTTTTCATATCTTCGTCAATATAAATTGTTTCAGGATGCCGGCTTTGGGCTGTTGTAAATTTCTTAGCTTTGGGCATAGATGTTTGTGATCTACTTAATAAGATATATCTAGCTACATTGTTCTGCTTTCACTGGCTTTTAGTTGTCTTTACAGTGTGCATGATTTATGAATATGATGGGACGGCTAATCCAGTACACTTTCCATTTTCAAGTCGTTAAGCATTGCTTTTCTGTTATCCGTGACTTAGATGTTGTGTTCAAATATGAATTGCAGAACGGCAGGTGGCACCAGTCTTTCACTCGTCTCTGTACCTCGCGGCATGTCAATTTTTATTTTTGTTTTTGAATTTAAAAAAAACATCATGTCACTCACCATGCAGCCGTGAGCTTTGTCCATTTATTTTTAAACTCAGTGTGTGCGCTCTGGATTGGTATGAAGTGAAGGGACAACTGTAATGGCAATTCCGCAAGAGATAACATTAAGGTTTCGAGATCACAAATTTAATTTCGTTTTGAAAACATTACTACTCCATTCATTCTCCGAAAACACCACTTTTTCATATTTCGGCTGTGCTGCCCTCCCTGAGTTTTGGAAAAACTATCCTTTTCCAGAAGTTGTTATGCACATAACAAGGTGCGCAACTTATCACCATGAATGCAGTGGATTCCTATGCAAACTTGCATTTCAGAGTGCTGAATGGTGCATTTTTCTGAATGGTGATCTTAGGACAACTGTCATTTGCAATGGCACCAGTTGTTTGACATCTAATTTTACACGTCTCTTAGACACATGTATGCATGATCTTAAAGGAACACTGCACCGTTGTACAGACCATATTAAATCATACGATGCCCTATTATTCCAATAAAACAGTATTTCAAGCGTCTGTCATAATGATATAACGCCTCTGCTGGCCCCAGACAACCCACAGGGTTACATTGTCCAAAGTCCGATTTGTTACACCCACTGCGCGCGTCGCGGCCATAAGCTTACGTCGAATATGTTCTAGCCACATGGCCAAGCTGTCGAGCCAATGCTCTGCGGACGGATGATAGCATGTTGGTATAAAGGTTTTAATTCCTCTGTGAACAGTAGATATGCCAAACAAAATCATGCTGGGGCAATAAAAATGCAAAATACTTTTTCTGGCTTACACTATTAAACTTTACGTGTGAATTTGGATGACCAGAACCTCACATTGTCCGGTAGAGGTGTCTGCAGCTGCTGACTGGATGGTAAGTGACGTCTGATCGGGGAAGGGGAATAATTCTGGACGCAAGGACCAAATCCGGTAACTCCAGCTCTCCTTATTGCGCCATATTACATAAGCGCACGGTAACAGAGCGATGCTCTTTCTTCGCAAAATTGACCCAGTGGACATCATAGGTAATATTTAGAGAGAAAAAGTATTGAAAAGCGGAAAATTATTTTTGATGTGCGTTTCCTACTTTAAAGAGGCTTTTCCTGATTTTCTGTCACACATAAACATTTAACATCAAAGGCTGTTGCTAGTTTCTCATAGTTCTGCATCAAGACAGATAATCCAAAAAAGCCTCCACAGGATCATCTCATAGATGAGGATGAAATCTGGTGTCAAACAACTGGTGCCATTGCTAATAACACTTGTTTTAAGATCATCACCCTTAAGAGAAAAGATGCACCATTCAGCACTTTGGTGTGTAATTTTACATAGAAATCCAATGCACTTATGGGCATAAGTTGCACACCATGTTTTGTATATTACAGTTGCTGGAAACGGGTAGTGCCACCCATTAAGCTTAGTTCATAACAGTACTTTACTTCTACGATTCAAAGCATTGAAATAGATACTTTTGAAATCGTTAAGACTGTTTTCCACATAAAGATTAGAATGATGTCGCACATCTGGTATTTGAGTCCTGCAGTTTGCAAAGCCCGATAATTTATTTACTCTTATGGTTCAAAGTATCTACTTATGATATTGCACTAAATAAAATGAGTTTATGGGCAACGATGAATAGTCCAAAATGATTCAGACTTGCTTGTGTTGTTCAATTGTCAGCCATTAACATGTTCCTTTGGACTGTGCAGTCAAAGTTGGCTACCTAAATGAACAAAATACTATCTAAAGAAACAAAAGAAATAACATACATTTTCTTGTCATGAACTGCGTTTTTAAGTGTTTTTATGGATGTGCTCGGGCCAGGACATCTATACCTATGTGCTATTGTTAAAGGGAGACAGGGCTAAAGGCTATTTTGCAGAAAAATATCGCGCACAAATCACCACCATAAAGTGCATTAAGTATCTATGCAAAATTGCGCACCGTAGTGCTGAAAGGTGCATTTTTGTTTAGTAAGGGTGATAATATTTGAGCAACTGTTATTCCCCATAGCGCCAGTTGTCTGCAACAAAATTTCGTTTATACCTCATAATGCCTCTACGCATGTTCATACACGGCCTGTTCAAGAATTTTTGTCTCAACATAGTTACTGCATGTTACCTCAAATTGTGTTCCTCGTAACAGAGCTTTGCGTTTTTTCCACACAGCACTGAACTGAACTCTTGTTGAACTCGGAACTACGGCAAATATCGTAGGCAGAATTCCGGAACACTCCCCACCCCCCCCCCCCCCCCCCCCCCCCCCCCCCCCNCCCCCCCCCCCCCCCCCCCTCGCCTAGAGCTTGGTTTAGAGTTAGGGGTTGGGAAAAAAGCAAACGTGGGACAGTCTGCAGACATTGTCATTCATGTGTGCTTTCTCTTTTCTAATCCCAGTGTGCACGGTGCTTACGTTAAAATTCCCTGACAGTTTAGAAGAAATAAAAAGGTAGATCTAGCGACTGCTGTCGGGGCAAAATACAGCTGACCAAAGGCCACACCGAAATAAATAAATCGAAGTAAATTATCCAAACTTCAGCTTTAATTTGCAAAATCAGTAGAGAATGTTGACAAATTCGCAGGCAGGTTCACAAATCTAGGGCCCATTTTACTGTCTTCATTAGGTATATGATCAAACTTCATATTAAGAACTAAACGGTTATGTGATTTCCAAAAGTTTGGACAACATGGCGACACAGGGCTTCCGCCCTACGGAAACAAATAAGATGCTGTCGTCAAGGAAGTAAAAGAATTGCACGATCAAAAGGAACATAACCTTAGGTCCATGAGCTCAGACAGATATTGCTCATGTTGAAACATTTGGAGCGTTCTAGCTCATTCTGAGGTCGATGTAAAACATCCAGTGCATTCGTGCAAAATGGTGCAAAGTGAACGTCATGAAGGAAGCCGATATTTTGCCCTCCATGAAGTCAAAAATTAGAACCTGAAAAGCTACCGGAACGCCAGCCTGAAGTGGTCCATAAGCGTGATGTTTGAAAATTTTACAAAACAATTAGTTAGATTAATCTACTAAGATAAATACGACATATAGGTATTTCAGATTCAAACATGGTCGCTATGACCCTGCCTCCATCAGTCGGACATCGCTCAGAACTGAAACGACCACACCAAAAGATGATGTGTCAAGCAGTACCTACATTAACCCTGAATGTGCATACTATGCTTCCGGTTTCCATAAAGATCGAAAGTAAAATATGACAACATGGGCTGCGCTTTAAAGTCTTCTTTGACGTCATTCTGAGTATGAAAGGGCCGTCTCCGGACAATGGACTTCGCTCATTGGCTGTATCGCTCATATCATATTCCAAATGACGTCAATTCATACTCGAAGAAGGAAACAAAACCGCAGTCTATGCTAAAGTAAGTCTGAAAATTGAAATACCGAAAGGCTGTTTCAGGAGAAAATATATTCGAAAGAGTGAGTCATTTTGTGGAATCATCCATGTGGCCCAATCATGAAACCTCATGCGTTGCATCAAAGAAAATGCAAAGAGTCCACTGAAGTGCTCAAGAAACGGCACGCGATGACTGAGGGGAAAAAGAACATTATCAACACGATACTCCCAGGTACAGGAAGCAGGAACTGCTCTGAATTTATCAGTGTCTGCAGTGACTGCAACAATTTTATAAAATGTAATTTGGGGAGGAATTCAGAATGAGGTTCGTACTTTCAGCATACTATGCAGCAGTCCGTGATAATTTTACATTTTTTTTTCGTGAGAATTCTGTGAAATTTCTGATGATAAAAACAGTGTCAATTCTTAAAGCCTTGAGGAAAGACTGCCTTTAAGATGTCGAACTGGGGAGAAGCACCCAGACAGGAAGCCATTTTCCTGGTCGGAGAGAGCCTAAAGGAGGGATTTCCGAATGTGTTTTACACTCCTAACAAGAGAAAATCTGTGAGCCCGTGCCGGGATCGAACCTGGGCAGTTTACATAGTAATCCATCGCCTAACTACTGATTTAACGCTTCCAAGTACAAATGTGATAATTCTGGCGACATCTATGCTAGTTTTCATTGGTTACTATGTACTCTGGCATTACAGTTATTATTTTAAAAAAATAGGGATCCAGAACCCAGGCTGACGAATACAACTGAAATCCTCTCCCTTACCCTTCCCTAACCAAACCCTATTGCCCATCAAGACAAAAGCGTTCATTAACATTAGTCGAGGTGAGTCTCTAAACCTAGTTTTGGTTAAGACAGGAGCATCACTGCAACTCCGCTTCCTTGTTTTTATTTTTCGTGTCCATGTTTTTAAGTGACTATTCCACCAAGAAAAATGGCGTCCTTATTTCGTGCGTCTGCACAGTGCGACATCTTAAAAGTAGTCTTTCGGTGTGGGTTTTGATCAGAATTCTTCTAAAAGGAGTGAAGTTGCCACCATTAGTAGCAAAAAGAAAGTGTTGTGGTTTACTGTGGTGAAAGTGTGAAGGTCTTTCGGAATTTCTGCCGACTTATAAACAGGACACGGATTTTAAATGGAAACAAAAATGTACAGATGCTTCTGTCTCAACCGAAATTAGGGCCCACTAGTACCTGGAAGCGTCATTTCAGAGATTCAGCATTAGATTACCACTCAAATGGATCTGTTTCGATCCCGGCTTACGAATTCAAGAATATTTTCTTGTTTGGGTGTGAAGCCCATTCGGAAATCCTTCCCAGAAGGTCTTACCATCCACTGTTATGTTTCAGTGTCAGTATTCGTTTAACATAGGCATATGCCAATACTAAACGTCAATATACATCGAAAAATACGACGGTGAAGGAGATGGTCATGATATAAGCACTATACCCCTTATGTGCTCACAAGAAGCAAGTACGAAGTTGCTGCTGTCCAGAACAGCATTCCGACAGAAGATCTTCTCCACTGATCTTCCTATGTTTGTGCACTAATAGTTGTCGATAGGAAGACTTCCATAATGTGCACCCTCCTTCACTTCTACCCCCTTTCTACTCCTCCCCCCTCCCCTCCCCCATACACAGACACATACACTCAATACTAAATTAATGAAGCTCACGAACGACATTTTGCTTTATTTTTAGTCTTGCGTGGAGGGATAGAGGGCGTATGGAAATCTTTCCCAAATTTGCGATGTAGCTCAAGGATCAGACGCTTTATATGGTAAAGGCTTACAGTGTGGCTAAGGCTGTAACAGTTGTTTACGTTCCCTCAAAGAGCAGTTTTTCAGGAGACACTGTTCACATGGCAGTTTAGAATTAGGGCTTAACTTGACAATTGATTACCTCTTGCAGCCCTAGTTTCGGGATGAGAAATATAGTCAACGGCAAGGCAAAGCACGAAATCGTGTTTTTAAATATCTGCCTACTTCTATTCTTAAATTCAGAGTTCTTCTGAGGGGTTTAACTATTTACATTGGAGCTATAAACAGAATCAGCTTAAGGCGTTGTCCGCGCCCAGTCTGTGATGCTGAGAACAGCGCATTACGAAAGCACTAACTTGTACGTGCCAACCTAACATCGCCCTTCGCTAGAAGAACGTAATTATTCTACTTCAAGAGAGGACCTGTCAGGGTATTTTACCTGCCCTAGCAAAATGAGATCCAAATTGTACGAATATCTTCTCTCACTTCTCTCCTGCCATAGACTTACGTGTCTTTGAGGCTGTGTCTAATTAGTCAGGACTTCAAGGTAGATCGGACATTTGGATTGCATTCAACGAAGGCAGTGTCCAAGCCACAGCACTGGAACAATAAACACGACAGCTCATTCGAACTTTGAACTTGATCATTACATGGGGCTCAGTCCTGCTTTAGTGAAACAGATCCAAACTAAGACCATCTGGCATTTAGTCTTGTTCAGCTCAAGCTGTCTGATCTTTAAAATATTCAACATGGAGATGTTGCCTTTACTTAAGAATATCGTCATCGTTAGTTGAGGCAAAGTTGCCCTGCCTTCAGCAAACTAAATCGTATGAAATCTTTAACTCACTTGTCATAGCTTTATGTAGTTATGCGTCCTTCGACCTGCTACCTGGTCTGTGAAAATTATTGCAGAACCTCAGACGAAATGCAGATGACATTCGTGCTGCATTCAGCCAAGTCCATATTCAGACCTTAGAACTGGAGCAAAGAATATTAGAGCTCATTTCCGTTACCCTGATTCTGAGCAAATCATGGTGATCAACCCAAACACATGTATAGTGAAACAACTCTTCATGCGCTCAATAAAAGAGAATCTCAAAGAAGTATGGATTCTCAACCAAACGTACGCTGTCCTCCTTCACATCGTGGGAGTGCCACCCTCTTAAAACTGCTGGCTGTTTAGTCCCGTTCAGTTACTTCAAGGAGAATTTAAATTCTTTGATTTTGAATTATGTTCAGTATAGAAGTTTTTGCGTTGTGTGACAAAGAATTCTTACACAGAACCTTTTGGTTAAGTATGACTTTGAATGATTAATATGCATAATGAATAATAGGCAAAGACTAGTTCACAAGCAGTCAGCGCAACAATAATAATGAGCGAAACAAAAGCGATCAAGAAAACTGGAGGTATCACGGAAACTCCGAAGGCGGGAAATGTAGCAAAGAAAATTCCTTCTTCTGCGGCTGGCCAACAAGGTGATACAGGTAAAAAGACGACACAAGAAAAAGTAAAATCACCAGCTCCAAGCGCACCTGACGTAACAGGTAAAAAGACGACAAAAGAAAACGCAAAATCACCAACTCCAAGCGCACCCGACGTTACAGGTAAAAAGACGACAAAAGAAAAAGTAAAATCACCAACTCCAAGCGAACCTGACCAAGACAAGAAGAAGAAAAAAGATGACAAGTCCCCCGAAAAAGTTGATGATAAGCAAGGAGGTGAAAAGGCTGGCGGTGGTAAACATAAGAGAAAGGGCGGTAAATCAGCTGAGGAGATTAAAGGTCAGCAAGAAGATGACAAGGCTGAAGGTAGTAAAACAAAGAAAAAGGGAGATAAATCACCCGAAGCTCAAAAGGAAGTAAATGAAGACACTGGTAGTGATAAAAAGAAGAAAAAGGGCGATAAATCACCCGAAGGGGTTCAAGATAAGTCAGAGGATGAAGAGACTGATGTTGGTAAAAAGAAGAAAAAGGGCGATAAACCAGAGGAAGATGTGCAAGAAGATAGCCCTGGTAAAAGTGGTAAAAAGACGAAAAAGCATGATAAATCACCCGAAGAAATACTTCCTAAAGAAACTCAGCAGACAGATGATATTTCCGCCGGTCAAAAAGGAGATAAGAGTACTGGAAGTGAAGAGCACAGCGGTGCAGCTACTCCAGAAAAGAAAAGGAGTAAAACGAAAAGTGTTACAATTAAACATGATCAAAAAGAGAGTCCATATGATGAAGAGGAGAGTAGAAACATTGTGTCACCTAAGGACAGTGGTGCTCCTCTAGAAAAGAAAACATCCGATGGTAAAGAACGAAAGACAAAGGGAACCTCACCGACACAAGGCATTGGGAGTCCTCAGAAATCGAAAAAGAGTGACGAACGTCTTGGTGATAAGGACTCAGGTTCCCCCGCATCGAAGAGTCGTGAGTCAGTCCCTGAGGGAGACACTATTTCTGGCGAGAAGGGGGATAATGTTGAAAAGCAAAGATCCTCAACAGGTGAAACCGATCCATGTCGCCCTGCATCGAAAACTCGTGCCTCATCTACACGGCGATACGACTTCTGTCAGGAGATGAATGAGGACGGGTATAATGCTGAAAAGCAAAGGTCATATAAAGATGAAAACGATCCATGTCAGCCTGTTTCGAGAACTCGTGCTAGCAGGCCACGGAAGTCCTATACTGGTGATAGTGATCCATGTCTGCCTGCGTCGAAAAGTCGTGATCCATCCCCACAGCGACGCGACTTCTCCTGTCTGGCGAATATTAAGGACGATGATAATATTGAAAAGCAAGGACCCTATACTGATGATAATGATCCATGTCTTCCCGCGTCGAAAAGTCGTGATTCATCCCCACAGCGAAAAGACGTCTCCTGTCTGGCGAATGTTGAGGACGACGATGGTGCTGAAAAGCAGAGATCCGGTGATGATGAACGCGATCCATGTCTTTCCCCATCGGCATATCGTGACTCAGCCTCACAGCGACGCAAATTTTCTTGTCTAGACAAGAATGATAAGGACATCGATGATGGTGGTAGCAAGAGACGCTATAATAGGACGGACGGATCCAGTGGTCGTTCAGCAACAGACGGCTACCGGTGTTCAGCAAGTGACAGCTCTCGTTCTTCGCTACCGCCCTGTAGTGCGCGGCATCTTCATGCGCTCATTAAAAGAGAATCTCAAAGAAGTATGGATACTCAACCAAACGTACGCTGTCCTCCTTCACATCGTGGGAGTGCCACCCTCACTTGTTCAGCACCTCCACGATGTCCCTCTTATACGCCATCTATAAGGTCACATTCGAGTAACAAGTATAACACGCCATGTGACAGGTTGCCTGACTTGCAAGCTCCTTCGCAATATCAAGCCTCGGCAGATCGGTTTCTTAGTTGCTTACGGAAAGAACGCCCCTTCTCTGCCTGTTCACAGACTGGCCAACGAGGATGTTCAGCATTCTCGTCACGCCAAAATTCTCTTTCTTGCTTCACTGAAAATTTGCCAGATTCATCCTGTCGTCGAGGGTCGTCTTCCATGATTGGTTCGAGCGCCCCTGCAGCATTTGGTAGGGCAAGTCACACACCTTCATTCTCGCAACGAGATACCCTCGACAAATGCTCCTATCGTCAAACAGCTGCTCCATCTGCTATGTCATGTCCAAGGGGTATGAACGCGCGATCTCAGTCTAGTCCAGCGTCCTCTTGTGGCAACCCGTCCTATATACCATCCAAGAAGTATCTGCAAGCCAAATATTCTTGTGGTAGCTCTCGATATTAATGCCTAAGATGCAATGGCACATTCCGTCGCCTCGATGCAATACCCGATCAACGCCACTCTGACCAATATTAGATGGGGGCGGGGTTTGACCCCTCTGGACTGAAATTTAACACCATGCGACTTGTGTCATAACCTCAGACTTCAGTATACAGTTTTATATGATAGAAAACTGCGATGTATATCCTTACATAATTCACCGACGTGAGCACATGTCAGAATAATGCATGCAGCTTTTCAGACACTTTACAATGGAAACGTTTGTGCTCTAATGCGACATGAGTCACTCTCGGACTTTTGCATCAAGCAATGTCAGTGACAAAACCGATAAAACTGTATTTTTTATTGTAGCCCAAGTCTGTTGAATAACAGCCTGTATTCACTTATACATCACACCGCATCCACCAGTAGAGCTTACTTCCAAAAACTGGCTTTGCTAAGTGCAATTTCACAAAAATGATCATTTTTTTTTTGCCTCTCCCGTAAAATTTGGAGTTTGGCGTCTTTCGGACTATTGCACTCAAGGGGCGATTTATTTATTCGTTTACGTTCTCATAGAGCCTTTATCAAGATTACAACAAGCATAATGGTAAATTGAAAAATCCAACACTGGCTTGGTTCCAAACTATCAACCTGCATTCTGACAGGTACGTCAAAGAGAGAAAGAGTTTGGTGTTGTTCTCAAACTTCTCAATTAAACACATTGTTATAGCATTGACCTGGGGATTTTATTTCTTTCAGTCAACCTGTTTATGAGAATAAATAATTCATTGCTTCAGACTATTCTCTGCAAAACATTATTAATTCTGGACAACTATCAATTTTTGTCTCCTTAATGCCGTTAGCCTAGATGTGCATATTGTTTGGATTTTTTTTTTCAATTCATAATTTCGTTTCTATATAACACGTAACGTGTCTATTCGATACACACGCATCTATTTCGTGTCTATACACACACGTTCCATAATTTCATGTCTTAACACACGTGTCTATACATACATGTCCATATACATGTGTCTACACATACGTATATATTAGCGCGAGGCGCCGTGGGTCCAGTCTGCCCCTGTTGGTGATCATTGTTACAAATAATGACTGCTGCACGTGATGTCTGTCTGCCGATCAACTGACATCAGACTGCAAAATTCGACTGCTGTCTCACATGGTTGGCGCTGGCAAGCGAATTTATCTTATCGTCGCAGCCAGTGTAGTGGAGTGAATATGAGTACTGGTTCTACCTTAGCATCACAAGGGGTAAAAGCTAAAAACCGTGCGACGAATCGTTTCGTGGCTGCACAACATCCAGGTCTAGAACGTGTACGACCATGGGCTGAGAAATGATTTCTTCTTTTCGCTCTCTCCTGTTGAAAGTTTAAAATTGTTAGCTATGCAGTCACTGCACCGAGAGACGACATTTTCCACTAAAATGGACCATACGAAGGGCTATGACCCGGCTAACTTCCTGACTGAGTGTGTATGGTCCTTGTAATTTGATGAAAGGGCAAGCCACATCCCTTTCTTAGCAAAGGAGGCACCAGGAGTACATTTTTGATTGCTGTGCGCCGGTCACAGTGAGGAAGGATGTACTAGAGTTCGTTTCACGGAAAAAAAAAACCAATGTTTTTTGGCAAAAATAAATTTGTTTCTTGACGGATTTAAAAACAAATTGCATGTAAGATGCCACTGAGTAGTCTTAATAGAATTAAAAAATTGGGTTCTGTCCAATGTTTGTAAGTAGGTCATTTAGTCGCTACAGAATGGGTACCTGAGCTCCAGACCTTACGACTGAAATGACAGAAATTTTACAGCATAGCGAGATATGACGAATATCGCTTAGATATGATGCAGTATAGTCTCGTTACTGTAAAAATGTAAACTCTATGCTCACACGTTAATATATTCATAGCAGAGATAAAGAGAACGAAAAGGGTTGAAACTGTACTGACCGACATGGAAAAAAAATCGCTGTTAAGACTACTTGCTAAACTGCGACATACAAAATTTGGTTAAAATCGGTTGATAAAAACTAAAGTTATTATGAAAAAATGCCGATTTTTTTTTTCGGTGAAACAAACTATAGGGGTTTGTTAGTAATGTGACGTCTTTTGCCAAACCCAGAAGAGAAAGCTCGACAACATGGCAGTAGCCATCTACGTTTTCAATTATTTTACTGGAACGTCCTATCAACGGCCTTGTGTCGGAGAAAAATGTTGCTAGAATCTATAGTGGTATGTATGCTAATGACTGAGGCAAAGATATTGCAAACACCGATCGCTAGTTAGTGCATTATTTTCTGTCTCTTCCGTGTTAGTCGCAGCCATCTTGGCTTGCCTTGCGGATGATACTTCTTTGCTAAGAAATGAGGACGGCTTGCCTTTTAGTCAAATTGTAGGGACCAAACAAATGCAGCCCCGTTACTGCATCACAAAAGGGCAGCGTTTCAACCAAGGACCACCGTGTATGTTGTCACGACGAAATACACTAACATAGTTTTCATTTGTTCTTATTTCTGCTTCTACTTTTTCAATTTGTTTGGATTTTAATGCTAGGAGACAACTTCCGACACACCCTAAAGCGTAACAGGATGTTGCTCATCACACACTAAGCCAAACCCAATCTGGCGACATGGTGTTTCCTTTCTTGGGACCATCTCTTCTGCGAGACTTAGTATCTGGGAGGTAAACTTTCGAGCTGTCTGCAGCAAGTTCAGGCCTTCCTCTGATCCTGCCCAATGGCAAAGAGTCGATGGCGTGTTCAGGGCAGACAGCAACATTCTGTGTAGCATCAGAAGTCACAAGAAGTTCATAAAGCATGTCATCGTCCTTATTTCATTCTCTTCTGTTCCAGTAACTTCACTATCAATGATCCAGCTGGGATATTTATTGTTTACGATGCAGTAGTAATTCCTGTCAACAATAGTGTCATCCTTACCTGACCTGAGCTCTCTTGCCACTTTAATTGTTTATTTCATCAATGAATTTACATGATCATGCGGGAAAATCACATATCTAATATGCAGCACTTTTCAGTGATGATAATCTACCAAAACGTCACTCCACGAGCAAAAGGTGACAATGGCCTGTCCACCGTGTCCTCAGTACATCATGTCTTTGGGGCATCCTTATCATTTCGAGGAAGACGAGCCACTGCGTGTAAGATCACAAGTGACCATACACCACTCTCATGAGCAACTCAATTGTCCTCAGCGCACATTTAGGCGTAATTGCCGCATGCAAGTCATACCTGCTGCACTTATATGTGATTGTCCCAGCGAAGAGCCCAAGGCCATGGACGAGAGATGCAGACGCGTAAAGCCCTCTAAAAAATGTTCAAAATCCGAGGCGCGTGCGCCCGAACAGAGGGCTTCCTATTGCTCATCTCGTCCACAACGGTCAAACGAATATCCTTGGTCGTCTCCGGAGTTTGATCCGCGTTGCCAACATTCCCAGCCAAAAGAGTATTACCCCGAATGCCATCAGCAGTCCACGGCACAACAACAGCAATATCGAGTTTTCATCAACAAGTCTTGTGCCCAACCAACGGCACTATGCTGTCATCACCTAATGACATGCCAGCATCCCGACCTCCCTCATCCTTCAGTCGTATGTCCAGAATTACCCTACGGGGAGTCCATGGAGCTTCCATCGAATATTTGCCCAGAAAAATATAGCCATTATAAAGTGGATTTCGACGAGCCCCCCGAGCTTTTAGATCCCATCTGCTATCCACAACCGACTTCATGTGAGCAGAAATTACACCCGCAGGCCCTGAAAATTTTGGCTCCGAAGTCGGGATATGGAAGTACTTTCCGTAATCGAAAATGGGTAGCTGTAGATACGTCTCCAACCGGGCTTCCAAAAGCCCGCCCTGACACTCAGCGAAAATCGGTACACCAAAATGATCAACCTTCTGGGCCACCATCGCGGTGCTCAACCCCTGCGCCTGAGGAATTTGCTGCGTCTGCACCCTTTTCAGAACCACCTCTTCGAATACCTGCAGAGCCGGGTACAGCAAAACCTAATCAAGAGGTATATTTCCAAATCCGCCCTACCGAGCCACCGGCGTATGTTCCAATGCCTCCTCAACAGAATTTTGAATATTCTGATAGACCATGTCAAAATACAGAACTAGATACAGCCCTTCTCTATTCTCATGAATGTCCACCAATACCGAATGATTATGCCGAGACAATTACACCAGGTTTCTGCCGAGAAAGTATAACGCACCCGGCCACTTCTCGTCATGGTAACTCGCAATATTCACAACCTGCGCCAAAAAGCACTGCAGCACATCAGTCGGCTTCCCGACGTGGAAGTGTTTGTTTATCTGAAATAGCTTCTCAAGGTCACCGCATCTGTCCTCAAGAGAGTGCTGCATATGCATCTGAACAGCGTCATTCATTTCAAGCTTCTAAAGTGCAAACTCCCATTCAAAGTCGACGACCCACTCTCGAGGACCCTCAGGGATATCCCCAAATATCCCGTCAAGATCAGCCAGCACAGTCCTATCGCAACAATGCAGAGCCCTCGGTAATGGGCCGTCAAAATGGTGCCGCAAATACACGAGATTCTTTTCAACATCAACTTCAGCGTGCATCACAGACCCGTCGAAATTCTGCGACAAATACTGTGGTTTCCTATCAAAATGGTGCAGTACAGGCCCACCGTAACAGTGCTGAACGCACCAAGATGGCTTTTTCAATTGGTGCAGCAAATGTGCAAATGATTCGTCAAGATAATCAGGTGAATGGAACACACTCCTATCGACATTCGGCTACAAACACACCCGGAAACTGTGAGGACCTTGCAGCAGTAGAATATCTAATAGCCCAGCAGGATATTCCTAAAATTGTAGCAGAGTCCGGTCAAAACACAAGGGTGTCATTTGAAGAAAAGTTACTACAAGATGCACCGACACCCAATCAGGAAGTCCCAGCAAATGTGCTGCAGTCCCGTCGAAATACTCCTTGCTACCCAGAGATACCCGTTTTAAATTTGCAACCACCTTCATCACAATCCACACAAGATGTGCATCCAGTTTCAGCTCCACAGTCTCGTCGAAATAGTGGCTGGAACACAACCCAGCTTGATAGAAGTCCTGGAACATACCTAGAGGTACCTGCTCAACGCTTTCCTACAAATGCGGCTACACAGCCCCGTCGACCGACCACAGGATGTTTGACAATGTTCATTGAAGACCCTGAAAGATGTTTAGAGGCATCCAGTCAACACATCCCTACAAGTGCAGCACCTGCAAATGCGGCGACACAGCCCCGTCGACCGACTACAGGATGTTTGACAATGCTCATTGAAGACCCTGAAACATGTTTAGAGGCATCCAGTCAACACATTCCTACAAGTGCAGCACCGCCCTGTCGACCGACTGTAGCTTGTGCAACAATGACCCTTCAAGACGCTGCATCATGTTTAGAAGTACCCAGTCAACGCATTATTACAAATGCGGCACAATCCTTTAGACCGACTACAGCATGTGTGACAATGCCTCTTGAAGACCCTGAAACATACTTAGAGGTACCCACTCAACGCGTTTCTACAAGTGCGGCACAAAACCAGCGACATTCCGCAACAAATACAACACTGCCCTGTGAAGATCCAGTGGTGCAGTCACAAATACCTTTTCAAAGTTTTCCGGCAGATGCAACACAAGGTCAGCAATCTTCTGAAGGACGTGAAAGCTTCGTGGTGTTTTCACCCGGTATACAGCGCATTATTATCTGTGAACCATTAAGTTCTGCACAACCGATGACGCCTAGTCTTCCAGCAGAGATCAGTGAGCGATTGCAAGCCGGTTTCGCGCCACGTTCAAGCCAAAATCCCTGTTGAGGTGCCTTATCACAATTGTTAACAACACACAGTAACTTTGAACAGTGTTATTTAACGCAATCGCGGAAGTGTTGACATTCTATTATGTAAACTATTGACAAATATGAAATATGCTCCCCGGTTGCCAACAGGATAAGAGAAAGACGCAGACCGAGAAACTAAAAACGTCCGTGCTCATTTGGCAAAACGTGTGAAAAGGATACAACAGTGAACTGGTCGAAGAACAGTCACTGAGATAAAGTATGAGATCTATGCAGCATATCTTGGTAATATGTCTGAGGTAAAATATCACCATGATTAATTCACCAATTTGCACTTCGACGTGAACTCTTTCACGTCAAATCCAGAGATGTAGCAGGGTTGCACAGTAAGACATGTTCAGTGCATACGGATTTTTTTTAAAAAGTAGGATTTAAGATCAGTTTGCCTTTTAGATATCTTGGTGTGCAACTTTGGGGCAACTGTCTCGCCAACGTGCAAAATGATTGTATCAGTTGTTGTGATCTAATACCTTAAGTGCGTGACCAAAACGGTCCACACCCGGAATAGAAGTTCCAGTGCAGGGCACTTTGGTAAAAATCACGCTGAGGTGCTCGTAGCTGCAGACGTGTTGTTTTTCATTTTTCACAAATATCATAGGTTCGTAAAAAAGTGGAAAACAGAATTCACGGCAAGATTGTTTTCTGATGTGTGTATGA
Source organism: Ellobium chinense (assembly GCA_033807755.1). Classification (NCBI taxonomy): domain Eukaryota; kingdom Metazoa; phylum Mollusca; class Gastropoda; order Ellobiida; family Ellobiidae; genus Ellobium; species Ellobium chinense. Next base: position 1,302,070 of record JAWQUT010000001.1, read on the forward strand.
ACGCAGACGTCAAGGACTTTCTGAATCGTCAAACTGGCATTATTGATAGTAAAGCATGCCCTTGTCTGTAATTCCAAATATTATTCAAGTTCAAGTTCAAGTTTATTTATCTCGGCGTAAGCCAATCCCATACATTGTAATGTCACATCATTATAAAGGAACAAATGAAAAGGAAAAAAACATCAAATATATAACCAATCAAATATAATTCCAAAATAATGAGGGATGGTAGCCACAAATGACCGCATCTGAGTAATTTTTCTGGGTTATGCGCCTACAAAAATTATATACCAGTAAAAAGCAATCTGAAAAATGTGTGAAATGAATTCCTGAATTATTTTTTCCAAAGAGGAAAACGAACTTTGAAAGTTTTTCACACTGGAAATAATAATGTCAGTAGGACCAGCCTTTTTCACCGGGACATATAAAGTTAAGAAAAAAAAATAGGTAGAAAAGAGAAGAAAATATTTTTTCAAATATTGAAAGAAATCCTAAAATATATATGCTGTATATCAGATCTATGAGCGCTTTAACGCTCTGAAAAGTGTTTGTTATGTCCCTTTACTTTTCGATCACCTCTTATCTTTAGAAATAGTATGAGAGAAATATTTCGCTTCAATTACTACATTGTAAATATAAATATTAGTAAATTCATTACCAATTCAATAAAGCCTGATAATACATGTAAGTATGCATTTGGTCGAAAGAATTCGTGCATATGAGCGATCATTTTGTTAGAGTATTATGTTTTTTTAAACAATCTTTTTTTGCAGCGCTTTAAATTTCTTACAGTTATGAGCTTTCTTTTGATGTTTATACAGTTTCCTTATTGACTTATTCACGTATTGGAGGAAGATGAGATTTAGGTGGTATGGTTTGTTGGGTTGGTTTTTTTTGGCGGATTTTTACTAACTTGTGCATGTGAGTGATATTGAGTCGTCTTAATAGAATAGAAAAATTAGGTTCTGGCCCGATGTGGGTGAGTAGGTCATTTAGTGGCAACAGAACAGATGCCTCACGTCCAGTCTCTCTGACTGAAAGTATTGAGATTCTACAACATAGCGTTAGAGGAACACGATTGTTGTGAGTAATTTTCGTCACACTCTTTACTGTTAACCTGTAAAGTCTATGCAGGTGCTTGAAATATTACAGAGACAAAGAGAAACAAACAAACAATAAAGCTTGACATCGTTCGAATTGCCTTGAAAAAAATATGCCAGTAAGACTGCTTCTTAAACTGCAGTATACAAAGTTTCGCAAAAATCGGTTGACAAACAATGAAGTTATTACCAGAACTCGCTGTTTTCTTTCGTGAAGCGAACTAAACCTCAAGATAGAATATCTAGATGTCTGGTCTGGGTAGGAAAGACAGGAGGAAGAAGAGAGTGGTTATAAATGGATCTTTTACACTTTTACCATTAGACATGAAATCTCCTTACTCTATAGCCAATCTATGAAAAAAACATATTATGAGGCAAGTATCAAAGCATGTACTTAGCGGAGCAAAGGCATCTATGGCATACGAGAGTAGAGTTAGCCAAAGCTTCTTTATTTTTATTAAATATGAGTCAGATGATGTTTTAATATTGGGTTATCATTTTAACCAGATACTGGTTTCTTATTGTGAAGAACTAAAAAAAGGACCGTTGCAAATTGCTTGCAATGGACACTTTCATCGTTGGCAAAAATTATTCTAAATATTCAGAGAAAAGCACAAAACGAATGGCGCTTTCTCCTGGCTCCAAAGGCGTGGCGGTGACTTCACGACAATGTCGCATGTGACCATAAAAGTGGCTAAGACAAGCGTTTTCTCGACTTGCCTCCCTGTTGTGACATTGCATCATATAAATTTAATGCAGTGCTCTAGCTAAAGATGACATTTTTTTCTGGTCATCATATCTGAGTATCTGGATTCTAGATCTAGATCCATACTTTATATAATAATGCAGATTATTTATTCTGCGGCGTAAGCTAACTTAAACACTGTTTAGTTTTTTTATCTGTGGACTTCCAGTAAATGTTTTCACATTTTCAATATGGCGCACGATCTTGACACTTGAGGTCTTCAAGCCTGACTCTTTACTGTGCAATCTCATCAGCAGTCTTTGGCGTATTCAGGCAAATACTTCCTAATCCTGTCAAGGCAACATGGCTGTCTTTTACAGCAACTGCCCGTCAGGAGACTTTGGCACATTCAATCACATCTCGCCATGATACCGCAGCACGCTGACTATTATCTAACCAAGATACTGGGGAACAGTGATATTGCAAGACATCACGTGAAGTTTCGAGAACCAAAGCGCCCGTCAGATTTTTCGCAGCACGGTGACTAATGTGCCATCATGAAATAAAAGACACCTCAGTACAGTAATCGTGTCGTGGTAAGGCTGAAAGGAGGACAGTGTCTTTTTCAGATACTATGCTGTATTCAAAACAGTCCTCGTCAAGATATTCCGGGAAAGGTCAGTGCGGTCTTCCAGCTGTAATATTGTCGTAAGCATGTTATCGTATTATACGGAAACAAACAAACAACATTATATTTACGATGTCCCGTCAAAGCATTCAGAAAACATCAATGAAGACCTGCCAGAATACTGCTGTAAATACAATATTATCTTATCCAACTACCCTGTTATCTTCAAAAATGTCTCGTCCACAAGTTTTGGAAACTTCTTTGAAGTCACGTCGCAGTACCGGAACGAATACAATATTGTCGAATGCAGTACCGCAAATGTCCTGTCAAGACATTCCAAAATATACAGTGAATTCTCGTCGGAATAGCGCAGTGAATACAGTTCTATCTTATTCAAACGCTCCAGCATATTCACAGATTTCCCGACAAGAGATCCCGGTAGCTTCAGCAAAGCTGAGTAGCAACACTGAGCTAAACAGAGCTTCATATTCTCATTATAGTACTAGCTGTTCCCAAACGTCCTTTCAGGATTTTACGGCAAATTCAGTTCAGTACCGGAGAAATTCTGCAGGGAGTAAAGTACTGCCATCTCACGACACTACAGCTTACTTACAAATGCCCGGTAGAGATGCAGTGCCACAAACACATCATAATATGGGGACAAATTTTAACTCTCGTCGAAATAGTATGGCAACAAGGCTCGAACAAGACAGAATGCTACCAAAATGCTGTGAAACCGGTACAGAGGATGAAACATTTTGCTCTCCAGGTTCAGCGACAAACTGCCGTCAGATTACAGGCGTACTTAAGAGCCTATGCGATTCAGCAGAACATACGCGTCAAACTGTTGTGACCTTTTCACCATGCATAAATTACATGATTATTTCTGAGCCTCCAGCAGCCACACAGAGGACGTCACCCTCGTTAGCGGAGTCCATAGCTGCCCGATTGCATGCAGAGTTCTTACCAGATCCAGTTACGAGGCCACCTTGAAGTAGAGGCGTCTTTATTACAATTTTCTTAAGGGAAGGTGCTGCCCATTTTCAAAGGTTTTAGTGCAGATTACTTAGTGTGCAGCTTAACACTAAGAATGCATTGGAGTTTCTATAGAAGACTGCATGCCAAAGTGCTGAATAGTGAGTGTTTCTCTCTAAAGGATGAGGATTTTAGACAACTATCATTTGCAGTAACATCAGCTGTTGAACACCAGATTTCACTCATATCTCTTAGACACCTCTATGCGTGCCTTTACCAAGGCCTTTTTGTATTTTCCATCTTGACGCATAATTTTGAGGAATCAACAGAATTATCTGGTATAAACTGAAGTAACTTTGTGTCTAGATAAAAACTCTAGAAAAGCTTTGACAAGGTCATGAATAAATAATAAAGGTATCTAAGAGCCATGGATGAAATCTGGTGTCAAACAACCGGTGCTGCTACAAAAAGTACAAATATGTTATCTGCATTACAAATTCCGGGAAAGGATAGCACCTCCCCTTAAACCAGTTAGTGAACTCTATGATTCTGTGTCACTTATACATGTATAATCACATACGTGCATTTATAGTTTTGTTTTCACGACTAGTGCAAAAGTATGCTGTGCTTGCAGACTTCGTCATACAACCGATACAGAAATGTCCTTAGCTCAGCCAGGAAAGCAGTAAACATCTCGTGGAAAATGAAAATACTGCTATGAAAATATTCTAAAAGTAACTAATGAAATATCAATGCCACGATTTTTTGCACAACGTTCGCTACTATTATATATCTCTCTATCCATTCTTGAAGAATCTTACAATGGTCAGATTGAAAACTCTATGTGGCAGCATTGCCAACTCTCAAACCATTTTTCTCGTACTTTGCCAGTGGTTGCGCATTTTACTCAAGCAGCTGTAAAGAAGTCATAGTTAAATCAGTTGAGTTACTGCACTTCCTCTTTCCATTCAGTGAAACATTCAATGGACAGTGCTCATAAGGGTTAAACAGAAATTCTTTACGTGAACAGTGCAACTCATACGTCTTTCTCTCTTCTTGCCCACACTCCGATGTCCAACAGCATAATCATAGCCAGCTTGATCAGCACTCTGACTTATATGCATCTATTAGTAACAGCTCAGACCCAACGTACTAATGCAATATTCACATTCACATACAAGAACACATCTTGAAATGATTGATCTATCTTCTTTGTTCCACATCTAGAGTAAAATTGTGAAACTGTTGGCTGCAACTAGCGTGAAGCCAACAGCAGTAAAGAAGGTTATTGGGTCCTATAGTTGTTTTTCTTTTCTTTCGGCCCTATGGATGAAATGTAGGATTCTACAAATTCCGATGTGATTTAAAATTTTTCTTTCCTGTGGAGGTTAAAGTACTTCCGTTGCCCTATCTTTTATGGGAAAGAAAAAGAGGCTTAAAGCCCAAAAATTGTTCACAAGCTCTTTCAAAGACAGTCATTAAAATTTGTCCTTCTGACTTGGTCCACAATTTTTCATTAGGCTGGTTTTGACCGCGTGCTAATGCATGAGTCTAACAAACTGCATTTATAAGGCTCAAAATGTACCTGAAAATTTAACGAGTGGTCGCTTTTTCTAGATCACAGGATTATTTTTCTTATTCCTACACCCAGAAATTGGCTGGCGAGCCCCCCCCCACACNACAAAAGGGGGAGTTTGTGTATTATTGAAATGTATACAATCGGTGATTTGGCTTATTAATAGGTGCCAGAAGCTAGAATGAGGAAGTTGATGAGATCTTAGCCTCTATCAGAAGGTAAATTTTCAGTGCAAGGTCTTAATATAGCTAGGTTTAAAATTAGCCAGGTACCATGCCTCACGTACAACTTGGAAGAAAAAAACAATTCTAGCCTATGGTTTCTTCCAAAACCTCTCCCAAACATACAGCTTAAGGCGCCCCTTTCCTAAGCCGCTTTCATTCTTACCTGCATCCGCAGAAATCTTTTAGACAAAATGCAATCAAATTATATAATATGTATTAGTTGCACTAAAGACAGCATTTCCTGCAAATCGTTGTCTTGTCTTGTTGATTGGTTGTGATCTTTAGCATAAAATCTTTCGGATAAAATGCAACTCAATTATGTATGCCGGTCCCGCCAACGAGATTGCATTTTCTTCAAATTGATTCTTCTTGGATTGTTGATTGAATCTTTTTTGTTATCTTTAGTTTCCAACAGTTTCCTTCTGACTTAATCTTTTTTTCTGTTCCTTGTGCATTACAAATCCCAAGGCCATGCAGTTTGTGTGTATAAAAACACTGGTCAAAAACCACTGGTGAGGGAAGCCAAAAACCATCCAAGACTTCTGGTTGGAAAGAGCAAGGATATTTCTGTTTGGAATTTTGACCAATATTTTTATCATCAGTATTTTTATTATCTATTCACGTTGAATATTTTATGTATGACCAGTGATTCGGTTAAAAAAAAACTGATACTACTATAAAGTACGTGTTTTGCGAATGGACTAGTTGCAGAGTGAATTGATAACGGTTTTACAAGAGATACAAATTTGACAACTGGTTATGAGAATTATGTTTCAAATTGCATCAAAACGTTATATCTGAGTCCCTTCAAAACAGTAGTGCACTGTACCATTAATACAGTAGTACCAAATAGTACTGGGCCACTTTTTGCTAGGATTTCGTTCACTTATCCTTTCATTTACTAAAGGCTTGAAAAATATGCTGCGACGTTTATGGTAGACATTGCTACAGGCAAAACCCACGCAGGTATGAGGGTTTTTGAGTGGCAGCTGAAGGTAATGAATCCCCCCCCCCCNCCCCCCCCTTTATGCATTCAAAATCAATATGCAATCTGTCTGCACAATGATACAAAAAAAAAATAAGTAAGTGACGGGATGTGTTTTCTGTTCATTGACAGACTGCGTGACAAAGGGATTATTTTCCGTTTCCTACATCTCTACTCTGTGTTTTGTAATGCTTCTTTTAGTAACTCTGTGTCAAGAATCGATGATTCCAACATAGCGGGTAAAGCCAATGAGATCAGTGGAAAAGGCAAACATTTTTAAGTTTTTCAGAAGGAGGGCTTCCAAAGAGAGGATTTGCGAGAGGATTGTCCGTATATGGGAACAAGCGAGACAAAAACAGACGCAGGCCGCTCAGAGTTTGAGAAATAAAAGGAAGACAAACAAGCGTGTGCACCGAAATGCACAATTATTGAAACCCTAAACGCTGTGGGTGGCTGCGTTTTTTAGGCCTTCTTTGGCGTAAAATTGACGTAAAGGGGCCGTCCCCGGAAGGTGTTATCAGTAAGCAAGCCAAGATGGATGCGACTAATACGGAAGCGACTGGAGACATGCGCATGCGAGTGGTCTTTGCTTTACTTATATCTCTGCTCATTCATGGGCATTCAGACCACCTTTGATTTTTGCCACATTATCCTCCGACCATCCGACACAAGGAGGGTCCCTCGGGGATCGCGTAATTAATCTGTGCCAACAGCAAATTTGAAATCACAGATAATGCCGCCATTGTGTGAGCTTCCAATCAAGGTTGCCAGACTTTTTTTTCGAGCGGGATCAAATCGCACATGAAAAAGAGCCAAAATAGAGCCAAACCATATCTAAAAGAATAAAGAATATTTTATTCGCCAGGTTTAATCCAAGCAGAGGCCATGATAGGACTGTACATTACTCATTCCGAGTATTCATTACCTCCATAAGCCTGTAACTTCATGTGAGAAATAGATGGGCCATCGGCATATAGATTTCGTTCCGTTTCCCGTCACAGGATTTTGCGGTAATGATTTTCAAGTCATACTCCAAAATGGCGGCATGATGATTCGTGTCAGACTGCTTTTCCGGCATGAAAGCTCTCATGGAATCATCGAGTCTGCCAGAGTAAGAATCTAAAGCACATAAGGATAGAGTGTCATAGTTTCTCTTCACATTTAGCAGAGATAATAACTCATGACAGCTGCGAATCACTGCCACATGCGATAGTTAAGTCTCCAACTCTGTCCATAAAAACCTGCGCCCGCCATGGAATCCCTAAAGTTGAACTCTGTCCGTGAATTGAAAGGATATGCAAAATGACATAGGGCTTCATTAAACCCAAGAAAACAAAACTCAAAACATCTTTTCAGCAGGGTTGTCGATGATTTGTGAAACCAACCGTGCAAATCCAAATACAAATGTGTATTCGGTATATCTAGATCTGTTACGCTGGATTCAACATCAAAATCTCCCGAAAGTATTGAACACTCTACAATTATTCAATATCAAAATGTCCATGCCTATGCGTCTTATGTTATTTATGGCACGGAATAGAAAATAACACACTATTCAGTCCTTACACATTAAGAACTGAGGCGATAACTTCTTTCTTGAACGTCAGTTGAACTATAATGAGACGACATACAAAGTCGATTTGTTGTAATTGTTTAACTACACTGAATGTCAGGTAAGTTGTTGTCGTGCATTTTGAAAAAAAAAATTTAAAAAGATCTCCTGACAGCTAATATAAATCATGTAGCGTTAAAGAGAAAAGAAACACAAGTTCGTCATTGAAAAACCAATTCCTCAAACTCTAGGTCATGTGAGCGGAACACCCTTACAATAACAATGGGTGAGGCTTCTGCTGGGAAAAATGAGAAAAGTACCTTCTTATAGTTTAACACTTCAAAAGAACAGCCATCACAGAATAGGGACATCGGCTGCGCCATTCTTCAACAGATAGAAATTCCAAGTCCTTTGCCCACCGGGTGAAGGAAGCCGACATGGTTGTAGAGAACAACGGGAAAAGGCCATTCCAGATGCTAGCCTCTGACGATGGACAGGATAAAAATATAGAGGGAGCAAATTCAGTAGATGCAGAGGCAGTCTGTGCTGGCTGTCATGTCTTACTTTCATCCCAACAAAAAATTAGACAAAAAAGCTGAAGATAATATTGCAGCCGTCAAAGACGAAGAAGTCTTCGAAGGCGGTCACACGGCTGAGAAATTGTCATCTCAAGTCACATTAACAAATAAACGCACCCCATCAGACGGAGACATTCCACATACTGAAGCCACTGCTGTGGCCAAAGACACTCGAGCAGCCTTAGACCCTCCAGGTTTAGACACTCCAGCAGCTGTAGACACTCCAGGAGATTTAGACACTCCAGCATCTGTAGATAATCCAGGAGGTTTAGACACTTCAGCAGCCTTAGACACTCTAGGTTTAGACACTCTAGCAGCTGTAGACACTCCAGGAGATTTAGACACTCCAGCATCTGTAGACACCCCAGGAGATTTAGATACTCCAGGAGATTTAGACACTCAAGCAGCCTTAGTTTTTCCAGGAGGTTTAGACACTTCAGATGTCGAAGACATTCCTACAAACCCAAACCTTGCCGCAAGTGAAAACACTCCTGCAAACAAAGACAGTTTAACAGCAGCCGAAAATATTCCCCAATCAAGAAATAATCCTGCAGACCAACACATTCTCCAAGCCGCGTATATTTCAACACCCGAAGACGCTTCTTCTAGCAAAGACAATCCTGGAACCGAGCATATTGTAACAAGTGAGGATACTGCGATAGCTCTAGACATTCTTATAGCCAGGCACATTCTATCTGTCGCAGACATTATAGCTGTCCAGGACACTCCGGCATCTGCAGTCATTTCAGTAGCCGGGGACATTCCAACAGCTCCTGTCAATTCGGCAACAAAGAACATAGAAGCACTTGTAGACACTCAAACTAAAGCAGACGATGCTTCGGCTGCTCCACATATTTCAACTACTGAAGAAACTTCAGCTGCCAACGACATTTCATCAATGCAGGACATTCCTGTGGCCACAGATACTCCAACAACCGTAGATATTTCGGTAGACAATGGCATTGCGACCAGAACAGCCACTGTGGTAGTTAATGTCAGTTTATCTTCTATAGAAAGCTCGGTAGCTAGAGACACTCCATCATATTTGGACATTCCTGGCAACGATATTCTAGAAGCCCCAGTTATTCCGGCACCAAAGGCCACTGCAGCAGCCGATGACAGCCTGCGATTAGTAAACAGTCCCGCAACCCCAAGCACTCTCGTAGTTACTGACATTCCAACCGCTAAAGACATCACAGCATCCAAGCAAAGTGCAGAAGCTGAAAACACTCCTACGGCTGAAGACACTCCCGCAGTCATAGATTTTTCACCACCTGAACACATTTTAAGAATCGCAGACACTTCAGGAGCCCTAAATATTCTAACAACAGAATACAGTCCATCCACCCCAGAAATTCCAGCAGCCTACGCCACGCCAGCAGCAAACAAATCTGCGATAGTCAAAGACATTACATCAGCTGAAGACATTGTGAGAAGCAAAGACTTCCAAATAGAGCTAGACATTTTAACAGCCAGGACCCATCCAGCATTCATCGACAGCTCAGCAGTGGAGAACACTTCAAGAACAGAAAATACCCCTGCAGTTACAAACATTCCGGCAAGTCAAGAAACTTTTGCCGCTATACATACTTCAGCTGCTCAAGATATTTCAGTACTCCAAGACATTCCAGCAACCGTAGAAACCCCTGTAGCCAAAACTATTCCAACAAGCACAGACACTGTGGCAGCTAAAGTCAGTTTATTTTCTTTACATACTCTAGCACCCCAAGACAGTTCTACAGCCTTTGTCATTCCGTCAGCCAAAGAGATTTCAGTCACCAATAACGTTCCAACCATTTGCAAAGATTCTCGAGCCGACAAGAAGCTCACAGGCATGGGGAAAAGAAAAGTAAGGAATTTGGAGCAGCAAGACAAAGGCATACAATCAGGAACAGACTTTCTATCCTTTCAAACTGGCTGTGAGTGCTCCAGGCGTGCAGCCATGGCAAGTAAGTGGTATGGAAATGTTAGCAACGATAATATTAATTTCCATCAGTCACTTGGTTTTGAGCCAATCAAAAAGGACCACAGGACAAAAATTTCCTATAATGAACCAATGCGTTCTTCTTTTTCTGCTCAGTCTTCGTCTGCCCCAATACAAAACTGGTATGCCAACAGACAACTTGCAACTTGTGCTCGATTTGGTATAACTAAAGAAAATGTTGGCTCAAGGCCCGGCACGATTGTCAGTGAAAACACAAAATCGTTTCGAAGCCGTTGTCCGTATGCTGAAGAGAGCACAGAAGAGAAGAAAGAAGCGCCCCGCCCCTCTCGCCAAGCACCTGATAAGTCTTCAACTAATGTCACCATTCAGACATCCCTCACTGCCGTCAATAGGGACCTAGTTTTTCAAGAAGACTTTGCCCAAGCTAGGAATGCCGATGAAAACGTCATCCCAAGCCTAGATATAAATTATGACAAAAAATATGAGGAAATCAATGTTGACAAAAACTATGAGGAAATCAATGTTGACAAAAACTATGAGGAAATCAATGTTAACAAAGACAAGCATCGCCAAAGCAGAGATCTAAAAGTAAATTGGCCAGCGGATGATGATTTGCCCCCTCATGATTGTGACATTCTTCCCGGTGTACAGAACTATCCAAAGTTCCTAACAAGGAAGCGAAAGGGTATGATCCATTCTATAGCAGATGGTATGATGCACCTAGCAGTCTTATCTGGTGTAGCTTCAGAACCGAAAGGAAAGCGGTCGAAGCAACCAGCGAAGCTTTTGTTGTACGAGGAGTCGCCGAAACCATTTTATACTCAGCTTTTTCCGGAAGACTGCAACAAATCCACTCGTGACCGGGCTCAAAACAGTCCGTGCAAGAGTTCTTACCAGGAACAAACCTTGCCGGGTAAGCTTAGACAACAATCGGTCCATTTTCAGTTGCCTCCATCTAAGACGGCAAAGGCGTATGATGGTGAGCAGCATGCGGTTCCTAACGAAAGATTTCGTTTGGATCAAAGCGGTCCATATTCAGGTCATGCCCAAACATTTCCCTCTCAAACTCAAACGCCAATTACTGCCAAACCTGGGCTTTATTCACCCCCTGCCCAAACTTTACCACCTGAAGTACCAGTTGACCCTAGACCTGCCGGAAAATCATCTTCTGAAATGCCAGTTTTGGCTCAACCTGGACATTACTCACCGTCTTCTCAAACGTTACCCCCTCAAATGCGAAGTTCGGTTGAACCTGGACAGTTCTCGGGCTCTGCTCAAAATTTATCCCGTCCAGTGTCAAGTTCGGTTCAACCTGAACAGTACTCACTCTCGGCGCAAAATTCTTCCACTCACTCGGAAGTTTTGGATAAACGTGAGCAATATTCACCCTCTGCCCAAACTTTACCCCCTCATATGTCAATGTCGGTTGACCCTGGACAGTACTCAGAAAGTGTCTCTGCCCAAAGTGTACTCCGTTCATCGGTGCCAGCTTCGGCTCAAGCGGACCGCTATTCAACATTGTCCAAACAAATGCCAATTTGGGATAAGCGTAGGCAGTCCTCAGTCAGTGCCGAAACATTTTACCTTCACAAGCCAAAATCGAGTGACTTTGAACATCGTTCGCCCCTTACCGAAACTTTCACCCCTCAAATGCCAATTTTGGATGAACATGAGCGGTGTTCGGCCCGTCCCCAAGCATGTTTCCCTAAAAGGTCATTGCGTCATGAGTCCGACCAATGTCCGATGTGTACCCCAACTTCTCCCCTTCAAATAGGACCACTATTATCGAATGAGCTTCAGCAATCTGCGGGTCCTCCAAAAACTTTTCGACATCGCAAACCTGAACAGTATACGGCCTGTTCCCAAAGGTTTTCTCCTCAAAGCCCATTACTGGATGAACCCAGGGAACATCTGGCCCGTTTTGGTGTTTGCGATAATTTACTTACAAAGACGAATCCCTACAATAAATACCAGACGTCGTCTTTTGATCCTATACCATCCAGCTGTAATGAATGTGGAGCTTCATCTGCTCATCTAAGCACACCAGGTCGTGCGCAAGCACAAGAATATAAACCATGCACCACCTGTCAATCACAGCAACGTTCATGGTCAACATATGTGCCTCCGATCTGTTCCCAATGTGCTGGACAAATCTCTGGGCTGTCCTCACCACCAGCTGGGCGTTTGTCTCCCAACCGATCTCAGACTTTTCAGTGTCCATCTCGACGCAGCCCAGGGGCAAGCTCACGTTCAAGATCATCGTGTACCTTCGCCGATAACTCTCGCCACCGGCAGATGGATGTGTCTTCTCCATCTCGGTACCGTGATCCAGAATTTCGTAGGATGTCATCATCGCCATCTTCTGATTCGCCTCCAATGTGCAGGGCATCTTCAAGAGGATCTACAAAAACGGTATCATTTCAGTCACCTGCCGGCTGCTGCTGTGACCATGTAGAATGACACGAGCATTTTCCAATGAATCCACCATTGTCTGATTTGACTTTCCTCCCGAACATTGTCAACGCTAAGTTTACTGTACACTGTGGTCGGCAGGCGGTCCCTGCTGATCAGTGCCTGCAATAACTTCAAATAACACAAAGGCCAGATCATCACTTTTTCATTCTTCAACGGTTCAAACCAGACAGAAATTTACCTTTAGGTATGAAGATGCCAACGTTTTTTTTCACTGTTAGCTATATAACGTTTTACACCTCTCATTAATTTATCAAGATGTCCCAAGCCAAAATACTTTCCAAACATGTTGTTCAGCTTTTCCTCCAAATTTTGACACAAAGCAGAATGCTCCTAAACCAGTTAGATTTTAAGAACTTAGGTAGTGAAGCAGGCTATCTAGTATTTCAGGCCTTTTCACTCAGTAAACAGGGTAACCTTACCCACCCAGCAACAACCACAAAGTTTATACTTGAGTGGCTAAATCTCATCTATTCTGAGTCTACAAATGAATGTGCACCTATCTAAACCTTTGAAATTCAAATCCAACCCCTTGAACCCCTCCCCATGGCCAGTTTTCTAATTTTATAAAGACTATTTAAAATTGCATATTTTTATGCCAGGTGCTATTGGCATCCTCACACCTTTAGACTTACACTCTATGACACTTTCCCCATCTTCTTCTACGGGCAGATTTGCCCATAACAAAATATGGAAAGTCTGGAAACCCACCTTTCTCTAGAAAATAGTCATGATGTAGGTTTCGTGGAAGAAAATAGTCTTTTTGGTTTCCTTTCTTATTCTCTTGGTTTTAATTTTCTCATCCTGCTGTTTGTCTTTGCTAATATTATCATTATATTTGCTTGGTAAGGCAATACCTGTTCGAACGATATCTGAAAGATCTTTCTTTCAAACTCATAAATGTCAACTTTTTACAATTGCTATCATTTTTTTTGGGTCAAATACAGGTGACAATTCACCGCTGTCACTTCTTATGATTTGTTTTAGAGCATTTATTCAAATGAATGATCAGACAAAAAAAAAGTGTGTTAATTTCTTCAAAGCTATGCACTAATAGTCAGAATTATCTCTCTACTCATTATAATATGCCTCTACAATATTGTTAAAGATTTATAAGAATATTAAAAATATATATTTTTAAAAATCACATTTTCCAGTAAATCAATGAAACTTGCAAAGTTCAGATTTACAAAGTGTCAGCAATATTTGTCAAACAACCACAGTACCTGTTGTTTTGGTGGTTTGTTTTTTTTTTATATCTTCTCTAAGAAAGAAGCTAAAAATAATGATTTGAGAATGTCTTATATTATCATTATTAAAATTTGGAGTCTCTGTCATCTTTAGTTTTCTTCTCCTACCTTTTTTTTACTTTGCAATATTCAGTTGAATTAAAATGCGAAAATAAAATTCATAGAACTCTTGAACGTAAAATTCCAATATGCTTTTTTAAACTTTATTCACTCTGCATGCACTGCAGTTATTGGCTGACATGTCTCTTTTTCTTTCTTTCTCTCTCTCTCTCTCTCTCTCTCTCTCTCTCTCTCTCTCTCTCCCTTTCTCTCCCCTTATTTTTCTCTCCTTGTTGAAGTTTATATGCAGCTAAATCTCTTATGAGGTATTTCCTGAAAATGTTAATTAATCCATTTCACTACGTTATTTTGATCAAGAGCTGATGTCACTAACTTGCTATGACCTCTTTACTCGTATTCAAATCTTTTTTAAGGTTTTACGACTCTTCATCATGATCACGGCTGTTTGAGAGCTTGCGCATTAACGATGGGATCTCTTACCATCCTTTGAATTACAATGCCATTGTAAGCTTCAGATGTATAAAAGAAAATCTTGCTGAGGTACTGAAAAATGCAGGAAACTTTACGCGACCGAGTTTAACTTCTAAACTTGGATGACCATGACCTTAATTGAAAGCTGAACGGTACATTGTAAGATAGACGTGTCTCTAGCTGCTGAAATGTAAGTGACGTCATCATTTTACTACAAGCCTCTCCTTCTCGGGCAAGGGAAATAACTGTTGACGTGAGGGCTACTGAGGCCCTCCTTTTTACCTCACAAAACACACGCGAACGGCAACAGAACGATGTTCATTCTTCGCAAATATGATTAGGTGAGCACTATAGATAATTTTCAGAGAGATAAACATTTGAAAACGGAAGATTATTTTTACGTGTATGTCTATCTTTAAGTCTTCACTGCTTGATACTCATCGATTTAAGATAAACCAGCAAATTTATTTGTGTGGGAAGCAATGATCACAACTGCCCTCTGAGAATTGCGACGTTATTCCTGCACATTTAAAAATAGATTCCTATAATTCCCACAAAATTGCACTCCGAATTTACGAGACTTCTGTCTTCTACGATGTAACATCCTGTTTAGAATACCCTCTTCATCCATTTTGTACTTGAGTCTATCGAGCTACGTTTTAGCTCCCAAAATCTTGTTCCTCCAAGCAGCATCTCAATAGGGGTTAGCCAAGAGGGCAATTCACAATTTACCAGAGGATCACAGATAAGCTGCACTGTCTTTATCTGTTTCTACAGGGATATGAAGTCAGCTCTGGTCTGTACGGTGGGGCAAGGGCATCTTTAAGTCAATAAGTAATTGAGTTGCTAAACATGATCACTGTTCAGAGCTGCCCAAAACTGCTGCCTACATAAACTGCAAGAAGCCGGTCTCTTGTGGGATCCATGATGTTATTGGTGGTGGCAGTGGTGATATTGGTGATTGTTGTTGTTGTTGTTGTTGTTGTTGTTGTTGTTGTTGTTTTATGACATTATTCACCATCCTGCTGCTAACGTTTTTGTGTAATTAGTATATGGCTGTTGTTGTTGTTGTTGTTGTTGTTGTTGTTGTTGTTGTTGTTGTTGTTGTTGTTAAATTGTTGATTAAATCAGAGTAGAGTATCACTGGAAAATGTTGATTTCAAGTTTGTAGTTGTAGAATATATATGGAAAGTAGCTACTATGGCAACAGAGGAGAAGCAACCTTACCATTAAACAGTTATGACTATATCGAAGACAAGGCTTGTCCCTACGTCAGACCGTAGACTGGCGGGTGTCTTTAAAGCACCGCGAAAAATATACAATGACTCCTTGAGTTCGCATCACTGTATTCTCATGCTCTTTCGTGTTCGTGCATGTCCCATCTGATTAATCATTATATGAGGATTAACGCCTGATAAAATTTTATCCTCGTCTTAGAGGACTTGTTCTCACGTCTCTGTTTCTGTTGGGCCGGTTGTTATGTCTTCTCATCTTCGTCAATAATGTAAGTGGGAGCTGAAATCCCCTTTCACCACTTAACAGCGTCATTTCAGAATAATGGTCTACCAATCAGCATCAAACAGCAAAGCATAACGTTTAACACTGGTGCTGCGTGCACGAAACGCTTTTGTTTTTCTCAACAATTACGAGCTTGCGCATTTACCTGTGGGATCCCCCGCTTTTCTAAGAATTCTATTAACTCTGCATAATCCTGAATGCTGCAAAGGGTACATTCAGCACCGCTGCACTATTGTAATTCCTACGATGGTAAGAGACCCATCGTTAATGCGCAAGCTCATAGATAATACCTATTGCTGAGAGACTGGTTTGGGCATGAGTCGTTATGATGCTAATGGAGATTACTTTTACCCCTATGCACCCAGCACAGAGTGTCATGCAGCCATACTGGCTGGAAATATGGAAATTACTTTGCCCCTAGAGGATTTTTAGAGTAATGGTCGATAATTTTTATCAAATGCACCAAATCGCGATTCATTGGGAGTGTAAAAAGAGTTGCTAATAAAGGAAGTTGCGATTCATCAATGACTCTTTTAATAATAAAAAATGCATATTATATAATATTCTTCTTTAGTGTCAGTATTGTTACTGAATGGAAACTGCGATTAATAATGCTGTAGAAGCGAGAGGTTATGGATACTATCTTTGTGTTGTACGCTCTACAGATTCTATACTTGCGAATATAGTGTTCGTAACGTAATGTTCAAACACAAGTATTGCTATCATTAAAAAATACAGAACGGAGGATTAAGTTTTATACTATGAAGCAATAGCGCCATTTGGCTACAATGACGTTTTGCTCTGCAAGGCATACGAATTCTCGTTCCAAAGGCTTCTTGCTCTCTATACAATTCATTGAAATTGCTCAAGCAGAAGGAATCGACAAAGTTTTTGTTGTTGTTGTTGATATTTTTGTTGTTGTTATTGCTGCTGCTGCTGCTGCTGCTAGTGCTATTGCTGCCGCTGCCGCTGCTGCCGCTGCTGCTGCTGCTGCCGCTGCTGTCGCTGCTGCTGCTGCTGCTGCTTCTGCTGCTGGTGGTGGTTTCATGCTGCCACCATCGAGAAAGGTAAGACAATAAAATCTCAAGACTACGACGTTGCCATCACCCGTTTCCGAGGTTTACCGCATCGCCCGCTATCGCCAACCACACACCCTTCAAAAAAATTCTACTTTTTTTAACGTTTAGATCCATGCTGATTTTGACTGAGTTATGCTCGTCAATAGGGCTTTAGATTACTGTAGAGTAAAGGGTTCCTAGACCGGCTGGCTGGCTGGCATTAGAAGGATTACGAGTATACAGTGTATTTAGAGACGTCTACTTTAGTTCTCAGCTGACATTGTATAGGCCAGTAGACCAGCCTGAGCCAAACCGCTTTGTTTCCCGTTAGCGACGGACTGCTCACGCTATTTCAAGTTAACGAGGAAGCGAACTGCCAAATGTCTCCCATCCACGAACCGCGGTAATGCAATGAGGCACAAGGATGCATCAATAGACAATTTGTTGTGAGGAATGCAGGCAGTGTTTCGACATCTTAATGCTGCGGGGATAACGTTATATCCGTCCGTAATGCGAGATGCGGTCTGGTCTAGATAACATGGGCGCACGCCCACGATGGGCAATTGAATCATCGATAACAATAATGAAATCTGAGCTTTCACTGGATGAAAGAATGGAATTAGTGAGGGAGAGTGGCTTTGCACTCTGTTGTTATGTAAATGATTTTATATAGTTTAAGGCTGGATGTATGTAAATAAATGTTTGTTATGAGGCAACATTTCGCTCTAAGAGAAAAACGTAGACACGGAGGCGGAAAGAGGCAGACTGGTAGCAGTAGTTGGTTGGCTGGCTGGCTAGCTGGCTGGCTGGCTGGTTAGCTGGCTGGCTGATTAGCAGGCTGGCTTGGAATGAAATTTAATGGAATGTGTTTTGTGGCAAAAAAAAAAACCACTTCTAAACATGGGTGTGTGACAGACAGACAGACAGACAGACAGACAGACAGACAGACAGACAGACAGACAGAGAAATTGAAAGCGAATGCTATCAGTGAGATTTAAGATACACTGCTTGAGATAAGCAGACAAAATATGGGGAAAAGACAGTAGTCTACCTTCAGTTCACAACCATTGGTCATGATGGAGGATGTCTGGAGACCAGACAGGGGCAAACATCTGTCAACCAATTTTAAACCAGTGAAAAATAAAACAGAAGTTCGTTTACTTATCCTTTTTGTCTCGATCACAATTAGTATTATGAGAAAATGATAGCCGGCAATATAATCACATTTCAGACCATAATTAAATCACTAGCCATGCTCGATGTACAGAGAAATTAGGACCAAGACCATTGGTCTATATCTCCATGTTGCCTCCTATCATGTAAGGGCAAGATTAGCAGGCAAAGATACATAATACGAGTATTTGGGATGTCTGAAAATTTAATGTCGCATTGTGACTAGGGATGGGCAAGTTACATATCCGAATAGGAAGCCATCGAATCCTCCTATCCTGTGTTTGAATACGGATTCGAATCCAAGATTAGTCTGGATTCGAGTCTTTCGGTTCACAGGAAATAAAAGTTGAAAATAAAAGAAAAAAAAACGTACGGTTTCCAAGAAATCCCTGTGTCATATTAGATTTTGGGTCCCCGTCGAAATGCACAGGTGTAACCTTTTAGCTTCATATAAAGTGAACGTATATGAATCTTATGGCGATTCCCTTGTCACTCTTCTGAGAAATAAAGCGCGAACTCCGTAAACATCCTCCTCGCCTCGAATCCATCGAATCTAGCTCTACATTCGAATTTGGATTCAAACTTTTGGATTCGAATATACCCAACCATAACTGCAGAGGGGTCTAGATACATTATATAATATTCTGTAAAGTGGGGACTTACGGTGAACGTCAGTAACACGAAATGCGTGGCTTTTAGGAAAGGGGGGAGGCGGGCAGCAGCGGACACATGGATATACAATAACAACATATTGGAAACCGTAGCAACTTTTAAATATCTAGGATTGCTCTTCTCGAGTTCGGGGAAGTTCTCAAAAGGGCTGGAGAGGATAGCAAGCCAAGGACAGAAAACACTGTTTAACCTAAAATCTTATTTGAATAAGAACCCCGAATTACCACTCTCGATGCAGTTAAAACTATTTCAGACCCTCGTCGCTCCTGTCCTGTTTCACGGAAGTGAAATATGGGGTTTTTGTGAGGCTAGACCCATAGAAAGAGTTTATCTGGGTTTCCTAAAATCTATCTTGGGAGTGAGAAAAACTACCCCTAATGCCTTTATATATGGTGAATTAGCAGTATATCCCTTATATGAAATCATAGAGAGATACAAACGGATCATTAAATATTGGTTTAAGATTTTGAAATTACCAAACAACCGACTAGAGAGAGTTATCTATAAAAATCTTGTCGATTTATCGGAAAGTGAACCTGTAACTGAGTATTGGATGGCCCTGACAAAAAAATTGTTAATAACAAAATGGTTTTGGATATGTATGGGAAAACCAAGGGGTGGAGGACGAAACTGTTTTCATGTCACTGCTAGAACAGCGCTCTAAAGATAACTTCTTACAAAAATGGCATAGTGAACTAGAAGAGCTAAGTGAAAGAAGGCTATATAAATATATTAAATCCGATTTCAAATGTGAGAGATATTTAAGTGAAATTTCTGAAAAGTACCTGAGAGTTGCATTTACAAAATTTCGGTTAGGGTCCCACAGCTTTATGATAGAAAGGGGTAGGTGGCAAATGCCGAAAATAGAGTATGAGCATAGACTGTGTGATGAATGCAATGTAATTGAAGATGAATATCATGTGTTTATTGAATGTCCAAGATTTGCCAGCTTTAGAAATAATCTCCTTCCAAAGAGAGTATGCATCAAACCAAGTATGCACAAATTCATTTCTTTCATTAAATTCATGAAATCAGAGGAAGTTTCGAAATTTTCACTACTATGTTTTAAAATACTTCAAAGGTATCAGAGCTTGGTCTTATAAACATCTTCTGGTGTGTGCTTGCTTTTCACGAGAGAGAGAGAGAGAGAGAGAGAGAGAGAGAGAGAGAGACTGTTAGCGATCGCCTCAGAGTGCGGAAGAGATAGGGGAAAGGGTTTCGAAGGGTTTTCGTGTGTGTGAGTGTGTGCGTGGGTGTGGGTGTGGGTGTGTGAGTGAGTATGGGTTTGTGTGTGTGGGTTTGTGTGTGTGTGTGGGTGTGTGTGTCTGTATGTAAATTAGCGTGCGTGCTTTTATGTATGTGTGTGCGTTTACGAGTGTGGATGTTGAATTATCTTGATGTTAACACATAATATTGTATTTATTCGAATTGGCTGAAGGCCTATAATAAACTTGAACTTGAACTTGAACTTGAACTTGAACATAACTGTCACAATGCTCTTGCCTGGACGGTTGAGAGAGCTTGTTGTTGTTTTTTTTCCCTGTTCTCATCGTCTGGTAGATTGAATTTATTGGGAGGGGAAGGGGAGAATGGGGTGTGGAAAAGGGGAGGGTAGGGGGATAGCCCAGTACCGCGTTCTTGCCTTGGCATCTGCCATGATATGTTATTTACATGGGTCTGACCTTTGTACTGAGGGAATCAGTGACCACCTAGTACCTGAATCTGGTCTAAGCTCATTACGTCTATGACAGCTAAATTCTTCACCTTGTAAAATTATATAGCCCGTCCCGGTCTTAAAAAAAGCTGAAGACTGACCCGGTCAAAATGTACATGAGCGTTGGAGGGAGTGGGATGAAGGATGGAACTGGCTGTTAGCTTAGGTCATGGGACCCCATCTTGGGGAATGTTTACGCCCAAGGTTACGTAATGCAATTTCCAGGGAAGGGGCGGGGAAGAGGAAGCACTGTGCGTGAAAAGTACATTCTAACAACAGAAATCCGAGCTACTGATCTATCGTTGTCATAATAGATACATGCAATTTACTAGGCATCAAGTCCACGTGTGTGATTTGAAGATCTGGGGACTCGGAATTCTCTGGTGGCGTCAAGGGGCGCGATTTGACCAAGAAAGGCTGAGAACCCATGGTTTAAATCATGACACCTTCTTTGCCGAAAGGATAGTATCGGTCCTTCCATTTCGTCTCGTTAATGGCTGATGATGCTCCCGCCCCAGTCTTAAAAATACGGATGCTCTTTAAGCAGCCACTGTGGATCATTTCTGAAATTACCATCTCGATCTAGTTTCAGCTGAGATGAACTTTGTGCCCATGTTTCGTGAGGTGGATATGATTGGCCCTTTTTCTATCAGAATCATCGCAATCAGTGCTACTGGTTATTGCTTTCCTGTAAGAGCTGTCATGCTGGTCAAAAATTAATATTATTTTTTGGTTTGTTTATAATATTCAAAAGATCAACTGATTGCCAAGACAATTCTTTGAGGTACAGTGCAAGAAGGGAGAAGGATAGGCAGATAATGAGAGATGAGGGGACAACAGCATCTCAGAATGGACAGTCCATTAGCTGAGTGGTTCCTTGAGAAAGAGGAATGAAGCGGGCTGGTTGGCCAGGCTGTATGAGCGAGAAATTATGCTTGGGAAATAGAGAGGGTCCTCCGTGGGCAAGTCTGAAAGGAGAAGGAAGAAATCTGGTCCAGGAGTGGAATATCTTTTGCCAAGATTTCAAAATTATTTCCTTACCCTTGTAAAGGTTTGTGACACCTATTAGAAGAGCAAATCACTCATTGTGTACAACCCAATTAATACGCTAATATATAAAATCCCTTTTTGGGGGGCCCTGCCAGACAGTGTTGGGGTGTAGAAATATATAAAATAACCTGTGATCTAAGTAAAGCATCCAATTTTGAAGTTTCAGGTCCAATTTGAGCCTTCTAGATAAAAAAAATGAAATGTATAGGCCTATGTATTCGCACGCGGTCAAAACCAGCCAAATGAAAAATTGGGGACGACATCAGAATTTGAGGTGATCTTTTTCGAAAGACATTTGTGAAAAATTTTGGGCGTTGACCCCCCTTTTCTTCCCGTTAAAAGATCGGGCAAAAGACTTACTTTAACCTCCATGGAAGAAATTTCCCCAAATCACAGTGGTATATGTAGAATAACAGAAAATGTTAATAGGGCCAACAGAAGAAAAAACAATAAATGTCAAAGACCGTGAGAAAAACAGGGTAGATAACCCTTGACTCTACGGTTGTTCCAGTCAGGAGTTACTGCACCTCCCCCCTCCCCCCCCCCCCCCCCTNTCCCATTTGTTAATTTGCCGGATCTCTGGAGCCTGAGCCTTAATCATGGTCCCTAATCGCGAGATTCTGTCGGTTTCCTTATCCCCGGGGCTTTCCCCAAACATCAGAAACACACTGAAGATTTACTAGAAAATTGAGGGCTGGAATTCCTAGGATATCCCAAGGAACGAGATTTGTCTGAACCCACAGAAGGTAAGCCTTCGCAAGAGTTCCTCTTTGGTTGATTTGAGTGACAAAGCAAAGTTTGCAAGCCATCTGTTCAAAGACTATTCTTGATCCTGAGCTCATGAGTCAGAGACTCCTCGCGATCACCCAGTTATTATGTTTGACCTACTTTCTTCTACGAGTAATAAATAGGCCAATTGATGCTAATAATGAGATTTTTAGCCTTGTGTGTGGTCAACTTTCCCTCACAAACCCAATCACGCGACTTCACTTTATTATCATATTATATAAGTGCCAGACGACCTGACCACTCTATAAATTTCTCAGCTTCCTAAGGAGCATACATCGTAATGTTCCGCCATCCTTTTTGGGTATGTGATAATGTAGTATTATTATGTGTAATGTGAACTTTGTATATTATTATCATGGCACTCCAAATACACAAATTAGCACAGAGAGAATGTGAATAAACTTATTTTTATCAGTTGCTGAAGGCTATTATCGGAACTTTTAAGCTGTGCTTAGAGATCACGAAAACAGAAAACAAGAAATTAAGATGTAAAGAAATATCAAATATTAATGTTTGATTCACCTTTCGCTGAAATAACAAAATGCGAAGCCTAAAAGAGAAACCTATAAGACCTAGTCTCTAAGTACAGTGGATTTATTCCGTTTCATAGTTTGATGTAGATTATTTTGTTTCGTTGTCCCTGAAGATACGTAATTCTCCACAGGCCTAAAAGAAACAAATTAACCTATTTGCGAAACAGTTTAACGCCAATAATTCCCGATCAAGATTTTCGTGATATCCTCCTCTCATCAAGACACCGCAAGCTTTTGTAAAATGCAGCGATCCTTGTTAATCACGTTGCTTATGTTAAAAAAAAATCCTTGTAAAAGTAATATGTTATTGCTGACTGTTAACAGCAAGGTTTTTCCCAGTGCCACCATTAAGAGTCGGAAGGAAGAAGGTACAAATCGGAGGGTTTTGTTGGGCTTCTGGGAACTCGTGACGTCAACCAAGACAAGACACATCTATAATCATTATTATTATTATTATTATCATCAAGAGGGTAAGATAGGCCATCGCTGGCATTCTCAGTGGTGGGCATAAGAGAATCTACATCCTAGGAGAGTCCTTATCTTCGACATCCGGTCCGTAGCCAAAGGCAACTAAATATCTCATCCTTATGTCGGACACTCGCCATAATTTTGTGCAATGACGTCAATGACTTCTTTACTGATTGCTGGTGTCCACAAGATGTTCAAATATTATGGAAGACCAACTTTGACATTTTGTTTCTAAAGTGAACTGGGAAGCTCTTTATTTTTCTTCTCCTTCTTCGCTATTGTTTGTAGAAGGTAAATTTTAGGGGTGAAATAAATACGTCCCTGTCGGAATCTTATTAGGATTTGTACAATTAATCAATTACGCTAAGTACTTGGTGCTTTCTTTTTTAAGGTTTTTGATATTTAGTTGGGTTCTTGTGTCTTCCGCGTTCAGTTTTTTTTATGGCTTCCTCTTCCGCGTGGGTAAGTTTCTCTGCAAGATCGTGAGTAACGTCTCTCTCTCTCTCGCTCTCTCTCTCTCTCTCTCTCTCTCTCTCTCTCTCTCTCTCACTCACTCACTCACTCANCTGTCTCTCTCTCTTCTCTCTCTCTCTTTTTTCTCTCTCTTTCTCTCTCTCCTCTCTCTCTCTCTTTTCTCTTCTCTCTCTCTCTTTTCTCTTCTCTCTCTCTCTTTTCTCTCTCTTTCTCTCTCTCCTCTCTCTCTCTCTCTCTCTCTCTCTCTCTCGCTGTGTCTGTTGCCCTCTCTCTGTTTTTGGCTTCAGTCCTGTTAAGGCGCGGAACCGTAGCGACTAACGGTAACTTTATAAGGTAAAGTACTGTTTTGATATATTTATACACTGTTATGAATGATAAGAACTTAATAATGACACAATCAGGATAATATAACAATCTGATAGTTTCACAGCAATGTATAACATCCAGCAATTTCCTAAGGATAAACTGTTATTGTTGTTGGTAATAGCAATGGTGGTGTTGTTGTTGTTGTTGTTGTTGTTGTTGCTGCTGCTGCTGCTGCTGCTGCTGCTGCTGCTGCTGCTGCTCCTGCTGCTGCTGCTGCTGCTGTATTAAATTGTTATTGTGTTTAAACCTGTTGTCACACCCATTTCTTCTTGCTGGCGCTATACTTGCTAATATTCGTCATTACAATAATGATTGAGTTCCTTTTTTTT
>JAWQUT010000001.1:1326988-1337515 GCA_033807755.1 Ellobium chinense
TGGGGGGGGGGGCAAGTATAGCAGTAACACAACGGCACCATTTCAACAAAACAGAATGATTGCCCTTAGGCTTTTCCGGCCCGCGTAGCCATCCATTAGTACTTTTCCATTCCAACGGCAGGTGGAGGAGTTCTCATGGGACAGCGGTTACTTTGACACTGTAGAATGGTAGGCAGACAGTACGTTTCTTGCGAAAAGTAATTCAGGAATATGTGGTAAGATGCCCAGCCCTTGTGGTAGAAAACTTCTAATTTTAGTTCCGACTATTTCACACATCACCTATCTTGAGAAGGGTACATAATAGCCGTCAGCCAGAAGGTCTGTTGACAAGTTTAAAAAGTTTATTTAACTGTAACTCAGATCACAACGGTGGTATGTGGGCGAACGACAGAGTAGATATACATTGGCAACGGATAGTACATGATACAGATAATAATAAAGACCAACGTCAGAGTCCTCACACATAACAACTAGATAATGAACGCAGTTTTAGCCTTTTTCGAAATTACTGCCTTTCTTCGCACATCAGTAAGCACTGCAGCACTCAGACCTTTAAGTATTGCATCGCAGCACTCAGACCTTTAAGTATTGCACCAATCTTTATAGTCTCTGCGTGTTTTGTTGTTTAATAGTGGAACTCTTTCGGCTTATTATTTCAAGTTATTTATGTTTATTAATCCCCAATGTTCTCGGAGCCTTATATTACTCTTATTAAAAAACATGCACTTTGGTAAATAATAGGAAACTCACTTACTCGGAGAACGAGACAACAGAAGATCTTCAGAGAAAGATACCGCGTCTAACAAGTCAGTGTTTCTGCCCTTTGACTTCCTGACACTCTAAAGGGGCTGAGCCACACTTGGGTCATGACTCCCAAGTGTCCTTCTGTTTTGGTTTTTTTTTAGCTTTGGAAACTGCTTACTTTATCGTGTCATGTTGAACTTGTGACTCTGATTTCACTCTTGGTATCCTCTCTATGTTAATCCATTTTGCTACTGCATTCGAACGCGCTTGTTACGAAATTTACGAAACTTTCAAAACAGTTTGGCATTTTAAAATACTATGCTACTTCGTAATGTCCAGAGGGTTGGTGAAAGCCAATGATTACTCAGGGACTTAGGTTTTGTTCGGGTTTTTTTCTGAAAAAGCAGTAATACAGTACAAAGCGTTTTAGGAATAAGCCTGTTCCAATGTGTATATATCGGAAAAGCTGATTTTTTTTTTCTATTAAAAGTAAGCGTTTCACTCAAAGACTTAAAGTCCGGGTATCTGGTTCGGTCACATCAAACTAGACTGACTAGTCTTTCTTCGATAACTCTCAGACTGAGCTGTTTGCCTTTCGTACAAATGTTGCTGTCTTTTGTAAAGGGGTCAGCTCCGTCAAGCAGTGAAATGGTGAGAGAGGACTCCATTTCATTTCATGTTCTCAAATTTTAGTGGCGATCCAGCACCCTGTTTTTGGTGCGTACTATTGTGAGATCTTCTGATAAAGAGACGCCAATCTCTATATGGTTAAGAGCCTAACAAATCTCAATTAGTCACTGCCAGTTTTTGTATATATGAGTCATCTTGCAAAGTTCATTTTAATATCCAGTGCGTGGGTACATGACGTTTTATCTTGATCCATGACATTTAAAACTGTAGGGAGCTCCACATGACTCTACATGTGTACCATGGTACCATGCTGCTTTAGATCCCTGACAGACCATAATCTGACAAGCAGGCCAGCGGTTGAACACTGTTGGACTCATAGCCTACGACGTGGTCTAAACCAGTGTCTCAATCATTACAAATGAAGATGAAGTGTATTCTCATATAATGATATTATATATAGTTTAATCACAAGTCCTTGGGGACATGTTGCGATTGAGAGGAGATGCAATTATTCAACAGTCTAAAGCAAAGTAATATGGAATGTTCTTTTATCAAGATAACATTTCATTTATGCAGAATGCAAGTAAGTGGGGTCAACTGTACTGAAAAGACCGGTCCACTCTTAAAAATAAAGGAATCCGTATGAACCGGTACGGATTCATGGGAGGGAGCTTTTATTTCTAAAGAGACTTTAAATCAGCTGTCTGATCCTGGCCACTTAAAGAAAGTAATTTTATTTTAAGCAGACATCTAAAAATGACAGGCAAGTGAAGAATTGGTTTCCCTTGAGTCTGCCCGAGAACACGGTGACACGGCCAATAGACATTCATTTGCGTCACCGCCACTGGCTGCCTGCGGCGTGTAACTGGTTTCCCACAGAAACAAAAATTAAAACTTAAATTTATTCCATTGCTTTTGTGGATATCTCGATGACAGTAGCTATGTCATGCTGATTTAGATCCTCTCCGAAAAGAATAATTGTGAACCGGCTCAGACTCTTGAGATATGTTTTTTTTTCGTTGCTGAATGTTGACTGTGGCTGTGTGAAAATCGGCATCCATTGCATACACTGTAAAGTGGAACTCGGCAACATTGCAGTCACAATCTACGGTTTCAGATTTGGCAGTAGATTTTTTTTTATGAACAGTCTTGTGTCGGAGGAAGATGTGGCAAAAATCAATTTTAGGGAGGGGGAGGGGCGGGAATGGGGTGTATCCTAATGAGTGAGGCAAAGATATAGTACGTATGGCAAACGACTTTCTCAAGTCTTTGCATTATTTCCTAGCTCTTCGGCATCAGTCGTAGCCATCTTGTCTTGCCTAAAGACTGATGTCTTCGTTGCTTAGGACCGCTCATAGAATAAAAGGACTTCCCCCCCCCTCTTTTCACGCACCCCTAGGGACCAAACAAACGTAGCCTTTGTCTTGATCATGTAATACGAGGTGCGGTCCAAAAGTCTCAGGAATATGACACGAAACTCTCTTATTCTGAGAGCGAGGCAACAGAAGATCTTCGGAAGGAGATAACCCTGTCTAACAAGTGTTTCGGTCCTTTGACTTCCTGACACTTCTAAGCTGCTGTGTGTGCTTCGGGAGGGATTTGAACCAGCAACCTCCAGTTTCTTAATTTCTCGCTTTACATCCTCTCTGTCACCGTGAAATCACACTGAAAGTTGAAGGACTTTGACTAATATGGTTCATAGGTTTACATTCGGTATTACATTCCTCTATTATCTTGAAGAAATCAACAGAATGGCCCCATTGCCGCACCAAGCCGAGAAGCACCTCTGAAAGTCTTTACATGTCAACATGTCAAGCACCATGCGAAATCTGACACCTTACAACTGATGGAGAAGTGCAAATCAGCCCTCTGAAATTAGTATGCATAAAGCGCAATAAGGAGACCACTGGCTGGAGACGGTAACTTGGGCATGGGATATTTTTTTCCATATCTTTGTTAATTTCAAGATGTTATTGATATTGCTGCAAAATTATTAATGATATTCCAGAAAATATGGATGTGCAAGTCCAGGCCTCTTTGTTAGTATTATTATTTTAATAATTGGTTCTCAGATTTATAAAGTCAAACAGCAGGAAACGGCCATAATGCCTTTTGGCCCAGAGTGTGGTTCGAGAGTTATCTTTCTTTACATATAAGGGAAATGATCCATTCTTGCTATGATAAGAGATCCCAACGTTAGTGCGCAAACTTTCCATGGTCAGTCTCGTCTGTTATTTAACACCAAGGTATCTGTGTCTACTAAGCGCGTTGTCTGTCTTGGCAGGAGACTTCATTTTTGTATGTTTTATGAGCACGAAGATTTCGGAATACATGTATTGCAAATTCATCTTTCCGGAGCAGCCAGCCAGGACAGACAGTCCCGTGTTGCTATGATCTGAAGGTAAGGCTCGAAAACGTAAGTGACTTAGTAACGCATGATAGGAGAACATTCCCGTAAAGTAAATACAAAATGGGCATCAACTAGTCAGTTTATCCACGTGGAAAGTATTTTTGATTTGCTTTTGTTTTTTTTATTTTTGTGTCGTTGGTTTTTTTTTGGAAAAACAATATGGTGAAATTTTTAAATGGAAGGGGAAAACCATAGTTAACACATTTTTTTTTCAACTATGATCACATTATTTTGGTCTCTTAACACATCTATTTGTGAAGTACATGTCATAAGTAGCTGCTGCAGTCCGTATTTGGAATGCCTGCTCTATCAGGAATAGTTTTGAGTTGTACGTCTATATTGTGAAATAAGTGCGTGTGAGTGTGTATGTTTGTGCTTGTGGTATGTCTGGTGTTTGAAGGAAATGTATGCGAATTTTTACGATGTAAAGCGCCTCGAGCTCTTCGGGGGTGAGGCGCTTTAAAAATTCTCTTTATTATTATTATTATTATTATTATTATTCGTTCGTAGCTGTAGGGAAGAAATCTGAAACATTCATATTCGTTTATAACTCTTTTTATCACAAAATGTTCTATTGTTTACGAACTGAAAACCCATAAACTAATAGTCTACTCAGACTAAAATGTTCCCCTCCAAACTTCATTTTTGTTCAAATCGATTTGGTGGCGAAAAAGGAATGTCTAAA
Organism: Ellobium chinense; assembly: GCA_033807755.1. Taxonomy (NCBI): domain Eukaryota; kingdom Metazoa; phylum Mollusca; class Gastropoda; order Ellobiida; family Ellobiidae; genus Ellobium; species Ellobium chinense. Next base: position 1,331,458 of record JAWQUT010000001.1, read on the forward strand.
AGATATGGGCGCGTTCGAAAAACAAAAGAGGTCGGAACCCAGAACACAAGTTGCCAGCGGGCAAGGAATATTGTTTTCGAATGGACTTATTAAAATGAGATTACTGAAAGTATAGACTGGTCCGCTGGCCCGCGGGCTCGCCAATAAGTGGCCCATGAGCCAACAATAAATGGCCCGTCAAGGGTATAAAGCATGACCTCCAGAGGCACAATGAACTATTACTCTTGTTTATAGTGAATTACTGTAATGGGTACTGGCCTTTAGTCAGTCAGTACATTTTGCATGCAAAGTCAGGCATCTATCTATCTATCTATCTATCTATCTATCTGTCTGTCTGTCTGTTTGCCTGCCTGCCTACCTGCCTGCCTGCCTACCTGCCTGCCTTTCCGTCTGTCTGTCTGTCTGTCTGTCTGTCTGTCTGTCTGTCTGTCTGTCTGTCTGTTTTACTTTCACGCCGCGTGACCGAGGGTGGGTCTGGGAGGAGAGGAAGAAGGGAAAAGTCCCCCAGATCTTCGTAGGTTTGATTCAAATAAAGTCACAGTACTTTGTTTCTTTCTTTCTTTCTTTCTTTCTTTCTTTCTTTCTTTGTTGTAATTTTCTTGGAAGGTTCCCATCGCCTGCCACAATCAAATTTTTTTGAATGTTTTCTTAAGAATTTCACTTGCAGTGCGTTTTGAAGCATGTCTGCGTCCAACATTTGTGTGATGGTTTTGAGAATAAGGGCGTATGTAAATCTATGTCCTGTATTTCATAAGTGCTGCTCAGCTGCTCAGCAATAATAAAGGTTTTCGTAAGGTGAAGAGTTAAATCTTCCTGTTCTAATTTCATACAAGTGCTATCAATTGCCATCAAGCCAAAAAAAAAAAAGGTAAAAGTCAAAGATTTTTTTTTCTGTTTTATTTCCTGTCGTCTTCTTTTTGCCTCATTCTTCCTACAAAGCTGTTCGTTAACAACAAGGAAACAGAAGTATTTTTACGACACAGTAATATTCTTTTATCTTGTGAAAAAAAAAAACAAGCTTGACATTAATAAGCATTCCATAAATAAAATCCTCCGACGTCAAACCTCCGGTGGCAGCATGAGTTTTCTTTTCACTCTGCAATGCCATATAGCAAAAAACAAAAATGGTGGTCAGTTTTAATTTACGCTATATAAAATCGAACGGTCTTTACGTAAAGCAGTGAGACCATCTAGCATATCGCCAAGCTGATTCCACATTTGCCTAAGTCATTTTATTGATGATGTGAGGCGTTTATATTACTATGATCGTCTATTTATCTTTTTTTTCCTATGAAAGTAAACGTGGAGTTTTGACTTGTTATTATTTCCCCATTTTACAGCTTAACCACATTTGTGTCATTGTTATGCCTTGAGGGAAGGCACTACCCTTATCCAGAGACTATAAGGCACATGACTTGGTGTGCAACTTATCCCCATGAGTGCACTGGATTTCTATACAAAATTGCACACCAAAATGCTGAATGGTACATTCTTCTCCCTCAAGGGTGATGATCTTAGAACAAGTGTCATTAGCTACGACACCAGTTGTCCCACACCAGATTTCACCCACGTCTGTTAGACACCTTTATGCGTGATCCTATGAAGGTTGTTTTTTTTTGTCTTGACACAGAATTATCTGAAACTGTCAACACCTTTTGATGTTAAATGGAATAACTATTTATCTAGACAGGAAATCGGGAAAAGATTTCATAGGATCATGCATAAAGGTGTCTAAGAGACGTGGGTGAAATCTGGTGTCAGACAACTAGTGCCATCGCAAATGACAGTTGTCCTAAAGTTGTCACCCTTGAGAGAGAAAAACGCACCACTCAGCATTTTGGTGTGCAAGTTTGCGTAGTAATCCACTGCATTCACGGTGATAATTTGCATATCCTGTTATGCGCATTACAATCTTGGAAAAAGGGTAGTACTCCCCTTGAGCGACAGGTTGAGAACGCTAAATTTCTCAAAACCTCAAAAAATGGCCGCCGAGGCAAAGATGGAAAGAATGTGAAGTAATGTTTTACATAGTGTTTTTGTTTTTCCGATGAATTCAGAAGGGTTTCAGGTTTCCTTTCCTTCGACGTCTGGGATTTCTATTTAAAATAATCACATCTCAGAAAACGAAATATTACACTGCCTTAAAAAGACATTATCAAACCCAAATATTCTGATAGATGCCCCGAAGGAACAACCATTTCTGATGACGTCAGTAAGTTTGTTAAAACCGGTCTCGTAGGCACCTCTGATTAATCTCTAACCAAAATTGAATCTTGGCTGGTAACGAGACTCTTGCTCTAACNACTATAATGCACATGAATTGGTGTGCAACTTATCCCCATGAGTGCACTGGATTTCTATACAAAATTGCACACCAAAGTGCTGAATGGTACATTCTTCTCCCTCAAGGGTGATGATCTTAGAACAAGTGTCATTAGCTATGACACCAGTTGTCCGACACCAGATTTCACCCACGTCTGTTAGACACTTTTATGCGTGATCCTATGAAGGTTTTGTTTTTTTTGTCTTGACACAGAATTATCTGAAACTATCAACAACTTTTGATGTTAAATGGAATAACTATTTATCTAGATAGGAAATCGGGAAAAGCCTTCATAGGATCATGCATAAAGGTGTCTAAGAGACGTGAGTGAAATCTGGTGTCAGACGACTAGTGCCATCGCAAATGACAGTTGTCCTAAAGTTGTCACCCATGAGAGAGAAAAATGCACCACTCAGCATTTTGGTGTGCAAGTTCGCATTGTAATCCACTGTATTCACGGTGATAATTTGCACATCCTGTTATACGCATTACAATCTTGGAAAAAGGGTAGTACCTCCCCTTAAGCAACAGATTGAGAGCGCTAAATTTCTCAAAACCTCAAAAAATGGCCGAGGCAAAGATGGAACTAAAATGATGTAATGTTTTACGTATAGTGTTTTTGTTTTTCCGATGAATTCAGAAGGGTTTCAGGTTTCCTCTCCTTCAACGTCTGGGATTTCTATTTAAAATAATCACATCTCAGAAAACGAAATATTACACTGCCTTAAAAAGACATTATCAAACCCAAATATTCCGATAGATGCCCCGAAGGAACAACCATTTCTGATGACGTCAGTAAGTTTGTTAAAACCGGTCTCGTAGGCACCTCTGATTAATCTCTAACCAAAATTGAATCTTAGCTGGTAACGAGACTCTTGCTCTAACTCAAACATCGAGCAAGGTCAGATCTGAGTGGATGGGAATGTAAGTGAGATAATACTATGAAGCGGCGTTACGCGTTTCTTCTATAACCGTTACGAAATGTAAAAAGCGATGTTTTTGACAGGTCGAGAGACAAAGGGTGTCATAATAACAAAATGGCGATAATGGACGCTATGACAGGTTTTCAGTAAGGGTTTCGTGTTGACGAGTAAATGAATTAAAGTTAGTACTGTTTTCGCCGTGAGGTGTCGGGTTTGAGAAGGGACTATAGGAGATGGAGCGTCCGAAGAGGGGACGGGGGAGGGGGGGAAGGGGGCTGGTGAACGAGGAACATTGAAGGAGAGAGGTGTTGTTTTTTTTTAGATTCCTGTGATGACAGATGTAAATTACGAGGATGGACCCAAAAGAATAGGTCTGGTAGAGATGAGTGATAATGGAAGATGGAAGGGAAGGGGGGTAAAGATGCGAGAGAGCAGATAAAAGAAGAGAGAGCAAGAGAGGGAAAAGAGAGAGAAGATAAAAAAAAATAATAATATAGAAAGCAAAATCAATGGAAGTGCAAAAGCTGAAATGAGACCACACCGGAATCGAAGGGGCTGGTGAGTATCTAGACCAAAAGAACTCCCCAAAAAGATATCAGAACAACAAGGTCTTTAGAAGACTCCGTGAATTAAAAACTTTGGAAGGTGGCTATACCTAAAGCCCCTTCATAGACAATATGATGAATAGAGAATACAGAATTTGAGGTCAATGTATTAGAGACTATAGAAATAATGTGTCTAACTTTGCGCGTTCACGGTGGCAACACGAAACCCCCCAAAACAACATTGATGTTTGCCGTAGTTACTGCCAAGTCGCAAAGTGAGACAGCACTGTGCTTATTGTTAAAGGCTGTATTCCTTGGATAAGATCGTATACAAAAAAAATCTGTATCTGAAAGATGAAAAATATTGTTTCAGATTTCCCAGATCTCGTTAAATTGATTAGTGTGACAGCCTAGTTTAAATTTAGAAATGAATTATAGTCTAAACCTGTTCACACCAATACAATTTTACGTCCCCCAATTTTTGCTTGAAATTTGCTTTTTGCTGCACACATAATACTGATAATAAATGAGAGCTTGCGCATTAACGAAGGGATCTGTTACCGTCGTAAGAATTACTATACAGTTAGTGTATTGTTTTCACTATATGAACTGGGTGTTTCGCCCTGTATTAGAGCAGACAGACCACTATAGGTTGCAGGAGCCAATTTGTAAGGGCCTATTTGAGACATTTGATAAAAATTTCTTCTCAAACCACAGGAAAGTTCCGAGATGGCCAAGACTAGTCTGCAGGTCTGGTGCCACCACTGTGTTCAAATTAAATACTATTTACAGTGGGGGTCCTTCATTTAGACTTTTCACAATTTCAAATTACATGAAAAGGGGCTAAAATATGTGGCTTTCTTTGGCAGATCACAGGCCCGCACAAATGAAATCCGCTGAAGCCATTGGGAAACACTGCCTGTAACAATTATTTTTTAACAAACCTAAGACTGAATTTCATCACTTTTGCGGTGTGGTTTCATGTTATATGATAATTTCTATACCATCCGTCCAAAAGACAGATTTTATACTCTGTAACTATCGACTCTGATAGTCCATATTTTTTGTACCAGTTAGGCTTCTGCAACCTTAACCCGTGCGGCGATGATCAATTTTAGTTAAATGCGGTGATGATCGGGTCTTATAAGACCCGATCACCCGCTTAGAGCCAGTGATGATCGGGTCTTATATGACCCGATGACTTTTTTGAGGAAATGATGATCGGGTCTGATAAGACCCGTGTGTATTGTCTACATAACTTTAAGCTGAGTACCCATAGTGGTTATTTTGTGCCATGGCTGCATCGAGGGAGGAAGAGGGATGAGTACTCTTTAGATTACTTATCGTTTATAAATCACATTGTAGGCTTACATTAAGGTGGATAGGTCCATGGTTTGTTTCTCCGTTCACGTTTACGCATTCTATCAATACAGTGACGGTTAGCATGTAGCCTAGGTGAGCTCATGACCTTTTAACCCGTGCGGCGGTGATTGACTTTACTGGTTACTCACTCCCGTGATCGGGTCTTATAAAATCCGAGTGTGTTCTCTACAAAACTAAGCTGAGCACACATTGTAGTTATTTTGAGTCTTTTATACTATTGGGTATTGCATCCAGACTAGCAAAGTTTACTCTTAATTTGTCATTTTTTGGAGGAAGAATGTTGAGTAATCTTTAGATTAATTATCATTTGTCCTACTGTAAGCTTAAATTAATATGGGTTGGCCCAAGTTTTGTTCTCAGTTAACTGTTTACTCCTGAGGCCATCGACCTGGGGGATACTTAGAAGAAAAAGTGGACTTCGCAACTCCTTGATAGACTGCAATATCAATATTATTATATATGGACAGGGATGCATGGCTTGTGAACTGGGTCGCAGCTGCTCTTCCTTCTATTGGGTTCATGGATGTCTGAATCCATGTATTTATGGCCAAGATTGCCTCAGGGATATCCTCTTTCACCTGTACTCTTCCACATCCACACTGCTAGGATGACAAGGATTAAATGTAATGGTCCAGGAAGGACATTAATGTTTGTAGACGATATCCTCATATATAAGACTGCCCCAGATAGGCTGCAGATGGTCACAAGCATTCACGAAATGATGCAAGCCATCGCTTAGTGGAGTGATGAATCTAGCTCACAAGACAACCCGCAAGAGGTCAGCTCTTTAAATAATCACATAGTCTTGGCTGACCTCCCCGTCATCACCTTCCAGAAACATAACATAGAAAATGCACAGAATTAAATATCCCGGGGTGACCTTT
>JAWQUT010000001.1:1348416-1363065 GCA_033807755.1 Ellobium chinense
AAATAAATACGACTTTATTTACCCCGTAGGGAAATTGTTTTACAATGTCATACAGTGTTAAACATCTCATTCATAATACAAACACATATAACAATACACATCATACATGTAAATACATAATATTACAAATGAAATGCATAACAAAGTCAAACCACGCTTTCAGAGAAAAAGCTCTATAACCACTTTCTTCTATTTGGCTTTGTAAATCTGTGGAGAAATTGTGGACAGACTATCAACTGCAGAGTTTGGGATTGAGCGTGAGAAATTTTATTGATATCATAGTCTAAATAATTTCCAGGACTTTGGACATGATGTCTATTAAACTATAACATTGGCAATGTCATCGAAGTAACGAATGTAAAGAAGATAATAAAGATAAGCAAGTTACCGACACCAGCCTGTGGTCGCATTTATTGTTCCTAACGCAACCTAATTTGAACGGTTTTGAATTGCCTTTATTTGTCAGATAAGATGTGAGATGCAACATATCGCAGAATATGGCCGAATGCCTCTGGGAACTCTGGTGTTACATTTTGTTACATGAAATGCTGAAACAGATCTGCTGTTAAAAACTACAAAAGGGACAGAGAGACAAACGTAAGGTATGCCAGAACATCACGAGCGCCACCTAGCAGATTCAATAATGTACAGGGAATTATATTCAAGCTAACAATGCCTTTGTGTTCTTCATGCAAGAGTGCAATGACGCGTTCCCGGAGAACGAAGGGTACAACCACACGAGTACCCCACAACAGACAACCATTGTCAACACAGAGTTCTGCTTTCCTGAAGAAGAAAGGTTTAAGATCATCATCAACTTTGTCTGGCCATCCATGGACAGTGAAGTTGTAGGCTTTGCGCAGAACAGGATCACCCTGCGTTTCTTCTGCAGTCAGTGAGCTACACACAGGAGTGTTGTCGATGACACTGAATACATTGAACACATCTTGAGGGAAAGGGACACTGTTTGGATGGTCAGGTAATGGAAGCGACTGAGAGCATCTGCGTTGCTTTCCGAGCCTCCACGGTAAACAAGCTCATACATACATGCTGAAAAGATGATCGCCCAACGTTGCATCCGAAATGACGCTCGGTATGGCAAGGCCTTGTTCGGACCAAACAGACCAAGCAATGGCTTGTGATCAGTGAAAATCCGCATATTGTTGTTTCCGTAGAGATATTTGTGGAACTGTTCAACACCGAAAATGATTGACAGTGCTTTACGATCAATCTGGGCATAGTTTTGCTCTGCTTTGTTCAGTGAGCGAGAAGCAAAAGCAACAGGCTTCTCGAAGCCATGAGATGCATCACATGCAAGAACAAGCTTCTTTGTTGGACCAAAATGAACCAGGAGTGAGTCGGGGGTGAGTCTTTTCTTTGACTCGGCGAATGCTTGCTTTTCTTTCTCCCCCCAACGCCACTTGTGGTCCCTTTTCAGAAGATCGTACAAGGGTGCCAGGTGGTGAGAAAGATTATGTATGTATCGGCCATAGTAGTTCTGCAGACCCAGGTAAGCCTTCAACTCAGGTGTTCTGAGGGTCTGAAGCTTCCTGATTGCATCAGGCTTCTCAGGTTGTGGTTGCAGACCGTGAGCGTTGAGTCGATTGCCCAGGAAGTTGACCTCCTCCTGGAGAAACTCACACTTGTTTTTTGGCGGATTGTAAGTCCTCTGTCCTTACAAATTCGAAGAACTTCCTAAAGAGAGTTCAAGTGCGAATCATCGTCAGGGCCCGTAAGGGCCAGGTCATCGAAGTATATTGCGCAGTATGGAACATGCTTGAAAACACTCTGAATAGTGCGCTGGAAAATGGCTTGACATGAAGATATGCCAAAGGGTAGCCTTTTGTAGCGAAAAAGACCGCAATGAGTATTGATGGTAGTAAGATCTCGTGACTCAGGGTCCAATTCCAGTTGAGTGTAGGCGTGACTGGAATCGATACGAGTAAATTTACTTCCCTTTAGCCTTGCAGTCAGCTGTGTTCCAAACGAGGGATTGGGTATTCGTCCTGCTGGATCACTTGATTCACTGTGACGTTGTATTCTCCACGAATGCGAATGGAATTGTCCTTTTTGAGGATTGGGACCACTGGGGTGGCCTTCTCTGAAAAATTTACCTTTTCAACAATGTCACACTTCTGAAGACGTTTTAGTTCTTTCTCTATCCCCTCACGTAATGCAAAGGGAGGCTGACGTGCCTTGATAAACTTCGGCGTGGCACCTGCCCTTGTGTGAAGTTTCACCTGATGTCCCTTCAACAGACCCGCATCTTCACTGAAAATAGAGTGATTGTCAAGAAGGATCTGGTTTAGTCTGCAGCCTGTTGGATCATTGACACTGAGAACTGTCATCTACTTTTTGCAACCAGTAGCAGCCTAGAAGCGGTGGACCGCTACCATCAGCGATGACAAGTGGCAGACTGAATCTTGTCATGGTATTTCACCCGAACGACTCGTTCTCCCAGAACACGAATCGTGTGACCAGTGTATGTTCGCAGGGTGATGTTACTGCTCCATAGGCCTGTAGCCTTGAAGAAAGTGAAGTCGTCATCAGCAATGATGACAGTCACTGCTGCACCAGTGTCTACTTGGAAGGAAATGTCAACATTGTCAACAGACAGCACATAAGTCATGGGACTTTCTTTTGTTTGTCAGAGCATGCAAGTCATAGCATGAAGCGTTGTTATCTTGGACGTTTACTTGATTGGTTCTGAGACTTACTGACGCCTGTTGATGTTTCCCCTTTGATTTGGGAGCTGATCGGCACACACGAGCCAGATGACCCATTTGATTTCAGTTGTAACACTCTGTACTTTTGTGAGTGCAAGAAGGAGCAAGATGTTGACCACCGCACCTATGGCATTTTGGACCCCCAGACTTTGTAGTGGATATCGACCTTCCTTGGCCTGGACCATGGTTATTTTGCTTTCTGTGACGTTTGGAATGTACAAGGTGTACAGAATTACTAGAATCAGCACCGACCGAAGAATTGGCAAGTTCCTTAGCTCCAGCTTAAGTAAGCGTAGAGGTCTGTGAAAGATCAATAGTGAGCCAGCACCACGAACCTCAACGCAAGTCGCATTTTGAAGGATTTAACCTAATAATATCATCAAAAAGTGCCGAGTTTCATCTTTAATTTGATACTAATATCGATCAAATCCATCAAGCCATCACAAAGTTATGCGATATTAAAGACACCTACCCCCACGTCAAATTCGGAAGCAACTTCCGAGAAAATCGCCTTTTAAGATGGCGGTGCGTTTTTTCGCGTTCGGCATGGGGGTCCCTTCTTTCACTCCCTAGCAACGGGTATTTAGAGTTAATCTATAAGGATGAAATTTGGCATGATTACGTATAAGGGATTGATAAACTTTCTATCAAAAATCTGCGTATTTTGACTCAGCCATCTATAAGTTATAGTGAATTGATTTCACCCTACTTTATAGTCCAAGAATGAGTTGCAAACAGTGCAAACTAAACAGATTACGTTTGTGCTTTTTTCTTCAATGTAAGGGCCTCAATCTCGTTCTTTACTACTTAGAGTGTTTTTATAACTGGCTTTTCATAAATAACACCATGATTTTGATTTAAAATCAATTAGTCATTGTAAATTATATCCTCATCTCTGCCATTTAGGAAAGGCAATAACCAAGTTAAAAACACGTTAAAACAGACAGTAACGCAGATTAAATCAGACAATTGTCACAAGCCAAGGAAACATTGTTTGATTTAGAGAAAAAAAAAAGCTACATCAACCATGAATGAAAAGTAATGAATTTTATTGAAAAAGGATAAGGAAAAAATAATGAATAGAGTCCAACTTACCCAAAGATGCCTACTTAGTAATCCATACACGAAATATCACCACTTGAGATATGAATTAACTAACACTTACTGGTAAAGCACAATCAACAAGTTATTTTGTACATCAAACTGTCCTGCCCAACTTCTCCAATCCAGGTCCATTAAGATAATATTTTCTAAAGCTACCAGTTTATGCAAAAACTTTGATAAAGAAAACATGAAGCCGACTGAGAGAACAGCAGACCAAGAAATAAGAACTGACTGCTACTATATTTACCACATGCAGGCCCTGCTGTCTCCTTTGAAACTCTTATAAACAGCTGACACTGTCTAGTCTTGCCTAGCCTAGTCTAAGCAAACTAAATACTGCCACTACTACTAGATTAACTCTGCTCACACAGCCATAGGTTACAGCTATCACATCAGAATGATTAAACTTATCACAGTAAAAAAAGAAAGGCAAAAATTCCATGCTGACCAGTTGTAAACCACGTGCTGGCCAATAACACAAAGACTGGAAAGAGCTGCGCGAGGATTGGCTGAATCTATTTCCGTCAACCAATCAACGCGTACAAAACAAAGTCTTGGCAACAAAGCCACTTTTGTTTATTATTTTAGACGTTTTCATTGGCCAGTTTGAAGATAGCAGCTAAATTTAGTAGCTTGACTAATACATTGTCAAAGAGAGGAGCTTTCCACCTTTCCAACGATACCAAATAATCGGTACTTGTTAGCCTGCGTGATCTGCGGAGAGCGAGCAAAGTGGGACCCATTTCGGGGCAAATTTCGACAGATTTTGCTAAGCAAGTCAGACCCCCCTTACTTTTAACGATCAAAATAATATACTTAGCAACATTTTTAAAGACTATGCTTCATATATGATGTACAGAAATGGCTAAACTATCACACTCATCAAAAAACAAAAATGACCCAAAAAATCGAGTTTTCACCTTTGAACGCGATTTTCTGGATTCGGGTGGTTGCGACTTGCGTTGAGGTTCGTGATGCTGGCTCACAATAGCTTTCTTTAATGTCAGATCCTTTTCAGAAAGGAGAAGCCGTTGGATGCGCTCGTCACTGATGCCCCGGACAAGGCGTTCACCAAGCCTATCCTCCAAGGTCGTACCAAATTCACAATGCTCGCTGAGACTCCGAAAAGCAGCCACAAACTGTGCAACTATCTCTTGTGGCTTGCGGAACCGTTGCTCAGATTTGGTACGTTGCAGAAACTTAGGTGGTTTCGGCTCATGGTGGGCCAGAAGCAAAGCACATAGTTCATCAAATGACGTTTCTTTCACAGTAGCAGGAGCACACAAGTCTTTCAGTAATCGGAACTGCTGTGACCCAACCAGGGTCAGGAAATTGGCTTCTTCTTGCTGACATCGGTGACACTGTTTGCCTCGAAATAGACGTCTAAGCGTTCCTGCTACTCTGAAAATGTTTCTGTAGTATTATACGGCTTAATAGTCCTAAATAACAAAGCCATGACGTAGTGACCAGTTCTCGATAACCCAGTTATCTGTGTGGATGTAGATCTACGAGGCTTTGTTGGGAGCTAAGAGTCTATCTGCTTGAATGGTTTATCCTCGTCGCCAAATCTGTGATGTATTATTACCAACTAAGAACGAGTAGTCTAACGGTAACAAGACCACCTCAAACACGTCCACATGGTGCTGATAGTTTAATCCATAGATACAAAAGGATAAAAAAAATACTCATGTCACGTTGTGCGGATTTTAGGAAAGATTATGATATACGAAGGAAAACAAGTTGCCAATGAGTCTGCATATTTAAGGAAGGCTTTTGATATGCCAGAGGATAATGTGATACACTACGAATACCATGCTTAAAGAATGATTTGTGACAAAATGCAGATTATTTTTTGACGTCCCGACAACCTGCGATTCAATAACAAGCCTTTCATACGGTACGATGATGAAATGAAAACATGCATAATGTATATATTTTTAGCAAATGAAGAGAAATTGACCTAGCGCTACTCTAGCCCAAGATATAGTTATTTCATCTGACAGGTGGTCAATTCCCTTGTTATGAGAGAATAAACTGTCTATCCTGGCTAGCTTTGAAGTTTGATGACACAGTGGGCTGTTTGCAGTATTGTCTCTATGAGACATAGCCGATAGAGGGTGTCTTCGGTGAAGATATGACATACAAAGAACAAGTTGTGAAGGCATTCTGAGCTTTGATAACATACAGAGAAAACTCCATCCCTCTGCATTCTTACTGTTGGCACTCTCACTAATGGAACAGCACCTGTATAAGTGTACATCTAGCTGGCTTTTAGACAAATACCTTTGTTGAAATGTAATAGCCTCACTACTGTAACAAGTGTCGCCACTTTGCTAATTCGTACCATCATTAGTCAAAAACCTTTGTCTCATACATATCCACAGAGATTTGTCAGTCACTGTGTATCACTGTCTGTCCGCTATCCCACTTGGATCTCACAAGTATATTATTACTATCCAACTATTTTCAGGTTCAACGTGATCAACGTGAATCTGGGTCCAACAGCTACTACATCAACGACGAACGTGAACGTGAACGAACCTACAAACTTTGTTTTCCGGGGCAAGATCGATAATATCATGCGCTACCAGGAGAAGAAAACCAAGAAAGATGAGGACAGCGATAATGAAAGTGATGATCCCAGTCCAACCAATGAGGATGAGGAAAGTGAGAGTGCTGAAACCCACTTATAGTTTAGATAAAATTATGGAACCATGTAGTCAGCTACATAAAATAATGCTCTTGGCTAGTGTGATTTCATGATTACAAAAAAAAAACGTATAATCTTGAACATTTAGAGAATCATCTTTATTGATGTACAATGAGACAGTGAGACAACCCGTACGTGTGATCTTGTGAAGAAATAAGGCAGACCATGGAGAGTTGACTGTTATTGTCATCAACCGGTTTGGAAAACAACAAACCCGCGATGATAGTAACCTCGATACATATATGATTTGAAGATCGTGGGTTCGAAAACATTCCCATGGTGCACTGATCGTGGGATAGCAGTTGTCTTGAAGTCAATGAAAATGAAGTTTATGTCGCTAGACTAAGACATGAAATATTAGGTTTTGAATATGATAAGGGCCATTCCATATTGAATGTTTGTGTGATGCGGAAATCGAGGGCAAAATCATTTCTGTACACAAAATTTCTGTACTCTCCAATTTCAATTTTCACAGATCATTTAGTGGTGCAAAGAGGCGACCCACTGCTACTCCAAATAACTAAATTAATATATCTCGGATCAGAACGATGTTGGTCAAAACTTTTTTTCTTCACACAATGAAAGCACATAAATATCCTACCGTTGACCTCAGTTTGCATAAAGCCTTGTTTTAACAGGCATTCTTTTCATTCACATTTCTTTCAGTGCAGTTGATTATAAAAGTGGGAATCTGGCTAAAGGAAGTGAAATGTATTTGTCAGAATGTCAGTAATCAGTGCAATGTCACCATGTGTTCTCATGTAAGCTGAAAATATTCTTGAGTGACCTGAACTACCAATGCATTAATGTCGTGACTTTGCATGAGTGGGTATGGGTATGAGTGGGTGAATAATATAATATACTTATATATATTACTGCTGTTCTATTGCATTCAAAATGTGAATATGTTGGTCGTAATCTAAGTTTGATATCAGATAAGAGTTTAATCCAAATGAAAAAAACAACCTGAAGTGAGATTATTCGCCAATTAAAGAATTGCAAGGTAAACATGTTTAATAATCGGTTTACTAAGTCCAAATATTTGCAGGACGTTGGCAAAGTATATGAGTGTAAGCATTCGTCTGTGCTCATATGAGAACAGTCTTTTGAGTGGGTTTTAGTTGATAGCAAGATGTTAGCGTATCATGATAGGTATGACAACATTTCAAAAATAGGCGAACAGTTGCCTCCGGAGTAGGTTTGCTTTCGAAGGTATTTCTGCTTTTGATTTTGTAACTACCTTAAAAAGTTTTAAATACTTTCTGAGGATAGTGGATCAAAATATAATCTATGATTAAAACGACTTCTGTTGATAATCCATGAAACACTAATTCACGAAATTACTTTCCTTTATCTCTGTTTTTTTCTTTCCGTGCAACGAACATAGTACAAATTCCTTTGTGCCACATTCAGTCAGAGTAGTGCGAGATTCTCCGTCACAGTGACTAAAAAAAAATATTGTACAAATTGGAAATCTAATGTGAAGCACGGTGCACATTATGCTTTTATGAGTGAGAGGACACAGGGTCGAAGTGAATGAGTTTGGCGTGTGACTGATTTTTTCTATTGTGACGATGACCATGAACTCTTATGTATGTCACGTGTCTGGATGTCTGGATGCATGCGAAGTGTATTATTGTCTTTTGCTATGTCGTGATCTCGTATAACTACCGTTATTATTATTAGTGTGTACATGTGTTCTGCAACCAAGCCAATGTTCCATTTTATAGATGATAAATCGTATCTTATCTTATTCTATCTTACTAATGCAAACTTACCGTTTGTTAATTGATAAGGTTGATTTGAACATGTCTTGTTAGTACCATAATATCTCACTGTTTCTGTAATGTTATCAATCAACAAACCAGTATCTGACATTTTTTATTGGAATATAAATGACTTGATATATTTTAACACTGCATTAAGTATTTACGATGTGTTGGGGCAAGAAAACGAATTCTCATAAACTAGCAAAATTTGAGGGAATTCGTTTAAAAAGTGGTTACATGGCATCACAATTGACAAATATGTCGTATTCCACAGTTTTCCTGAAATACAAACTATTTGTACATTGTGCCCTATTTGTTCTCAGAAATGGAGATGTTTACTTTTTTTTTTTTTTTGAAGTGTGCAGCGCATTTGGACTTTTGTATAGATGGATCCCAATGCGTTCTTCCCTTCCTCTTCCTCCTCTTCCTCCTCCTTCTTCTTCTTCTTCTTCTTGTTCTTCTTCCCCTCCTTCTCCTCCTCCTTTTTCTTCTTCTTCTTCTTCATCTTCTTCATCTTATTGTTGTTGTTGTTGTTGTTGTTATTATTATTATTATTATTATTATTATTATTATTATTATTATTATTATTATTATTATTATTATTATATTTATCCAGTATCCAAATTATTTTTAAAAATTGAATCATGCATTAATTTGTTTAAGGAATATCAACTGTTAACCCTCTACAGCCCAAGCACAGAAATACATGAGCATAAAAAAGTATTTTGCACACAGATAATCGTAATAGGATCCAGAAAGAAGATTAAAAAGTGTCAAAATAACATTTAGACAAATATTTACTACGTAATTGTATGTATCATACTGATACATTGGAACATAGAGAAACGAATATTATGTATCATATGTGTTCACTCGAATGGTGTATGAAACTCCAGGAAACAATTACGATCCTTGTTGAAGCACAACTGAATGCCACATTTCCTGCACTGCTCAAAAGATGACAATCCGCGTGTGGCATTCAGTAATGGCAGGTGGTCGTAACCGTCGTAGCGGACATCGCTGATGGGAGTGCGCCGAATCTTATTTGGTACTGGTGGTCTTGCCGCAGATGAGGGACGGCAAGCCCTCCTGGCGGTGTTTATAAATAGGTCCAGTGGCAACCTTAGCTTGGAAGTCTGTCAGCTTTATTGACATTTCTCCCAAAAGAGTGCATTGTTGCCTGTACCACAGCTATTATGACGAGATGGTAAAACATGCGCATGCACTATCTCTTTGTGCGCATGTGAAACTTGTATAGAGCAACCGGGAAATCCAGCAGATTCACTCTTGCTTGAAGTTGTTGTATTCTTTGATCATGTTGGGACAGTTGATGAGGATACGAGTTCCATTCTTTGTGTACCATCTATACACTTCCCTCATAGACTCAACACCAACATGCGAGGAAGCAGTGTCCACGGCCTTGTTGTCGTACCACCCGACGGCTACGACCTGAGAGTCAGCCTCCACAAGATGATCACTGGCACCTCTCCCATCTTTCTTCAATTGTTTCTCTGACTTCAGTTCACATCCCTTCACACGACTGGACCTGCTCCTCCATATTTTGAGTTCATGGCTGTGAAGAGGTATGTTGTCTTCGTCGTCTGCTGCTGCAGTCTCGGGTTAGTGCTCAGAGCGTTGTTGCTGTTGTTGCAACTGTGCCAGTAGCACATTATCTTCATCATCTGATGGCATCCATGATGGCCCAGAGATATCTCTGCGCCTTGGAACCCGTGCGTAGATGGGTGTTCTGGTAATTTCTTTGGAGTAGGATGCCGATCATCATCAGAGTAGTCATCATCGCTATCGTTGGTAAGCTCAGGCATGTAGTCTTCATCATCTGTTGTCAGACATCTCAACAATTCTTGAGTTCTTCCTGGTAGAATAGTGTGGCCCTAGTAGTCAGGTAGCTGCTGTGTGATCTAGCAAATCATAAGTTATTAAGTTTCAATAGGAGCACTCCCTGAACTTGTGTGTCATGATTATATGATACACTGGGCCATGGCAATGAAAATACTGTACACAATCCCTTGTTTCTTTAACCACCAGACATGTAGCATGTGACATTATACGCCGATACGGACGATAATAAAGGGCTTTTAAATTTTGATCTCTAATGGTTCCTTTATGGCACATTAAGTAGACATGCACATATGTTATTTCCTGGTGTTATGATCATATTGGAAGTTACTAATTGGACGTGAAATTCACATCCGACTCTAGTTTATACAAGGCATAGGATCATAAAAACACGAACTGCGCAGGTATACCATTGTCACAATGATCCATGACTGGATGCTCCAAACTTTAAAAGGTAACTCAGTCATATCTTCAGAAATACTTTTTTTTTTACAGTTTCTTTTGTAGTATATGACACACGGAAGGCACTCTGTGGCGTTAAAACAAAACTGATCCTACTGGTCTGCTTTTTATATTACACCCTGTTTGTGAAAAATCCCATTTCAAAACTGGGTAAACAGACTGCCTAGTTCATGTAATCAATCCACTGCTTATTCCATTCATAGGCCTAGTTTACTTTTCTTGCAGTTCATGAAATGGGCATTGCTATGTATAGATTTGAAAATCATGTTCACAGTGCAATTTACTGTTAGAATAAACCAGACAAGATGTGAGATCAGAGTTTAAATAGGCTTAAGCCAAATTATGTAACTTCAACTGTAACCAGAAATACGACAACCAAATCGAGTAATTTTACAAATCATTACCAACATGTAGAACCTTCTGATTACCACTGCCTTTCAAACTTATATTACTGTTGTTGAGATTGTTGTTCTTGAGTTGTTATTGTTGTTGTTGTTGTTGTTGGTGGTGGTGGTGGTTCTTCTCATCCTATTGGCAAGTTATATTTTATGTGAGTCTGACATAGTTACAAATTAATTAATACTTGTTTTTACCATTTCGCTTTAGAAAAGCACAGATTCTTGAACACAAAGATTCGATAATGAAGTCATGTCTATAATGTGTTTCGGATCATATCATTTTATCGTAGGTTCAAGGTACCATTGAACTTTGCAAAATTCCCTGGAGTCCACTAGAGGCCAACGCTAGATGCCTTGGTGATTTTTACTCCAAATTTAAAGATGTCTTGCAAATAAATTTTAGACGTGCATACCAAAGAATGTGGGTTATTGTTTTGAATCGAAAGAGTATATAACTTTACATGGCTCGGGTGTACACAAAGTATTAATTCTGCATTACATCTCTTGAATATTTTTCAGTCCTGTAAAGGAACAATGCTGGCATATAACCAGGGTGTATATTTATGAGAGTTACAGTAAGCATGGTTCCATGTGGACTCGCAGTGGCGATTGAGAAACTTCCATCGATATATCGTCACCTCATTCTATAAAAATTCTGCATTGGTTAAAGTGATACTTGTACATCACGTCTGTTGCCTCTGTAAGTCTACACATTCTTTGTGTAAAATGGACACACTGCTATGAGCTTCTGTGAAAGATTAGAATAACTAAGAACCCTTTCTTCTCCTTAACTTCACTCCTAACTCTAACCCTAACTTTAACCTTGTTTTTTCAAGTCCTAATGCAAGCACACACTTTTTTACAAAAGCAATTACGCTATTAAAATCATATAATCCTATTCCCTTCTGTTGTTTCTGTCATAAAGTGTCGTCAATTGTACTAATGAGTTGTGTCCTCATGTTGATCGCTTTATAGTACTTTTGTGTACTTAAGTTGATTAATAAATTTGTTGTTGTTGTTGTTGTTGTTGTTGTTGTTGTTGTTCTTGTTCTTGTTCTTGTTCTTGTTGTTGTTGTTGTTGTTGTTGTTGTTATAATATCTGTAGATATGCATGACAAATTCGAACGACCGAACAGTTAATTCAGTGGAGACAATTTCTTTCGTCTAGAACAAGACGAAATTAGGAGTCCTTGAAGTTTTTTTGGAGGGTGATACTCGCTTTGAGACTGCTTGGCACTACATCATGGAATATACTCCTAACTTCATGATTCTTTTTTACAAGTGTCCTCTGTCCATTCTGTATATCTGGAAGGGAATACCCTCTTGGAAGAGTCTCTGAACAACATCTAGGTATCCTACCCCTTTTCTAACCTCGCTCTTAAGCCAATGATTATCCTTACTCTAACACAAGCCAAGTGCACATCTTTGGAGAGTGCCAGGAAGATAACAAAATATTGGACTTTAAATATAACACTTTTGATTTGGTGTGACGACTGCCAGAGTCACTACTATATTCATTGCTATTGTGATGTGGCTTTTTTTATCGTCCACTAGGTCAAAGAAGGAATTGCCATCACTGACGGAACCGTTCGGGAATTTGACGTTGTCCTGCATATCATTCAGTCAACTACTCTGCACAACGACAACAACAACAACAACAATAATAACAACAACAACAACAAGACTATATATATGTTAGCACCAAATGTTATATGTCTACAGCAGGTTGGAAACATACATGCCACTGTACTTGTGTTTGACCCCAGTAGTTTAATTGATAGATCCGGTTGCTAGTTTCACTGCGTACTTAGTTAGAAAAGCCCTAAGCAAAACATGGCGACAAACCGAATGGTAATGTTTCATATTACAGTATTTAAAGAACATTACTTGGCTACTGTCCTTAAGAAGTAGGCAGTTGGGTTAAACATGACTTGGGAGCTTGATTGAACAGCACTAGGATGTCTAGAAGGCTGTTGCTTTGATGTATCAGTGTGAAAGCAAAGTCGCGACTAACACATTGCCATGCAGTTGAACTGAGCTTGGAGGAAGTACGAAAACTGTTGCTTGGAAGTGAAGAGAATTGAGAAAAACATGGAAAAGCGGGAGCCATCTAGATGGTCTGTCTGTCTGTCTGTCTGTCTGTCTGTCTGTCTGTCTAAATAGTTGAACAGTCTTTACGTAAAGCAGTGCGAACCTATATCGCCAAGCTGATTCCACATTTCCTTAAGTCATTTTATTGATGATGTGAGGCGTTTATATTACTATGATCGTTTATTTATCTTTTTCTTTTTCCGATGAAAACAAACGTGGAGTTTTGACTTGTTATTATTCTATATCCCTATTTTACAGCTAAACCACGTTTGCCTCATTGTTATGCCTTTAGGAAAGAGACTGTAATGCACATAACTTGGTGTGCAACTTATTTCCACGAGTGCACTGGATTTCTATACAAAATTGCACACCAAAGTGCTGAATGGTGCATTCTTCTCCCTCAAGGGTGATGATCTTAGAACAAGTGTCATTAGCTATGACACCAGTTGTTCGACACCAGATTTCACCCACGTCTGTTAAATACCTTTATGTGTGATCCTATGAAGTTTTTGTTTTTTTTCTCTTGACACAGAATTATCCGAAACTATCAACACCTTTTGATGTTAAATGGAATAACTATTTATCTAGACAGGAAATCGGGAAAAGCCTTCATAGGATCATGCATAAAGGTGTCTAAGAGAGGTGGGTGAAATCTGGTGTCAGACAACTAGTGCCATCGCAAATGACAGTTGTCCTAAAGCTGTCACCCTTGAGAGAGAAAAACGCACCACTCAGCATTTTGGTGTGCAAGTTTGCGTAGTAATCCACTGCATTCACGGTGATAATTTGTACATCCTGTTATACGCATTACAATCTTGGAAAAAGGATAGTACCTCCCCTTAAGCAACAGATTGAGAGCGCTAAATTTCTCAAAACCTCAAGAAATGGCCGAGGCAAAGATGGAACGAATGTGATGTAATGTTTTACGTAGTGTTTTTGTTTTTCCGATGAATTCAGAAGGGTTTCAGGTTTCCTCTCCTTCAACGTCTGGGATTTCTATTTAAAATAATCACATCTCAGAAAACGAAATATTACACTGCCTTAAAAAGACATTATCAAACCCAAATATTCTGATAGATGCCCCGAAGGAACAACCATTTCTGATGACGTCAGTAAGTTTGTTAAAACCGGTCTCGTAGGCACCTCTGATTAATCTCTAACCAAAATTGAATCTTGGCTGGTAACGAGACTCTTGCTCTAACTCAAACATCAAGCAAGGTCAGATCTGAGTGGATGGGAATGTAAGTGCGATAATACTATGAAGCGGCGTTACGCGTTTCTTCTATAACCGTTTCGAAATGTAAAAAGCGATGTTTTTGACAGGTCGAGAGACAAAAGGTGTCGTATTAACAAAATGGCGATAATGGACGCTATGACAGGTTTTCAGCAAGAGTTTCGTGTTGAAGAGTAAATGAATTAAAGTTAGTACTGTTTTCGCCGTGAGGTGTCGGGTTTGAGAAGGGACTATAGGAGATGGAGCGTCCGAAGAGGGGACGGGGGAGGGGGGGAAGGGGGCTGGTGAACGAGGAACA
>JAWQUT010000001.1:1367696-1382113 GCA_033807755.1 Ellobium chinense
GTGTGTGTGTGTGTGTGTGTGTGCGTGTGTGTGTGTGTGTGTGTGTGTGCGTGTGTATGTATGTGTGTGAAGTCTTTATATGTTGCTTATTATTTTTTATTATTGTTGGTATTATTATTATCATAATGAAATTATGATTATCATTATGATTATTATTACATAATAAAAATAATAACCTATATACCACTTTCCCCTTCCCCTCCCTCCCTTTCTCCCCCAACTCAAAAATGTTCACTTGAATCAAGAGCCCAGTAACTTTATGATTTAACAAGAAGCTCAAATGAAAAGTTAAGCACATTAACAGACAGATATGGTTTATAATTCTTGCAAATTTTATTGATCTAGGTCCTAAACTTTTGCCACTGCCAAACATTTAACCTTCTCTGTACTTCGCTAAAAAAAATATGCCTGGCGTATATACTGGTCTAACTGACGCCACACCCTAAAGAAGAATTTATATGGGTATTCCACCCCACACGTCCGGGGGTCTAAATGAGTCGCTTAAAATTTAAATTTGAAGTTTTTATACTTTAAAATTAAGTTAACTTTTGGGGGCTCACTCTATATTATTTTTTGTAATGATTATTATTTTTTTATTGTTCTTATTGTTATTGTTATTGTTGTTGTTGTTGTTGTTGTTGTTGTTGTTGTTGTTGTTGTTGTTGTTGTTGCTAGTGGTAGCTGTAGTACTAGTAGTCGTAGTAGTAATAGTATTGTTATATTATTCCTCTTCTTGCTGTTGTTATTGTTCCTACTGTTGTTGTTGTTGTTGTTGTTGTTGTTGTTGTTGTTGTTGTTGTTGTTGTTTGTTGTTGTTGTTGTTGTTGTTGTTGTTGTTGCTTTTTATGTTGATTGCGTCATCATGGTAATCATCATGTATTTGTAGGAACTTCTGGTTAGAGGAAGGCCCAGATGGCTGCTCTGACACACTCTGCGTTCATGGGGTGAAAAGTTGCGGACAAGATCTGAAGACTAAAACGCTTGTGTACCTTATTCCAGCCCATAACTCCTTCACTCTTAGGTTTGAGACAGACGCAATAGGAGGCAGTGGAGGATTCAATGTAAGATGAGACAGAGGTGATAATGATGGTAGTAGTAGTGGAAGTTGTGATGATGGTGGTGATGGTGGTGGTGGTGGTGGTATGGTTGCAGATAGATGGACACAGTTGATGGCGTGGTGGTGGTTATGTTGATAGTGGCGGTGACGGTGGTGGTGATGGTGGTATTGCTGCTACTGCCCCTACTGCTGCTGTTGCTGCTGCTGTTAATAATGATGATCATAGTGGTGGTGCTACTACTGATGGTGGTGGTGTTGGTGAGGATGATAGTGACGGTGATTATAGAAGTAAGTGGAAGCGACAGCTGGAATTGTAGCAGCAGTAGTTGCTGCTGTTGTTGTTATCGATGACGGTTGTGATGGTGGTGGAAATGATGATGGTGCTAATGGTCGTGGTCGTGGAGATGGTTGTGGTGGTAGTGGTGGTGGTGATGGTGGTGGTTTTTTATGGTTAAATGTGACGGTGGCAGTAACATATCATGTGGTAGTGGCAGTAGTAATGACGATAGGGCAAGTGCTGCCTTTGTTGGTCATGTTTGTAGTTATAATAATGATATAGGTGATGAAGATGAAGATATTGACGATGACGATGATGGTGGGCATTGTTGTCTTCGTAATAATGATAGATTCGGGAAACTCTTTCGCCGCTGGAAAATTTGATAACTTAGCAATTCTCCGGATATAACATATTCTTCCAATCACTGAAAAAGAGGCTGGAGTCACAATTTGAAAAGAAGGTAAAAATGTGGCCCTTTTTTTGCAGTCCACGGGGCCATACAAAATGAAATCCACTGAAACCACTGGGAAAAGCTACTTTCAACAATTTTATATTTTACAAATTCAGTACTGAATTTCATCATTTTTGCGGTGTGATTACATGATATACTATTATTTGTATTTAATCTGTCCAAAGGAAAACTTTATGCACTGTTCTAATGAATCTGACAGTACAGATGTTTTTGACCAATTAGGCCCCCTTTCAACCTATGAGTGCTGAGAGGAGATGTGGCAGAGACATGGTAATAAAGATTCAGCTATCTGTTTCTTGCTTAACTAGATTGGAGTGTGGACTGAGCCAGCGCTGACATCAGGAGACATTTCCACTCTGGTCAATATTCCCTTTCACATCCCCGCTGCGTATGCATCAGAGTACTATGACAGATGTAGTGCACATGTTGAGGCTGGACATAGCAAGCGTGCAGCACCGCGGCCATCTTCAGACAGTGGACTGGATCAAATCAAGGTTCAAGGAACACTGCCGCCTTCAGACAGTGGACAAGACAAAGAACCTGCGGACACCGCTGAGATGGAGGAGCGATTGCAAGGGGCAGAAGCCGTTCGAAGAGCACTTGCCCACATTTCAAGTGGCCATCTTAGAGACATTCTGCTAGCAATTTGTGACGACTTCATCCCCAATTATTGTTCGGAGGAATCAAAAGTGGAGAAGGTGCCGGCCAACTAATGGGTTGTACCAATTCGTGTCTTTTTTAGATCTTACTCATTCATATTGTCACTCGGACGAGGCTGATTTCATTGAAACCGAGCGCGTCACATGCTATTGTTTTTGACATCAGTGAACATGAGGAGAGAGGTGTGCATGCGTCACATTCTGCATTTCATTTTGCAGCCTTAGATGTCTGCCTATTAATGGAAAATGTTTTGTTTTTTTTTCAATTCGAGGATAAAGTCTTGCCTGTTTTACCCTCCCTCCTGGTATTACTATCTTTGATTAATAACTCTTCCACTCTCCTATCTCAAAAGCAAAGACAGACTTTGCTATTCCAAATAATAATTATACCTCTTTGTATGTAAAACAGGTTTCATGCCTGCTAATGGAAAATCAAAAGGGGCAGCCTACATGCTTATTGTTGTTTGAATCAGAAACTGATAATTCCGCCTTCTCCTCCTCCTCCTCCTCCTCCTCCTCCTCCTCCTTTTCCTCCTCCCCCTTCCTTCTACTGTCTCTTAACTCCTTCACCTCCTCCTCTTCTTCTGTCTCTCCTCCTTTTCCTCCTCTTCCTCTCCTGCCTCTCCTTCTTCTCCTTCTACCCCACTTCCTCCTTTTCATGAGGAGACCAACTCTCTGTAGTAAGAAGATGGGTCAAGTTTTTACTAGGTAAATTTGAGCTACATTTTTCACTTTTTTTTTATAGTTCTTTCCCCTCGCCTTGAGAACTTCTGAGATGCAATGTAGGCTGTAACCAGAAATGTGGTTAAGAGGGTAACGTTTTCTTGAGCTTTTTCGTGATACAGAGTAATATAAACGTATAACCTCATAGACAGTTCGCCTGTCTCATAGGAGAGTTTTTCAGTAGAGGGAAAAAACTGCAATAGTCTAGACAATACAAGACAATAATGCCAATCTCAAAATTTGGTGTTGTTTGTTAACCAATGATTTTGTGATTTACTTCCCGTGTGCACGTTGCGCACGTTAAAAATCCCTTGGCAGTTTTAAAATCGTAAAAGAGTAGGCCTAGCGGCCGCTGTCCGGGCAAAATTGATAGGAAAATTCTACTAAAAAACGTTCACAGCAACCATGAGGGCGTAATATAGCCGTAATCGTGCTGACACGCCGTAAAACACAAACTCAATCAATCAATCAATCAATCTGGCTGTGGCATAATAATAATGATAAAAATAATGCAGTTTATAAATGTCGTATCATAGTAATGCCTGTTCACACGTCTTCACATTTTTATTACCCCTACCGTCCTGATCACTCTGGGACTTTTTCAACTCCCTGAAGAGCATACAGTGCCGTTGCCATTTAGAGGTGCCGATCACCAACATTCTGACAATATCTTTCACTGCCATTGCCAGGTACCCATTTTACAGACGGATGAACTGGAGAAAACACGAATGAAACTTCTTTCCCAAGGCACCTACAACACGACCGTGGTCCGGAATGGAACCCACGACCTTTAAATCTTGAGTCCAATGCCGCAACCATTTGATGGATGTATTGGGTTGTACCAAGCACAAAAATAACCCAATCTGCAGATTGTCTATCTCATCTCTGAGATATAGAATCTGCTTATGACGGTGACGATAAGTAGAATCCAGAAAAAGTTCATTGAAAGACGATATCACCAAGAACAGTGATATCAGTCACACTAACAACAGCAGCAGCAGCAGCAGCAGTAAAAAACGACGACGACACCCAAACAAAACAGCACGAACAGCAGTAGAGATGACGAATGAGACTAAACGTTAAATCTACAACTCAACAAAATAGGGTAAATAAATAAATAAATAAATAAATAAATAAATAAATAAATAAATAAGACAGCTTGAGGTTTTGATGCTTTATTCGGTGTCATGAAGAATTTTTGTCTTACTAAGTTCAAATAGACTTTTTTAAGGATTACAGCCATTTTTTTTAAAAATGAATGACTACGTAGACCTCAACAGTGTTGCAATATGCCAAACACAACATGAAATTATCGCAGATCTGTGATAGGTTTGAGCGCCAGTGGGCCAAAGTCTTCAAAATCTTGGGACAATGTATGCATTTTTATGCAACTAGCATTATTTTAATATGCATATAGTTTGAACATTTGTTATGTGGGTTGTTTTTTTTTTGGTTGCTGTTCAATAGAAATGCTATTTGATTTTTGCGTTCATGACTACCTTGTAGCTATCAAACTCTGTCCAAGGGTAGAATTTACTGCGGAATTATTTCCCTTGATTCTGCCAAATGAGCTGCAGTGCTCTTTGCAGAAGTGAAATAGCTTGGTTGATGAGACTTTCTATTTCCGAAGCCGGATTGGCCGTGGTGCTGTAGTATGGATAGGTGGTGGTGTTGTAGTAGTAGGGATAAGAGCTTGTGTTGTAGTAGGGATAATAGGTTGTGTTGTAGTAGGGATAATAGGTTGTGTAATTGTGGGGATACCAGCCGGTGGTGCTGTAGTAGGGATAAGAGCTTGTGTTGTAGTAGGGATAATAGGTTGTGTTGTAGTAGGGATAATAGGTTGTGTAATTGTTGGGATACCCGCCGGTGGTGGGATAATAGGTTGTGTAATTGTAGGGATAGGGAGTCGACACAGTCTGCGGGCTGCTGGAACATCTGTCGCTGTAGGTATTTTCATAGCCGGCTTGATAGCTCTTGTACATATAATTCACATTCTCTGCCCTGGAACCAACTCCAGATGTCGCCTCGTTGATGGTAACACCTGCAGCGGGCGTAGCCGTGACTATAGCCTGTTCAAACAGAGATAAATGATGTTTAGTAGAACTTACATGACTATCGCAATAGCAAATGTCCTGTAGGTTCTACATTCACTTTCAAATGTTGAAATTTAGAACTACGTGGGTGGCTCAAAATGTTTGTGGCTTTGCCCAGAAAACAGATGAAATTTGACAAAGTAAATGTATCAAAGTTTGTTATTTTTTTTTTTACAATGTCTCTCATGCCACCACACCACACCAAAGTCTGATAAAGTTTTCCTTTGCGAATGACAGGATTCTAGATTGAACTGGCGAAATATTTGTCCATTGTCTTCTTGGTTTGACTATCCCCTTTCTCGCTTTCTTTGCGTCCTCAAGCAACTAGCCAACTTCAGGGGTTCCCCGGCCTTCTATTTATAGCCTGAGGTCAACCAATCACCGTTGGACAGACCCTGCGAATAGCCGCATGTCATGCACATGATCTATCATTCAGTGTCTGTGGTGGTGGCCAAGTCTCCAGAGTAGTAAGGAAAGTAAGTCTCGGTTTTAAGTCTTATCATTTTAGAATTTTAAATTTAAGCACTTTGAAGTTGGTGTAAAAAGGTTTGTTTTCACAGTTAAATAAAGTTGATTTATTAATGCAAATTGTCCATCTGATAAGATCTTTCCCAGGCATAAATGATTTTAAGACACACAATGATCTGGTAAACTACTTATAGGTGTAAGAGACTAGTAGAAAACGTAAAGAGAGTTTAAAAGTTTAAAGGCAGATAGTGAGTACAGCATTTTAACCCTTATCTTGATGACGTATTTAGACAAATGTGGCCACTTGTGATAGACATCGTGCGTTTATCAGCACGGGACATAAAACTGAAAACACGATATTTCGCGATGATTAGTAGGGGCTCGGGACTGGAACACACGATATCGTGCGATGATAACTGAATAGGGTTAAAGAGATTTATCTCGGTCTGGAACTCAGTTTGAGTAACCAGTGAAAATGCCAGTTTATGACCATATTGTGAGCATCAAGCAGTCGTTGACTCTTTTGTATGAAGCATAAATTGCACTGATATAACATGCTAAAGCATCCAAAGATTATCACGAAAATTGAATTCCAATGATAGTTTTATACGCACATAATTTTGATGTCAAGATGTCTTGGCCTCGCAGATTATCAAAATTGAAATTTGATATAAAAGTCAATACATAGAGATTTTTCTCTTTAAAAACGCGTGGTCAATCTCTGTACTACTTGCTGTAACGGCAATTGACACGGTTTTTGAGGAGTTTGGGACATATGAGAAAAGTGTTTTCCACACACGATGCAATACAGTCAAAGAGGTGATAAGATTGCCAATATTATTATTATAATAATGTGTCTATGCTCACAGTACACTGTGAGTAATGGGTGTAGCGTCACGCAAGAAAGGGCCATAAAGAAGCAAGATGTGCATGTGACAGGGACTAGATCTAAAGTGCACATTAAATTCACAAGTTCAAGTTCAAGTTGAGTTTATTAGGCATTATGCCAATTAATTTTACAAGAAATTGTATGAACAGCTGCAACGTGTTGCGAGATTCTTATAAACACAGATAAGGTAAGCTATGGTTCCAAAGCATACATGTCTATTACGCTGTAATTGCGACACTGCCTATAGAGGGCTACAATATGCACACGGCGCACTATCCCTTCCTTTTATCAGCGTGCGTAAATTCGAGGCTGTGTCAGCTTCTCCAAACGGGCCAGACTTCCGGGGTTTCATCTCTAGCCATAACCATATAAGCCTTTGGGATAATACCATGATATGACCCTCAAATCATGCATAAACCAAAGCCTTAAAGTGACAGATCCTCCTTTTATCAAGTATTTATTTTGTCTGTTCAAAGATTACAGCGTTGCTATCAAAGTCGGGCAGTTATTCACAGCCTTAACAAAAGAGTTATGTCGATTGTATAGAAGGAAAGCATACAATTTAGCATCATGGAAAGTTTTTGTATATGGATAACTGTCTGCGAATACCGAGTGCTAGCTTGCAATTATTGTTATTTTGCTCTTTTACAGCAAATAGTTGTCTGAGCTCAATAAACATATTGTTATTGTTATTGTTATTGTTATTGCCTCTCGCTTTTTGACGTCACATCTTAGACCCACGCCAAAGGAAAGGCCAGTTATGGCTGCCCGCGCGGTGTGAAAATCCCGATTTTCAAGCCGCATTTTCTCGGAACCGATCGGGCGAAGAAAACACGTGTGAGGCTGAAAATTTATGAAAGAATGATGTGGATTTTAGGCTATGAAGCAGAGAGCTACCCCTGTCCCTTTAAAGCACGTTGATACCGTGTAGATCTGGCTGTTTTACTTCATACATGCGCACTATAGTATGACGTCTCCGCATAGAGCTTGGTTTAGGGACAGCATTAGAAAAGAGACAGCAAATGTGAGAGAGTTCCAAGACAATGATCATAATGTTCCAAATTTCCTTTTCTTCTTTGCCTCTGAGCCTAAGCCTAACCTACCATCTGAGTTAAGCACTCAGGATTGCGTCCCAATATTTGCCTACGGAAATTTGCCGAAACTCTCGGCTTAGTCCTGAGCTTAATATAATTCCTTATGTAATAACTCACCCCTCCATTAGGATGCCCATCTTACCCACTAATTTGTAAGAATGACTGCGAACACAAGACCGGTACGTTTTTAGCTCCCGTGCATCACTTTGCGGAGAAGTGGGTAAATCTGGGACGTTAGTCAGAAAACTTTGCAAATTTTTTAACATAAACCCGAAGTTAGAGCTCGGCAAAAAAATGACGGACACCTTTACAGTTTTAAATTTGGTTGTGTGACTGTTCATCAATGACTTTCTGACTTTCGGAGGAGAACATGGCAAGAATCAACGTAAGTGTGTTTGCTAATAAATGAGGCAAAGCCATAAGTATAGCAAACACCACTCGCAAATCGGCGAACTCTTTTCTTGCTCTTCCACCTTTAATCACAGCCATTTTGGCTTGCTTAGAGGTTCATACTTTCGTTGCTTAGAATCTCCGGGGGGATCTCCCAGGGAATGAAAGGACCGCCTCTTTCGATCACTTGCGAGGATCAACCGTACATAGCCCAGATCCCCTGTACTTACGTGAAAGCCTGTGTCTGTCACAGAGACATCGGAGTGGAATCTCAGAGTGAAGGTTCTGTTTGCAGGAACAATGTACATGAAGCTTCGGTATGCTAGCCATTGTCCACAAAACTCCACACCGTTCATACACACAGCATCGTAGTTACAGTAAGAGGCGTATTCCAGGGCGAAGGAGCTGAAATGGATGGATGGATGAATGGATGGATGGATGGATGGATGGATGGATGGATGGATGGATGGATGGATGGATGGATGGATGGATGGATGGATGGACGGATGGATGATAGGATGGATCTGATGGAGTGAGAGGGGGAGGCATGGATGGATGGATGGATAGATGGATGGATGGATGGATGGATGGATAGATAAGTGTAACATATTAGATGAGCAACCATTTTTCTAGCTAACCCATTTATGCTACATGGCTCGCTAAACCTATTTCTACAGAAATACTTTAAATTTATGGCCATGACATCCCTCTGTCCCCACAAAAACGTATTATATCCTATTCTTACGACATCTAGAGTTGCATCATGTTATACAACTTTTAATCTGAAATCATTTGCACTCATTTCCTCACATGGTACACAAAATCCCATCGTCTATGCACAAGCTCTCACATATCTTGCGTCCGGACAAATGCCAGTCCTAGTGTTTTAACACCATTGCCATCCCCAGCAGGCAAGATCATTCAGTAACTTTCTCTTAGAGAGCATATTACATAATGTAGTTTCAACGACGCTGCTAATCTGCATTTTATGAACACGGTCTGACAATAACTTTCTCTGCCTATGACCAGGTACCCGTGTTAAGGAAGAGTGGACTGAAGAAAATGTTAGTGAAATGCTTTTCCAAGGCACACACAACTTGGCCGTGTCGCCCGTGGGAGATATCAAATCCGAAACTTTTCAATCCTGCATAATACGCCAATACCATTAGTACGCGCGCGCGCGCGCGCGCACACACACACACACACACACACACACACACACACACACACACACACACACACGTGCGCGCTCGCGCGTGCGCTCACATTTAGCTAAACCTAGTATTTCTGCAATTGTTCATTCTAGGAATTGGATTTACCCTGTCTGGCCAACTATTTACAGCACACACACACACAAGTTCTGTAACATTGTTCATAAGACTCATGGTTATCAACAGGGTTGGGCAAGTTCACTAACAAAGTCAGTTCATATCAAGTTCAGTTCACTCAAAAAAAAAAAAACACCTTCAGATCAAGTTTAGCTCAGTTCTTTGAAACTGAGCCGATTTTAGATCGGATCAGTTTCCTTTTGGTTCTTGAAACCGGCATTCGATTCTGATTTTCGAGGTAGATGTCAACTGAAGTGAAAGTGAGGTAGAAAATTAAAGTTTAGATCAAGCACCCAAATTAGCTACAGTTCAGATCAGAATCAGTTAGTTCAAAATAGCTTTTAAGCTCAGATCACGTTCAACTGATCTGAACTTCATCTCATGTTCAAGTGAAATGAACTGCATCTCACGTTCAAGTGAACTGAACTTCATCTCACGTTCAAGTGAACTGAACTTCATCTCACGTTCACGTGAACTGAACTTTGGCTCACGAACTGCGTTTATATGATTTTATTTCAGTTCTGCCCAGCCCTGATTATCAAATCGAGCGCTTCCTTACTGGTAGGTCACATTCAACACCAAATTTTGGCCGGCTCTGATGGTGAGTGAGCAGTCTGTGTTGTCCCTGTAATTAGAAGAGCCATAGTTTGGGCTATCCACATAAAAGGTCTCATAGGGTGAGATGTTGACGGTGGACGTGCTGCAAATGTCGTACGAAGGAAGCTGTCAAAGAAAAAACAATAAGTTTCAAAAACTTTACTACCTCAACTCCCACAAAAATCAAATTTCTCGCTAACTCATTGCAAAATTAGTTTGTTTTTTTTTTTGCTTGCTCCACCCCAAGTACATCCTATTAAATGTCACAAACAGAGTAAGTTGCAAAGACATTGATCAAAAAAGTACGTAAGCTTGACTTTTGTTTTTTGTATTGTCTAATAGAGGTGTTTTTTCCCTCTCCTGAATACCTCATCAAAATAGATACGTGAAGTGCCTTTAACTGTGATGATATAATGGTGCCAGAAGTCTCTTGGTCAATGTTTCCCATGGTAACCGCGGGGACCTCAAGTTCTGTAGCATTGTGCATACGATGATAATATAATGATTATGATAATAATGATGATAATTCATTTATAAAGCACCTAAGTTCCATATACTGAAGTTTTCAACGGCGCTATATATTTTCAAACTTCATTTAAAAGGCGTAAGAAAAAAATATCAAAAACATACATTATTGAGAATAAAATACAGCATACGTATACATTTACAGCACCAAATACACACAGTTTCAGCGAAACTAGGAGAAGCTTTGCCATTCAGTGGGGTTTCATTTTGTATTTCTCTTGACTAATGAGATATGCATGGCCTTTTCCGTTGCCAGAGATAATGTATTAAAAGTGTTTTAGTAGAATGACTCTGGTATCTGATGCTTACCAACGGGAAGGTGGAAACTGGATTTTTTAGCAGGATGATGAAGTTGATTTTGATGAATACTTAAAACTGAAATAAAAATCTTGTAAAAGCCTTTGTAAAAATGTGGGAGGTGTTTAAAATCAGTAAACGCAAATATCTACAGCCGCATACCTAGGACCTAGGCAACGGAAGTATTTGAATCTGCTTCTTTGTGCTGTAATTGTGTATTAATAATAATAATAATATACTCTCTCTACAACAACAGATATCAGCATGTATTTTGACTCTGCCTATGGCGTTGTATAAAATATGTATAATGAATCTCTTATTTGAGTGATGTAGCTATAGGTCAGAAAATTTCTGGCGCTGAAATTACAGTCCCCAGTAAACTAATGGCTTACCTGTCTAGCAACGCGAGCAGCATTGCAGGCCAGAAAGAGGCCGAAGAGAAGACACAGTCTGAACATGGTCAGGGGCGATAACAACGTCCTCGGAGTAGTACCACTGTAGATTGTCGGGGCTGCTGAGCTGGAGAGTTGTATACCCCTTTTGCCGGAGGAGATGTGATGATGAACTGCAAAATGGCTGAGTATTTATACTATAGAGTTCGTAACGTGAGACAAGTGTTTCTTGACGTCTGTTTGAACTTCTGCCGCCTGGGTTGAAACTCTAATCGCTCTGAAGTGGGACATCTTTGGATTTTCTCACGTACCGATAGATGGAGCTCAGTATATGGTTAAGAGGGGATTTGGTTTCTAATATTTTTCCCCAAAAAGACGGCTATAAACAGGAAAATAGTGTTATGGAGATTGGTGAAGTTATTTGTATAAAAGAAGTGTGTGTGTGTGTGGGTTTTTTTAATGTTTTGTGGAGATTGGTGAAGTTATTTGTATAAAAGAGTTTTTTTCTTCCTTTTAATGTCTTTCATGTTGCGCTATTAACCCCAAAACTATACAGTTAATACAGTAATTTGAGATTGGCTAATATATTTCTGTAGAATAAAAAAAAAATCAAGAGAAGACAGAATACATTTGAAATGAAAAATGTGCGTGGGAGAGTGAGGAGGTTGAGAAAAAATAATATGGGCTATATTTTAGCACCCACATAGATTTCACTACACTTTTTGTAATTCTAGTCGAGTCTACCCCGCTTAATTACAATCCTGATAATCGCAACGTCCATAACGAAATGCTATGTTTCTATTTAAAAGTCTGTGGATAAGGCAGTTCCTATTAACCGCACCTTATCCTCTGCGCCTCAAGAGTTGCAATTCAGCGGAGGTGCATAATGAACAAATACATTTAAGAACCTTCCTGTCTTTCTTTCTATCTGCCTTCCCACTGTTTCATTCGAAATTTCTTAATTACCAAATGAAAAATTATTATAGTAATTCGTATTACTTTTGCTCCTTACGTCATTTTCGACGGCGTCATAGTAGTTGTTGCTGTAGCTGTTGCTGTGGCCCTTTCTTCTGACGCCGCTGTTGCGAGCGCTGATTTAGATTCCGTATGGATTTTGTTGTTGGTGGTGGTGATGGTGGCGATGGTGGTGTTATGATGATAGTGATGGTAGTGGTGGTTTTGCTGTTGTTCCTGTTGTCGTCAAAATTGTTGCCGCTGATGCTGTTCTTGCTGCTGTCGTTTGTAATTTTGCCGATATTACCGCGATTACTATTGTTGTGGTGGTGATGGTGGTGGTGGTGGTGGTGGTGATAGTGGTGTCGTCGACGTCGTTATAGCTGTTACTGTTGTTGTTGCAGCTGTTATTATTGCTGCTGCTGCTGCTGCTGCTGATGCTGCTGCTGCTGCTGCTGCTGCTGCTGCTGCTGCTGCTGCTGCTGCTGTTGCTGATGCTGCTGATGGTGCTGCTATTGTTGTCTTTTTTGCTGTTCTTATGTTCTATTCTTGCTGCTTTTGTTGCTGCTAATATGCCACAACTGCAAATATCAACACTTCTTTTGTGAATTTTTGAATGTATTCTGTGGCTTCTATGCGGCGTTTTTGACATTCCAAAAGTTGAGTTTTATATTTCAGTTGCATAGAAAATGTATAATAGATTTTTATCATATTCTTAAATAACACTTTCATAGTTTTTGTAATATTGCTCAGTGGGGTCATTCTCGGTTTATTTCATCTGAAGGGGTTTTGCTTATTTCTTCACAGAATTCTAACAATTCTTTGCATTGCTGTTTAGAACTTTGCCAATCACTTGATAACAAATGTTTTTACGCATCATCCATGTTGGAAAGTACTCTATCGGATCTATGGACCACTTCAGGTTGCCGTTCCAGTAGCTTTCCAGGTTCTAATTTTTGACTTTATGGAGGGCAAAATGTC
Organism: Ellobium chinense; assembly: GCA_033807755.1. Lineage (NCBI taxonomy): Eukaryota > Metazoa > Mollusca > Gastropoda > Ellobiida > Ellobiidae > Ellobium > Ellobium chinense. The sequence goes on from JAWQUT010000001.1 coordinate 1,380,893, forward strand.
GGCTTCCTTCATGATGTACACTTTGCATCATTTACATCGACCTCAGAATGTGCTAGAGCGCTCTAAATGTTTCAAAAAGAACAACATCTGTCTGAATTCATGGAACTAAGGTTATGTTCTCTCTGATCGTGCAACTCTTTTACTTCCTTGATGACAGCATCTTACTTGTTTCCGTAGGGCGGAAGCCCTGTGTCGCCATGTTGTCCAAACTTTCGGAAATCACATGACCGTTTACTTTATTCTGAAGTGGTCCATAGCCTATTCTTTATAATGGAATGTGTTTCCTCTCATCTATCATAGCGACGCATGTAGATCTATGTATTATAATAAATGACAGTGTGATTTCACTTCGCACAGTATAAGAAACTTGGTTTTGATTGACCTTAACAATAAGGTTTACAAGATTTAGTGAAAAAGCCCATACCATAATATGATATGTGGGTAAACCTTTACAGATGATAAATGATAGGCCAAATCAAATATCAAACAAAAGTACATCCATCAATCAATCAATAAATCAATAAACAAACCAGCTCATCAGTTAATCAATCAATCAATCAGTCAGTTAGTCGTTCCACTGATCAATCCATTAACAGTGGGATCACTCTGTGTAGGACTCAAATCTAACATGTATAGGGCGCACAATACGTGATAAGTGGGCAGTTTTTTTTTAAATTCTCTTGTCACTGATCATACATCCAACCGTGTTTTCTGAAGTTTTATTTCATAAGATCATTTATCCCATTAATTTTATTGGGATATACGGTCTTTTAATACGAACCTTTAGATTTACAGGCTGCTACAGAAATACAATGGACTTCGGGCGATTTGCAAATCGTCAGGCACGTATATGAAAGAAGTTGTGATTAATAGGTGTTACGTTTATCAAGTAACTTGCAAAAGAATAATACAGTAGTAGATAAATTCTGTTATCCGCAAAATATTTTGATAAGACGGAACTACAGATTTAGCGCATTGCGATTAAGCAGAGTATACTGTGTGAGTTTTGCGAAATTGTCAAAACCTAGTTATATTAGCAACGATCACAATGACTTCGCATGTTTTGCAGCTGTGCTAACAGAGAATATTTACTGTAATTTACCCTTATTTCATTCATACTTTGTGCACAGCTAGTGTCAGCGAGACAGGCCTTGTAATCGGTTTAGAAATCTTAGCCCAATGCTTATGTTTTATTTTCTGTCTAAATTTTTGTGTATGTTG
>JAWQUT010000001.1:1388740-1398740 GCA_033807755.1 Ellobium chinense
ACAGAATTCATGACTATAAAAAGATAGTGTATCAAGCTTGTTCTTGTAGATATTTTTCTTACAGTGATTCAGATCTTGAGAACTGCCGGGCGGCGACATACGTGGAATAATCAATATGTGGTTTTCTTCTCTTTAAATCAAACACGTGGTTTTCTTCTCTTTAAATCAAACATGTGGTTTTCTTCTCTTTAAATCAAACATGTGGTTTTCTTCTCTTCAAATCAAACATGTAATTTTCTTCTCTTTAAATCAAACATGTAATTTTCTTCTCTTTAAATCAAACATGTCATTTTCTTCTCTTTAAATCCAATCTTAGGTAAATTATCAGACCATTAGAAATCACATTATTTTGTGACATGCTGGAATCACAATATAAGTCATTACCAGTTCAGACAATGACATGCTCTTACAGCTTCCGTTTCCGATCACCAACTATGTACAAGAGCAAGCAGGTAGAAAGCTTCACAGAATCACGGCACAATACAAAAGACGTTTCGGCAAAAATGCCTTCTTCAGCAAACACAAAAAAATAAGTAGAGCAGACGAAAACGTAAACAAATAAACTAATTAAATCACAAACAAGCAAAAAATTACATAAAAATAAAAAAAGAAATAAAAAGCGAAAGAAATTGAAAGAAACACTACTTCCCTGTAAATGGCTTTCTCGTTGATCTTTTCGCAAACGCATTTGTTCCGCCACAGTTTGTTGGGGTTTTTTGTTGTTGTTTTTTTTAGGTTGACTTTTTATCACAGCATTGTCGTGGAAAAGGAGCAAAATAATTGAACAAGGGATTTGGCATGTAGAATCCGAACTCCTTTTATCAGTTATCTATTGGGCTGTAATCTGTGATATTTGGGACTGGGTGGACACACACAGAACATAGAGCGAACTACGTGAACCCCTATTGGGAATCGCCACCTCTCTCTCTCTCTCTCTCTCTCTCTCTCTCTCTCTCTCTCTCTCTCTTTCTCTCTTTCTCTCTCTTTTTCTCTCTCTCTCTTTCTCGCTCTCTTCTCTTTTTCTCTCAGGCTCTCTCTCTCCCCTCCCTTTCGCCCTCCCTCGCTCTCTTTCTTTCTTTCTTTCTTTCTTCTCTTTCTTTCTTTCTCTCTCTTTCTCTGTTTTGTCTTCCTTTCTTTCTTTTTTCTCTTTTTCTCTCTCTCTCTTTCTCTATTTCACTCTGCTTTTCTTTCTTCCCTCTCTCTTTCTCTCTCTTTCGTTTTGTTTCTATCTCCCGTATTTTTCTTTCTTACTCTCTTTGTTTTTCTTTCTTTCTCCTTTCTCTCGCTCTCTCTCTCTCTCTCTCTCTCTCTCTCTCTCTCTCTCTCTCTCTCTCGCTCTCTCTCGTTCTAAATTCCTCTAACTTTTTCTCACGCTTTATTCCTCCTCCTCCTCCTTCCCTAGGCGTTCATTGCTCGAAGAGCGCAAAAATCTACTCATTCCCACAATTTTTTTTTTAAAAAAACGTAAAGGGTCATTTTCTCAGATTCTTCCCCTTTCCTCTTCATGTTTCCATTCTGTCCACGTCTCCCGGCTATTTTCCTCCGCTGTTGATACGATCGCGGTGGGCCGATACCAGAATATTTAATTATAAAGATATTTAGCCATCACAGTCTAAGTATCGCAAGTATCGCCTCTATTTCGATTACGATTCTTATTTGTGAATAACCATTTCAATATATGTCGATACTTTCGATACCTCTGGAAATCTCTAGGCTTTGCACTGAAAAGGGTGGTGACTTTGATTCTGAGGATCAGATTTTGATGACATAATTTTGATACCTTTCGATAATTTCCTCACCGCGAATTGGTTGTGCATTGGAGACGCCAGTAAATGGATTAGAACTGAGGATCGGAATAGAATTCAAATTGATTTCGATACTATCGATGCCGTTTTAAAGACTATTTATTATTGTGGGTTCTTTGGTGAACATCCTTAGACAGTTACTGAGGATCGTGTGATGTTCAAAACTACTTTCGATATGTTTTATACTTGATAGGTTACTTCGGGGCGGGTATAAAAAAGAAGATCATTGTTCTGGTATTGATAAAGCAAGGTATGAACTAGGACAATTTCAAAAACAAGTTGGCAGGGGGAGGGGTGGGGGGAAGAAGCCTATTTGTATCAGACAAACTGTCACGGCTTAGATCGAAAATCAAAATTCTACAGAAATTCCAGAACTTGAATTTTGATACTGAATCGAAATTTCTAATTATCATAAGTATCGATACTCCTGAACGATACTGCCCACCACTATATGATAATAAGCCATCCTCACATTCGGAAGCACTCCTTCCAAAACATTCAGACATTAATGACATTACACCAGACCTCAGCTAGAGATTCCAAGCACCACAGACAGGAAAAGACAAAACATGCATTCTGTTGATGTTTCATGAGGTTTTTTTTCTTTTTTAAAGGGGTCTGGGAGAAAAGAAAACCTAGGATTTGTCTTTGAATCATAAATATGGAATGGCATGGGATTTGTTTTCGTGTTCTTCATAATATCAAGAATTGATTTAGATTTTGGGCTGCTGGGGACGTGAGTGTATGCGTGAGTCTGTGTGCGTGCGTGCGTGGTGCGTGCGTGCGAGCGTAAGTACGTGGGTGCGTACCTGCGGACAGAGTGTGCTTGTGTAAATGTTTGCGCATGTGTGTGAAATCATACCCAAAAATAATTCAAGATTGAGCTGAGTCATATTTTTCGGCCAATCATTTTCTTCTAATTGAAATTGATGCCAATTGCATGACACTTGTTCGTATCTTTTGCCACATTAGGAACAGATTTAGATATTGCATTACAGTTGTTTCTGACTATCTGCAATTCCCTATATGGCACTTATCGCTTAATCGCAGCAATTTTTCTTAAAATTTTTTTGTTTTTCTCTTAAAGTTGATAAGGGACAACCTGACATAGACACCTAAGCTTAATTGTTATTTACCGTGCATTCACGAAAGTGCAATTCAGATAAATCCTCGTTTATCTTCTTGTAAATTAATTAAGGCATTCAGAATGTAGTAACAACCAGGAAAAAAAAATAAAGCAAAATATTATATTAATGTCATTTCTATATTTGCTTTCCATTGGTTTCGTCTTCCACACGAATGTAATACAAATAAATTAAGAAGCGTTCGTTTCCTATGCATAGCGCTTGTGTTGTATGCCATGATAGCGGCATGGACTTTTAAATGTTTATTTAATTATGAAGACCCTAAAATGAACCTTTTTTTTATCATTATACTTAGTGTCATGGCGAGAAGCTAAGCATTGTCCCAAGCATTATATTGTTCGCGACCTTTTCTAAAGTCTTGTGTTGCTATGCGGTATTAAAATTCTGACTTAAAAAGAATCACTAACCGACGTCACACTCCGAGAGCTTTTTCTAAATGATATCAAATCTTGGCCTCACTGGAGAGCTTTTTTGTTTAAATTCGGATCTTTTATGGACCGTTATAACAGAGGTAGGCATGCGAATATTATGACATTTTCTGGCAATTCTATCATTTTGCACATTATGAACTACCTGTGAAATTTATGTCACATTCTAGTTTGCAACATGCGATATGATCGTAGGAAGTAAGCATATTTTTACGCATATGGCATTTCCTGGGAATGTCCCTAGCAAATGCCAATAAGACATGCACATTACTGTCGTAAGAGATCCACAGTTACATCTAGATCTACACAAATTTTTAATGTGTCACCTTTAGTAGCTTTCTTTACATGATAGCGTTACAATTTAATGACGCCTTTTCTGAGATGTCTTTACATTTTGACGTCATAACTTTGAACCTGTGGCCCTAGAAAACATCTTTGTATCTAAGGGTTAAGTGAGTTCCACTTTTTAGAGGGAGGAACTGACGTCACAGGATGATCAACTGGCCAAGTACCAGGATTCACTACATTATGGAAATTATGGCTGTAAGAGTCTCTACCCACGATCTGCATGGCACAGAAGCTCGGAGGTAGAATGGACGTATTCGAATAACCGAATGAGAACAATTCCTTGCCATGCTATTCGAATTTTATCATTAGCTTTAGGTAATGGCCATTACTGGTGGTCTTTTGATGTTGTTGTTGGTGGTGGTGGTAGTGGTGGTGGTGGTGGTGGTTTTGTCGTTGTTGTTGTTGTTGTTGTTGTTGTTGTTGTTGTTGTTGTTGTTACTGTTTGTTGGTTGGTTATTGTTTATCTATCTACACTTAAAAATAGTAGATGTAGGGTCTTTTTAATATAAAACTCCTGATTACAGTTATCTTAAGCATCAGTTTTGTGTCCCTACAGGCATTCTCTACACAAACGTGAAATATCAGAAGTCGAAATAATTACAGTGAATACACTAAAGTCATGGTCAGATTTGATAAAATTGTTGGTGTGGGGCAACAGTTTTGTATTCCTCAATCAAATTTTCAAGATTTCTTCCAATAATGTAACATAACACCCACCGACGAAATAACAGCTGTACAAATATTAATATCAGCAAACAATCACTACTCGAATAATGCGCAGAGATTTTTGAAATCGCCCGGACATCAAGATTCAGAAGTACTACACTGGCTATCCTAACCCTTTCCCTGGGAAATAACTGGATCAACCAGATAATTGTTCACAGTAAATTGATGTTGTCCACAAAAGCTACGATACTCTATGGAATTCTTGGAAAAGAACTGTAAAAAAAATGGCAGTTTGGAAGCTAAGAGGCCTTTGCAAACCCATAATTAAGAGAGAGATAGTATCACGTCTGCCTTTGTTTTCGAAGTAAAGTACATTGTATGTTGGACTTTAAAAAAGTACCAAGACAGAAAACAGCAGCAACGCAAGCAGCTGCGATCGTGAAAACAATCGGTAATCCCAACAAGAACAACAGCAACAACAATAACAATGAAAACAGCATCACCTACTGTAGCAAGAGCAATAGCAGCAGTAGCAACAGCAAACCAATATAATACAGATCTACCTAAGCACACTATAGGTGTTCAAAATGATGATTTAGATAGACAAAGAAGAAGACTGGAAGTGGGAAAATTCTAAATTGGCGTAGAAGAGAAAACTCTTACGATTACTTGTTCGGATCTCAATCAATTCAGCGAATTTCGGATACAGCGAAAGTTTAGGGGTGACCAGTGGCCGTATGCATAATCCATACTATATCTAACATACCGCGTTAACTACAATGAACACTACTAATGTTTTGGGAGTTTCCCGTGGTTACCGCATTGAACATAAGAATTACGCTTACGGTTATAGGTCTTCACCTTTCGAAGAAAAAAATAAACATGATGGGAGTTGGGGGAGAGGATGGAAGAGGATATTTTTTTTTTTAATTTTGATTTATGAGTTTAAAGGCGAGTGTTTTATCCAACACAATATTTTGACAAATTAGGTGCTAGGGTCACTCCACTTGCCTAGCTTTAGTCGAGGTTGGCCTGAATAACCCCTCGTGGATGGCTGCCGACGTCCCTCGCTGCCATGGGAACTATTGGAGACCCCAACAGATGCAAGTATTGTGCTGTTTCGAGTTTCACGATCCACGGGACTGCTTTTTGTTGTTGTTTTTTTTTTTTCTCGTGAGTACTCCGTAGACTGCCAAGATAGAGTAAAGAGAAACGTCTGACAAACATCAGAAAGTAAATTGTATTTGTTATACTATGAACTAATGTGTCCCACGTGACCAAAAACACCCCATACCCCAAATATGCTTCGTCTCTCAAAATAGATTTTCTGAGCTGGTAAATTCATTAACAATACTTGTCATGCCTAGTCTAGGTTGAAAGGGCAGTCCATAGTTTTCTATCATGGGGNAGGGCATCAACCCGAGCATCGGAGTGCATGATACTTTAACAAAATACCCTGTATCGAATTACTCGATTAGACACACATAGTATCTATACCTTAAGAAGGGAAGCAAATACCCTGAGCTAATATAACGTGTGGCAAAATTACTTTTGTAAAGAGTACCTAGTCTTATTCGATGTTTTAATAGCTTAAAAAAAAAAACTGCAAGCAAAATTTCGACACATTATCATACATATATAAATACATTAAAATATTGCAAATTTTATACATTATTTCACGGTGAAATGTAAGGTAAAACACATGTCAATAGTCAAAAGTCACGAGTCACACGCACAACTGCGATGCCATTAATTGATATAAGCTTTTAAATGTTTTGTTTACCTGTGACCTAACAATAGCATCCATTGGTGACATGGCAAATTTGCTGCTTTTTATCGGGGTATCTATGGAAGCGGCAACTGTGCTCCGTCTCTGAGTGTCGCTACGTGCTAACATTGCGTTTTCAGAGTAACAGCCTCATGTCGATGATTGGATCTCGCGACATTGGTGCTTCTCTAGTCTTTTTGTAAATGTTGTTGTTGTTGTTGTTGTTGTTGTTGTTGTTGTTGTTGTTGTTGTTGTTTAATTCTGTGGATGGAATGGTGTAGGTTGAGATCTATGAAGAAAAAAATAACTCACTAAGAACAATAGCTATCACTACATAATATTGTGGATGGATGGATGGATGGATGGATGGATGGATGGATGGATTTGTTTTTGTTTGATGTTTGATCTGTTTTGTCATCTGTCATTGTGGTCTGAGCCTTTTATTTCGTTTTGAATAAACTTTGGAAAATTTCAAACAGTATAATACCAAAGCAGTCTTCGGCTATCTTTTCTATCTTGCTAAAATTCTGTGTAAAATGAAGCCAAAGTGGAGGTCAAAGTTTCGACTATTGGTATCGAGTACTACTTGCAGAACTTCGGTATTGACACATGAATCCAAAGTACAGCCCACTTTTACATTACACACTACAATACCCTGTGGAACGAGCAGACAGTTGACATTTGCTCACAATGAAATAGTCTGGGCATGACGGAGGGGCACGAAAGAGTGCCTGGAGGACAAAGAGAGTTTGTGGTTTTTAATCCTCCAAAGGCATTGAAATCTAATCTCATAATGGTAGAAATCACTTTACTGGGAAAGTCCAGCTCATATGAAACACACTAGCGGTCTTTACAATGTATGTCATTAGCTCATACATCTGCTGACGTGGGACAAGAAGAGAAACGTTTGGTGATCCCTTAGCTTTTGTTGAAGCCCGTTGTGGTTTTCAGTTGCGTAGTGAGTTGTTTGTCCCACCTCAAAAGGTCACAAAGTACATTAACTCGGGAAAACAATGATGCTTTTCCACACTATGCTGGCAAAATAGATTCGATTTTAAGTAGGTTCATACAAAAATCACAAGCTTGCCTTCTATGGACATAATTATTAATCACTGCTGACTGACAAAGCATATATATATTATATTATTATTGATTTTCAGTTTATTATTTTGGTCTTGAGTTCGAAAAAGTTAAGTCAGTAAGGTACTTTTTTTTTCTTGACCCATTGAAATGTCAGACAGAATCAGTTGTTTGATTTAGGTCTTCCTCTTTTTATTTCGCAAGCTGCAACCAACAGGAAATTTCGCATCTTATCTATTATGAGAGAAATTGGACTGATCAGTGTATTTACTTGGCTTTAGTCGATTGTGCTATACTGCCGTTAAAATGAAGAACCTAGTATCTACGTATCTGGGTCAAATGGACACTTTTATATCGTTAAAATCGTTGGAAAATTTTGCGTCTGATAATCTTAGTTTGGCATAGATACCTCATTTTTAAAGGCGTCTATAGTAAAATTGGTAACGATGCGACTATTCTATCAACAGTTATGAAAAGAAACAGTTTTTCGTCATTTGTAGCAAAACATGAAACTGGTAGATACTAGGTTCTTCATTTTAAAGGCAGTATACTGTCCTGAATAAAACATTTTGAGACAAGGTTTGTGTTTGTTCGTTCGTTTGTTTGCTTGCTTGCTTGCTTGCTTGCTTGCTTGCTTGCTTGCTTGCTTGCTTGGTCGGTCGATTGGTTGGTTGGTATGCCATTTAATTAAACCTTCTGCTTTGTGTCACAGATTTCATACAGGATTTCTCCTCGTAGTAAGCCCCTGTCCTTTTAGGATCTGTCCATGATCCCAGGCAGCAACTCAAATCTTTTTTGGGACGAACAGAAGAGATGGCATCTGAGTGGCAAGAACCTCAAGAAACCTGGGTCTTCACAAGCCTTGAAAATTTGCAAACCCCTGTGTTAAAAGGGCAGTCCATGATAATACCTTTCGTCCGTAAACATAATGCAATATATATATACAGTATATCACAGACGCAATCATTAAGGCCTTCCAAAGATTCAGCTCACAGTATACATGAAATCGAGCAGGAAATTCGGGGAAATTGACACTAATTTGATTAGCTTGAATGTTCCTCGGGTTTGTTGAACTCATTTCCTTTTCACTTGTTAAACGATGTAACAAGACGAATAAGACAATCTTAGAATTACAGCATTCTCAATTTAATTACCCGTAGCCTTGTTCAGTGCTCTGGGAAGATAACGTCTGGTCACTATGCGAGGGTTTTCGCTTCATATTACCGATACTATCATCAGCACTTTTGGAAAGTGACTGTTCGGTTATGTACATAATGAAGTCAATAAGCATAACGTAATAAGCAACATTCTTCAACAACCACATCTGAAATGAAAGAAAGCGGAGAAACTGATGTCATTATCATCATCATCATCATCATCATCATCATTTAAAATGGGAAAAATTAAAAGCTCAACCTTAATTCAAGGATTTTTTTTTTATCTAGTTAAGAAATAAGACCGAAAATTACTTCTAAACGTTTCGGCTCTAAGGCCTTTATCAATAGATCACCATCATCATCATTATCATGACTATTTATGTCATCAATGACGGAACTACAACAGCAAAACCATCATCTACATTAAAAACTGGCATCAAATGTTTGATTGAATTACATCAAAAGAATCACTGCATTGGTAATGAATAGTGACATGTTACAATTTTTCAACACGAAAAAATGTTTGTTTCCAGACGAAAAAAAAAGAGATAATAAACAATATCATCGTATCGTCATCATTGTCGTTAGCCATCATCATCAATGGCAGCAGCAACACCGTCAACAGCTTTTGCTGGACCCAATTTTCTCCAGCGCACTATGTCATTTCAACGTTAGGGTAATCAAGACTAGATCTCAATTACAAAACTACTCTAAGTCGGTCATTCTTGACCCCCTTACACCCAAATTAATAATGCTCACACCTTTTTTATCTTCTTCATCTTATTTCGAGACCCACTTTAATCCCTGGCTTGAAACATAGCTGATATTATCTGCCATCACGTTTCAAGTCTCCATTATTTTGCCTTCCTTTGTTCCAGTAACCTTTACTCCACTCCTCCGCATACAGCCACTCCGGGTCTTTGTAAATATGAGGATACAGCTAGACAGCGTTTATGACGTTAGAACAAATAAGCTGCTTTAGATGGCAGGAGCCAGATTGTAAAAGCCACTTTGGGCTATTTGATAAAATTTTTGCCCTCGCGTTTCAGGAACGTTTCGAGCTGGCCAAGGTTAGTCCGCAGGTCTGGTGCCATCACTGACCTCAAAATTATGTACTGTTTACAGCGGGGGCTGGGCAAGGGGGCTTCATTTAGATTTTCTACATTTCCAATTTAAACTAATAGAGGTTAAAATGCTGGCCTTCTTTTGCAAACCACAGGCCCTCGCAAATAAAATCCGCTGAAGCCATTGGGAAACACTGTCTGCAACAATTATTGTTTTGTACAAATCTTGAAATTAATTTCACCAGTTTTGCTGTGTGGTTTCATGTTATACGATTATTTCTACACAGTCTGTCCAAACAAAAGATTTTATATTCGCTATGGCGAGTCCAATTTTTTTTTATCCAGTAGGCTCCGACAACCTACAACTGACGCTTATAATTGCAGTATGCTTTAACAAAACGACTGCTATTCAGTTTTACATTCAGAGGGTGCAGTATATTTTTTGCAAGCATTCTAGTTTGTTCCATCCTGCTTGGTCAAAGTAATAATCAGTCGAAATGCTGCAACTCTTTAAATTACAACTGTTAATGCTACCAAGA
>JAWQUT010000001.1:1401240-1420270 GCA_033807755.1 Ellobium chinense
TTGGTTTTTTTCATAGATTCTACAATAATCGAAAGAAAAAATGTTATTAAGCGGAGTGCATTGTAAATTTTTGCTTCTTTCATAATGATATATCTTTTGAAGAGAGCAAAATTCATGCAAATTAATGAAGAAATATATGTCTGTATACTAGATCTACCTCATGTTTGATCAGTAATTATGATCAGATTTAAATACCCTGGAGAGCTGACCTCGATGAAGGTTAAAGATTGATGTTCACACTAGCTAATGTGAATTTCTATCTCTCTTACATAATGGTATACCTATGTGGTGAATAAAAATGCCAACTTGAGAACCGCTGAAGTTTGAGATTAAAAATTAGTAGCATCCTGTGTGTACCGGAGTACTACTATGTGTACTTACACTCTTTTGACGGTCAAATGTATTTGCACAGATTTTCTGCGTCGATAGTGTGAGTTGTTTACCATGTACTTTATTAATCAGTGTTTGTAATGATGAGACAGACTTTTTAAAGGTCGTTATATTGAAAGAGATTCTCGGTATTACACCTTTTTGTTTATTGTCTATTAGCCTATAGGTCAAACACAACTTTATTATATATATACATTATAGTTTACTACATAAATCGCCAGCCTATGTCTATCAACTAGTGCTGTGATATGACGTACACTTCCTTAAAGGCTGTTCAATATATGCAAGAAATCTCGCTTTATAGTTGGGTGACCACTATCCAGTGGCCACATGCATAATCCTTGCCTTAATCTGCACACTGCGGTAGCAATTGGAAACCGTCCTGTGGCCGTATGCATAATCCATACAGTGAGTGAACACTACTAATGTTTTCGGAGTTTTCCGTGGTTACCACATTGCGTTAACTAACATAAGGACTATGCATACGGCTATGGTGCACTCCCACTGGGGACTTCACGCCAACAAATCTTTGGCTGTGGATTTCTATCCCTCGTCGCATGCCGACATGTCGTGAGCCTTGTGCCGTGTGCCGTCCTATGGAAGGCCGGCCTAATGGTAGATATGTGTGGTGAATAAAAAATGCCAGGTTGAGAACCACTTAGGTTTGTAATGCCATCCTTCGAAACGTGAGCACTGCTATGTGTGCATAAACTTTTCTGAAGGCCAGCTGTGATGGTACAGAATTTTGTTGTCGATAATATGAGATGTTCACGTTGTACTTTATTCATCAATCTGTGTTTTTAATAATTATGAGAAAGACTTTTTAAAGGTCATTATACAGTACTAGTACAGATTCTCAGTGTCACATTATTGTTGACTACAATGAGATAGGTGTAGTACAAGGTGGAAACGGAGCACTTAGTAACAGAAGTAAGGAGTGAGCAGACGCAAACAGATGATCACACAAGGTAGGATAAAGGGGGAAGTGCTCAAGAAGACAAATGCAGAGAGAAAATGGACGAAGGAAAGAAAGTGATGCGGTGGGGATCGAACCCGCCACCTCTGCGTCGGCACCCATCGCCTTGCCGTCGGTTTGGAATCAGGGAGACGTCTATTCACGACAATGACATACTACACCAACCCGTATATGTAAACTAGTGCAGTGATATATGACGTCCACATCCTTAAAGGCCATTCATCTAAACACAAAACACGACGTTATATAATATATATGGGTAACCATCAATCAGTGGCCGTATGCACAATGCTTGCCTTAATTTGCGCACTTTGGTAACCCGGAGAAACAACACAGAAGCATTGAGGATTTCTCGTGGTTACCGCAGAGAGCAAGATTATGGGTGCGGCTACAGATTACCGAACAGTGTAGAGAACTGTGTGTAAATGAGTTTATTTGTGCAGATGTTATTACGAGCTGTCCTTATTATGCCATAACATTAGCCTATATTGGTGGTGTTGTTGTTGTTGTTGTTGTTGTTGTTGTTGTATTTGTTGTTGTTGTTGTTGCTTCTTCTTGTTGCTTCTTGTTGTTGTTGTTGTTGTCGTTGTTGTTGTTGTTGTTGTTGTTGTTGTTGTTGTTGTTGTAGATCAGGGCCACAGTAAGCACATTCTCGCAAATCCCGCAATGCTGGGGGCAAGCGAGGTTCGATGAATTCTCAAAGAAAGGAAGCGAGAACAGAGAACGAAAGCTTTGCGGGGATGCCCAGACGAGGCATTTATGGCCCTGCATTGGATATTATGAAGTTACGTGTTCAGGGCTACATTACACCAAGGCTGGGTGTATATCAAATACCCATCATCTCCCGTCTGATTTCTTTATTGAAGTCGCCAAAAAAGATCCATGTTCAGGAATAACAGAAAGCGAGATTTCACCCCGAAATGGGGACAAAACATGATAGCGTGCTGACCTATGAAATTTCTGTAGAAAAAAATAACTACAAAAACAATAGTTAATCTTTGTATAATGGATTTGGGTTAGTCAGGGTGAAGGTCCTAAGGCGGATGCAGAACTTTCTTCTTCCTTTACCTTTCCATCTGTATATTATTTATATGCAGTTTGAGGATTATAGATTTGGCTCTGATTGGAGCGTTAACGTTGTTATAACTATGGGAAAGACAGTCTCAAATAGATAGGGGTAAATATATGTTTCATAGCTTAAAATAGCCACATTGCTACCCCCCAAAAAATCCTTGAACCACGTATATTTTCCTTCCGCCTGACCGTTTGAGAAAATACAGCTGTATACCGGGATGCCATCTGTATGCCGCCATTACTCTTGCTCTGTGACGTCATAAAGCGAGAAAAGCTAGTAGACGACTAATGCATAGGCATGTGAAAACTGCCTGAACCAATCGTCTGCTAGACTCTCTCGCTTTTTTGACGTCACACAGCTAGAGTAATGGCGACGCGGGCAGGTGAAAATCCCGACACTCCTGCGGTGTTTTCTCAGAATCTGTTGGGAGAAATGAAAAATACATGCTGTTTTAATTTTATCAAAAAAAAAATAATGTGGACTTATTCAGCTGCGATGCAAATAACTACTCCTATCCCTTTAACTATTGATCTCCTGTCTTCATTCCATTGAGGTTTAAAGTTGGCAGGAGGAAGAGGGAGAACCAGGGATTCTCCATTGCAGCGATTAGCTATGACTTTATTGAATATTTTGTTTGTAATGTTTTTTATTCATATCAACATTCATATGTATGATGTGTACTGTTCTATGTGAATGTATTATGAATGAGATGTATAATATTGAATGACATTGTACTAAAATTCTCCATGGAGTAGGTAGAACTGTTACTTTCGTTTTTTGTTCATTCCAATTTCATTTTCATTCTTGTGCCTTGGACTACAAGTATTTCGCCAACCTTTCCTCCTCCTCCTCCTCCTCCTCCTCCTCCTCCCACCTCCCTGCTCACGCTCACCCACATCCTCAACTCCCAGACATCACCCTCATACGAAGCGTTGCGCGTTGTGATCAAGACGTCAGTAGACTCCTCTTTGATTATGTACGACCTAGCAGGCGCTGTGTTTTGTTCAACCTTTTTTTTTTTTTTTGTAAATAACGGAACATGAGTGTTTGTGAACAATATTGCGAATAAAGGACAGGTGCGATTAAGAGGATTGTTATACGGTATATATTTCCCGAAAACGATAGTCTTGTTTTTTTTTGCCCGAACGTTTTCATTGTCAGCTAAACACTAAACACTAGCCTTGCGGGAACTGAGCAACACTCTTCTTATGGGAAAATCGATCTTTCGTCTGTCTGCTCAAATTGGTGACATTTGCAATTGTTACGGAACTCTTATCGATTTAGATTAAATATCTCTTTCCCCCCTCCTCCTCCTCACCCCCTCCTCTCTCTCTTTTCTTTTCTTCATCTTATCCCAGCCTTTCTCCTCTCCCACCTCCAAAGCCAAACCCGTTTCGCTCTCAGATGGCATCTGCGGCAGCAGCAGACCAGAAGAAGGGAGACCAGGCCAGTAGCCCTGGTAATAATGTAAATATGAGTGATTTGCCCCTGCCGGTTATTTGAAATCTGTGTCCGGACTTCTTAGCGAAGTAATTTTATACCATCTTGCACAAGCTCCGGGGTTTAATTCTAACGGACTATCTGCTGACTGCTGACGTAAACCATCCGAGGTCTGGTGAGTGCAAGACGCAAGCGATAGTGGACGGTACAGTGTAATATGATCAATTCGTGGCTTGCATTGGCTGGGTTTCTTATTGCTGTCATCGACATCAGACAAATATTATACTACTGTATATAAGCAGTGATGTTGGGAAAGGGGAGCAATGGGGCAAGTTCGGGTTTTTTGGGGGGGATCCTGTGCTCCACTCCTCTCTCGTTTCCATTTCCCATGCACAGGCTTACAGATACAGCTGTTTTCAAGATAATATATTATCTTATGGGCGTTTCCACTGAGCACCAGCTGCCCTCCACAGCAGATGCATTTTAATTTACTGTTTGAGTCCCCCTCCCCAACCCCACTTCTCTGCCCCGCACCCTTGCTCCCCGAAAAAGAGAACAATCATTGTGCGGTTCATCTACCTAGCCTTCCCTCCCACTCCTTGTCATTAAGGACATGTACCAATATTTTGCTACGCTTCTGGAAGGGAGAGGACCTTCAGAATGAGGATAGACAGACGGCTGGGTGATGATAAAAGAGGGATGAATACGAGAGAAAGGAGATGAGGGGTGACGTAAGGGACTCCGAGAAGAGGAGATTGCAGTTAGGAGCGAGAGAGGAACAAAGGACGTTTTTTCTCCTCTTGAATATCATATTTTAACAGCTCACCCTCTGTAGCTTATTGTTTCTGAAGCCAAATTAAAAGTGATTGCAAGATATTCTTTCGCGGCATCCCTTTCCTCATTTCTTTTCAAACAACAGGTTAAAGGTTACTTGTGATGGTGTCAAAGCTGGTTTAGATTATTCGACCTAAAGTTTACACACACACACACACACACATACACACACACACTCACACACACACACATACACACACACACTCACACACACACACACATACACACACTCAAATGCACACCCATCTCCAAAGACACACGCTCGCACACACACACACGTACACACACACACACACACACACACACACACACACACACACACACATTCATACACACACACACATACACAAAATGCTTACTTCATCAGATATTGACTGGATAATCTGCCATTTTTTTTCCAGTTCAAGGCAAATGCAAATCAATCGCGGGATCTGATTTCATGAGATGGTGCATGGTCCCGAAAACACAAGCAAATTAATGCACCATCGTGATGATACGCCTTTTTAGCAGTGATTGCTCACGGCTTCCTCGCCCAGATACGTCGCGCAGGAAAGTTTGGGAAGCTGCGCTCATACTGTCGTGATATTTGATAGGAGCTCACTTTTGGCTTGATAAATGTTTTAATAGCAGTGTTTGATGAGTACTCACGCTTTGTCTCACTAGTCTAGTATCTTCCCGAATATTCAAGATTCTGAAAATATATGCATCTTTTTTTCTTGGTGATCCGAAGTCAACAAACGATATCGGGTGAAGGTCTTTGTATATTGATTAGATTAAGGGTCATTCCATGGTAACTGACGGGACATTCAGACAACACGTTTCAAACAAAAAGCACCCACAGATTTACTTATAATCCATTTTATTTAGTTTTCTTTACACAAATAAAAAAAAGCAATAGCAAATAAAATTAACTGACAAAATTAACATTTTAGAGATAAATTGGATGTCATATAATCACACGTCATAGGACTGTAGCGAATGGGACAGAAAAAGTACCTTCGTTTTTACATGGTAACCCAAAGTAGCAAAATTTCAAAAATTCAACCACTGATAAAAGAAAAACATATTTTTATACACTCATGTAATGCATCTTAACATGTGCATAAAGCAATTTTATCCATCAACAATAATTTAGCACATTAGGGCCGTCTTTCTGAGTAATTATGGGACATAAAATTGGTAACTGATGGGACACAGTGGTAACACAATATTCTAGAGAAGAAAGTTACTTTGCCCATGACCATACCCGGAGGAAAAATCTACCAAAAACTGTTATTCCAACTATTCTGCACAATGATGCACCAACCTGCGTTATAGTAAGTTGCATTTGAAAAACTGGTCCTCAGGTAAAATTTTACATGGAATGATCTTTAAGGTAAATCTGGGACCAGTATGATCTTGCTGACAGTTGTCATAGTCTTGATCTAGGGACTATTACAACGAGGTTGGAATAATTACAAAAATATTTAAAAATATACTGAATATTACAGTGTAAATGGAAGGAGAAGAAGAAGAAAATGACCGACAATGAAGAGAGATGGACGGAGAGATAGATGGGCGGTCAGTCGGACTGACGGAGAACGGACGGACGGACGGACGGACGGACGGACGGAAATACGGACGGGCATGAGAACAGACGGACAAGCAGAGACGGTTAGACTGGCAAACGAATGGTCGTGTGGACGGATGGACGGACGGACAGATGGATGGATGGATGGATGGATGGATGGATGGATGGATGGATGGATGGATGGATATAAGTCAATTGGATGGATGGATCTAAGTCAATGACCTGTGAGCAGGCAAAATGGCGGCACCCGTCGCATTCAGATTCAGACACTTAAACGTCTGTATAAGATATGTATCCTTCTAACACTGGAAAAAAAAAAGAAGAAATTCGGCAGCAGACAGTGTGCGTCTAGGTCTTGGGTGGTAACTAGCAAAGAAAAATTATTAGTAAAGCTTTGGAATTTTCCAGGGTCAGTCAGTAAATAGATTAGCAATGTCTCTCCGTCAACTTGGAGCCGACCGGAAATTGTACTGTCTTTGCGCACGGCCCAAAAAAAAGTGGTCTGCTTCCGGTTGGGCCAAGATTGATCTAGACTCGATACCACCCTCTCAGAAATTCTTTTGTTGACACTCGGGCATCGTGTACTTTTAGACTCGATATCGACCAGACTTGACGTACTTTCTGGAGGGGGTGTAAATGTAATTTTTGTCTCATTGTGATGCATTTATTATCCCTGGCAGGGTTACGTCACAGACTGGAAATCGGTCACTTCCTCCGCGCAACTATAGGCCAAATAATGATGTGTGTTCAAGTCTGTGGTGTGAATTATAATTATATTATTTTTACCTCATATTATGTCCATTTGCGTAGTATAGCAGAAGAGTCGGTACCATATTCGATCGATTTTTTTTTTTGCGTCTTCGGTGTAAAAACATTTATTATTCCTGAAGGTATTGGGCATTAGGTCAAAGACTTGGATTCAGTCCTTTCTTTATAAGTCTACGAAATACATTATTTTAAATATAAAGGCTCAGCGTCTTCCTGAAGAAGAAGACAAAAAAAGATAAGAAAAGAAAATACGATTTTATTTACTTGTTAGGGAGAATGTTTTACAATGTCATAAAAATGTTATACATCTCTTTCATAATACAAACACACATAACATGTAGTTCAGTTCAGTTCAGTTCAGTTCAGTTCAGTTTATTATAGGCACTAGGCCAAAAGCATTCAGTTTACATAATACATTACACTGTTACAATTATGAGACATTAGGCACGCATCTTCATGCATGTCCTCCAGCTCCTTCCTTTAGCATCCTTCATATTACAAATCCATAATATTACAAATGAAATACATAACAAAGTCATTGCTGGTCGCCAGCAGTGCAGCGCCCTGGTCCCTTCAGCTCCGAAGCTAGGTACTCATTTACACCTGAGTCGAGTGGGGAAATGGAAGTGAAGTGTCTTCCCCAAAGGAAAAAAAAAGAGAGAATTAAACACAAAGGAGATCTTATGTGTCTTTCTTATTGACATGTACAAACCTAATTTCTCATAAAATGATTCGGTAATTAAGTTTTTTAAGACTGATCATGAACACCGGTGCGGTCATGAAAAGCAGCCTTAGCAAAATGATATCGAAATTTGCATCAATTTGACCAAATATGCACACGGAATACAACCTTAGACGCACGCGACCTATGAAAGAGCACGGATTGGATGAATTCATTGCTGGAACTATACGATTGTTTATGTAGCTCGGCAGATGCGTTTATTAAAGCAGGATTTTGTGTATTGATCCTGTGATGTAAAGATTATACCATTTATATATAATTAGGCACAAATTGCTATATCCTATAATATATATTATATAGGCCTACTATGCCAGGGACCACGGCTAGGTGCAAAAGCAACATCGAAGTTACATTGATTTTAAATTATTTTCAATATGCTGATACTAAAGGAATAAAGCAGGCTATGCAGTAAAACTCAGAGGAAAACAATGGTAAAAGGAGGGCTAAACCGACCATTTGGTAAATATAGGGTTAAACCGTTCTGGGAATATGTAAAGCTCCCATAGTGTCTGTATTAGATTTCACTTACGAGCTCGAAATTATGGATAGGTCCCCGGAAGTTCGAGTATGGGGCATTCTACTATGATAAATCTACATGCGGATCTCCTTAAGAGAGCGGGAGGCTTCTGCCTGCAAACTGTCAGTGAAGACAACAACGCCATTACTCAAAAGTTGCAGCACCGTTGATTTCACCCTATTCACCCGTCAGTATCTCCTAAAGATACACTACAGAAACCTTTAACTCGTTTACCTCGAGAATCTTTGGCTTACGTTAGAAGCGCTGACTAATGCATTAATCCCGAGAAGTATCGGCCTCTACGGAAATCGATCGTGGTCAGTACAAGTGTCGCCCTCAATAATCACCGCTTTTCCCTTCTCGGGCACCATCTTAAGACTTTGGCCTCATTCGCGATCGGGTTGCATTTCCAGAAATCATCGGGTGAAGAGATACTTGTGCTGGGTGAGATGGATCTCATTTCAGACGGCCTCGATGTGGTAATGCACTGTTTCCGAGAATGAACTTTGTCGCCAAAAGCCCTTCAGAAAGCTTTCCCGGTCGAGGATGGTTACAGTTGAGGGAATAACGATTGGATGATAACTATTCTTGGGTATTCGATTACGATAACGTCTCCGTAAGTTTCTGACGAGTCAGGACAATGGATACAGATTTCTTAGTAAAGCAGTATTTCCTATCATCTGCATTTGCACCTTCTAATAATATTATCCTTGGACGTGACTTTAACACCGGGAGTTTTTCATCAGCTCCTCTGTAATTTTCACTATTACTTTTACCGTGACTTTCTATCACCTTCACTGTGACCTTCCGTTCACCTTCACTCTGATCTTTCCCTTCACCTTCACTCTGACTTTTCCTATCACTTTCACTATGATCTTTCCCTTCATCTTCACTCTGATCTTTTCCTTCACTTTCACTGTGATCTTTCCTATGATCTTCACTGTGACACTGCCTTTCTTTAAGTACATTCTCCACTGGTGTCTGTGACCTTTCCAACAAATGACATATCCAGCCAATGACCATCAAGATCGGCGAGTTTCGTGACAGTGACCTTTGTAATCAATGACTTTCATTGTTGTGACCTTCTCTGTCCTTGACCTATTTAAATATCCACTTTTCCTGTTTGATCTGTGTAGCCAACGTTTAAACAACTACATAACAGCAACCACTGGCTTTATCAGGACAGACACGCCAAGAAGGAGATATGGTAATCCTCGTGTTTTTTTGTTTGTTGGATTGATCCCAGGCTAGAGATAGACCGCAGAAATCATTACAAGGCTTCACCGAATGATGAGTGCTTCGGTCATTACCGGTCTTTTATCAGGACAGATACGTATGTGAAGGAAATATGGGGACTCCTCATAAGTGGTTTTGTTTGATGGATTGATCCCAGCAGAGATTTAGACCGCAACAATCATTACAAGGCCCTACCAAATAATGAGTGCTTCGGTCTTTTTCGGTCTTTATCACAATAATGCATTAAAATTTATAAGAGAAGAATAGGAGAGTTTCCTAATTGTGATCATTTGTGTTGAGGGTGTAAGTGTAAAAGACAGAGATAATGGAACTGAGTGTTTAGTTTTAATGCTTTTTCTTGTTACGAAATCTTCCAAGATGTCGACCTGTTCTTTCTTTTTTTATCCTTTAATGTCCTTAAAGTACTCGACTAGTAATAAAAAAATCAGACGCGTCGATTCCGTCCATCATTTCAAGTGAGGGCTACGGCGAAAAGTGAAAAGCGTCTCTCAGGTCATCGGTCCCGTTTGTAAAAGAGGAGAATCAATGAAACTGACCCAGTTTGGACAAAAGTGGACAGTTCGTTCAAAGCGAAGAATATTTATAAGCAGGATTTGTAAGAAAAGCAGAATTTTTTTTTAATTATTATTATTTTATTGTTATTGTTATTGTTATTTAATATTGTTATCATTATTTTAAAATTATTATTCATACCAGTTTCTGAAAAGGTATCCAGTCTGATATTTTGAAATTGTCTCTCCAACCTGGTTTCGATTCCACGACTGGGAGGATAAGTGAAGAGAAGAAATGATTTGGATTCAAGAGAGGTTGATAACGTTGCTGTATTCGCCACTTTGAAATTGGCCATAGAGAAAATTGTCCAGTGTCTTCCAAATTTAGAGAGATGGCTGCTTTGCATGCTAACACCAATATCAATTTCGAGCCTAAATCTACGATGATATTAAATGAAATACAAATAGACATCATTAAAGGCTGAGAAGTCCTATGCTGACATAAGGCATTACGAGAATGGTCTGTGCCAGGCATTGCCCAATTTATCGTTGCCAATCAAAATAGTTAACCTTAATGATGTTGAACTGGGACGTAGGCTAACATTTAATTGAGATTATTGTGTCGTTAATATTAATTTCAGCTTAACACGATTAACTCGATTTAGGTTAGGACTCACAGTCTCGTCAAAGGTCAATTAATAGTCTCTTATATAAAGCGAGGGTTCTCAAACTTCGAACACCAGTCCTCACACACTCGAAATTTAAAGACAGACTCCTTGGAAATAGAGTTCTTGAGATCCTCTTTTAATGTTTTGAGGAAGTTTGGTTTTATTGCACAGCTTTTTATCTGTAAGGCAAGAGAGAGACGGAGAGAAAGAGAGAGAGAGAGAAACAGTACTATGTGACAAAAAATTATGTGTCTTTAGTGTTGTGATTGTTGTGAAAATTTTACTCGCCTAGATCTCTCTTGATAATAATACTTTCTACTTACAGTGAGCTCTGTTCTTAGCTTATCTCTACTAAGTCTCGCCCTACAGAAAACGAAGTTTTAGCTAGCGCATGTAGCTGATAAGTGCACTGGGCAATACAAACACTATTGTTACTATAACCCCCAAACCTATGCATTAGACCACGTCAGTCAGTTAATCTCTGAAGGGTTAGTCGAGCATGATTGTAGATCTATGGGACTTCCAACACTTGCTCCGCTCATCTTTTGCTGATTGCCCCCTCCCCCCNAAAAAAAAAAACCTGGTGATCTTTTCTTGATAGCCCCATTCCCTTAACCCTACCTCTCAAATCCCCCTTTCCCACTTATTCCCAGTGTTGTCAATGTCACTGTAAAGAGGTGATGCTCATGATGGATGTACGTTACTTGATGACAAATCAGGGTCGTAGCTATCTCCTCACAGCCCCGTGTAGCAAGCGAATAATAATAATAATAATAATAATGATAATAATAATGCGGTTTATAAGTCTCATATCTAGGTCTATGCCCTCTCACTAGACTTTACACTGCTATTACCCCAGCAAACCAGGTCACTCTAGGAACTTCTTAATTCCCTGGAGGGTATACAGTGCCGACGCAATTTACAGGCGCTGTTCACTAGCATTCTAACAATATCTGTCACTGCCCAAAGCCAGGTACCCATTTTACAGACAGACTGATGAAAATGTGGGTGAAATTCTTTCCCAAGGCACTTACAACACGACCGTGGTCGGGAATCGAACCCATGACCTTTAGATCTTGAGTCCAACGCTGCAGCCACTCGGCCACGCTGCTCTACAGGTCTGAACTGAATGGTAAATGATGAGGACAGAAGAGTCCGTGATCCTCTGAGAGGCCGTCACAAAATGACTTTTCATGATTTCTACACATCGGCAGGCTTGGAGTCAACTTCTATCCCTTTGTACATATTATGTGTATCGCCGTTTCTCTCTTCGCTATCGTGTCACTCAACACTCTAACAGGCAACGGATTGGTTGGGTGATGACGGCCCTGTGGTCAGTTGACCTGACCACTATTACTACAATAATGTAACTTGTCATTTCAGTCGCAAGTGATATAGTATGCCGGAACACCACAGTGCAGTCCTCGTATCTCATGGAAATGTTACTCAAGTCTCAAATGTTATTGTGTGACTTACGATACTTTTCCACGAAGTCGAAAAAGTATGTTTGCATGAAAACCTGCTCCTACCATGTCACCAAATGATAACTGCACAGACAGTTGAGAATACCTCTGCCATGAAACGGCTAAAGGAAGCAAGTCCAGAAAATCAAGTTTTGAAAAATGGACAAAAACAAGTTCTGGTAAATATGGCTTATCACGGGCATTGCTTCCTTACTGGTATGCAGATTATAAGCTAAACAGAGTCTGTTTGCAGAAATGAACAGACTGGTAATCAGGACTTACTTTACTGATTCAAAATATGAATTCAACTAAACTTTAGTTAAAAATGGACTTGCAGCATTTTGTCATTACATGACAGACTTCTCCTCACTGTAAGATTTCAGCGAACCTGATTTTGATATTACCTGACCACGAATGAGGCTTAGGGTCCACTGCCTCTTTCCCCTCCCTCCCCCTCCCCCCTTTCTTCCAGTAAACCAGCAACAGGGAAACTGCAGTTTACGTTAGGGTCTCCGAACAAAAATTAGACGATTTTGTTCATACTTTGTAACTGGACGGGATTTATGACTGGTAAGTAGTATATAGTCTTCTTTGAAAGCCGCGAGTATTGTTTTTAATTTTAAATAAGAAAACTTTCCCTGCGGCAAATCTTTCATAGACTTATGTATTACTTCATTCTTCAGATGCAGCTTTTTCTTAGTGCCTGGGTTAAAAATCCTTCAACGTGGCCTGACAGTTGGCCGGTGGGCATTTGGTCGCAAAGTCACTGTCGGCCAAGTGTCCATTCGGCCAAGTGTCCATTCAGCCAACTGTATGTTCGGTTAAATATCTGTCGACCATGTGTCCATTCAGCCAAATGTCCGTTCGGTCAAGTGTCCGGTCGGTCAAATGTCCGTTCAGCCAAGTGTCCGTTCAGCCAACTGTATGTTCGGTGAAATATTTGTCGACCATGTGTCCATTCAGCCAAATGTCCGTTCGGTCAAGTGTCCGGTTCGGTCAAATGTCCGTTCGGCCAAGTGTCTATTCGGTGAAATGTCTATCGGCCAAGTGTCCGGTCAGCCAAAAGTCCGTCAGCCAAATGTCCCTCGGCCAAATGTCCGAGAAGCTCCTTTAATATCTCTCCCTAGTCAGATCGGCAACTAAAGTAAACGCGGGTAAGAATTAAGGCAATCTCCTGCCTTTATTGATACCTACGCCCAGACACCTTTGCAATCTTTCTATTATCTAGCCCTCTCCAACGTATTCGTTTACATATGGGTTGGTCAGTAATTCTCTGGCATTGAAATTTTGCGGCTATAGTTTGCACGACAGCAGGAGCCCGTTGGATCACAGCATGCAGAGGCGGAGTCGGAAATTTTGAACTCATTTAGGGGCGTGGGCGGAGGTCAGTGTTTGGCGGGGTACTCAAGGAAAATCGTTCCCCCTGATTCTCAGATTTCGTTTTATTCCTAAATACTTTTGCCGTGCACTTAAATTCAGCCTTTTTTTTTTCTTCGAGTTGAGGGGAAAAGGAAGAGGGAGGAGAGGGATGAGCGATGCGTCCCTTCTTTCAAATACACCCCTGTGTCGCTGTCTGACTTAGACTGATTGGAATTAGTATTGTCTTCCAAGGGGTAACAGTTATACAAGTCGCCCACACGATTAGATCAAAAGACGTGGAACATTTAGGTGACCAAATTTCTACATTTAGTAGCCTATGATTGTCTGCTAGGTAACGAATCTGTACTCTAGTTACATCGCTTTGGCGATGGGGTAGATTAATGTATAGATTGAACAGTTTACATAAGAGCCTTTGGTCTTATGCTTTAAGTTTGAAATACCATATTCCCTCTAAAGATAGACATAACTTTCGTTCTTGCTCAACCTAATTAAAACCGTAAGCAAATTATAGTGCTTTACCGAAAGATGAACAAGGTTTTTTACACACATCTGTTTACCTACTTAATGAATTGTTTCCAAATTTTGCATAGGCTTTTCAACCAATGTGTCTTTATTGAAAATATTTTTATCTTATCATCTCACTGTGGTAAAAGTTTACTTTACAAACATTATGAAATAAACGATAACAGGTGAGTTTCTCAAACATGCATAGTTGTACAGTACGAAACTTGAAAATGTAAACAATAAAGAAAACTATTGATAGAAGTTGCTTAAAGGCAACGAACACAGAAAGAATATTCAAGAACCGAGTTAGGGGCATTTTCTTTAAGGCAACGAAGCAACGCAACAAAACTGCAAGGACGAAAAGAGAGCCTGGAAGACAACATCATTTTGTCATTGATACCTATATATTTCATATTACCATATAGTATAATTATAGTCTTACACTGCCCACACACTTACTCGGTTCTAATTGCGGCCTTCTAGTGTCATTGGCGAGTGGCATTGTTCTTCAACGTTTGATCTTCTCAGATATAATGTCTGTTTTTTGGCTGCATATAATATTCTAGATGTAAACTACCTACAATGTCTTTTTTCCTCTTGTGAATCATTTCTAGTTCAAAGACCTTATTGGTAGCGTGTTTAATCTTCAGCCACTGAACATTTTTAGATTCAGATGTGTTCCATCCTGTTAAAACTGTACGCTTTGTCTAATTATGTATGTGACTACTGTAACTGGACCTTTATTATTATCTGTATTGTGTGCTGTCCTTTGGCCAATGTAAATACTCTGTTTTTCGCCAACCTATCACAGTTGTGGTCTGGGTTACAGTTTAATAAATTTGTTAAAAATTTAAACGCGTGTTGTCCTTATGGTTTATAATGTCCAGGTTTCGCTATGGCTTACCGCCGGCTGGCAGTCCTCGCGCTCATCTGGAATGGTCTTCTCGTATCCTCTGATGCCAAGAATCACTTTCTGGGAGGTTCCATAAGCGTGACGTTTGTGAACTACTCCAACCCGGATGTGTTTACTGTAAGTTTCCTTTATATTTTCTTACATCATGAAAATTGAAGTGGCAGAATTCCTGGGAAGCAAAGCGATATCTTTTTCAGCTACAAAATGATGCTCTAAACAAGAAAGACGCCACATAATACACAAAGTTTTGTCCTTGATCAATATAAGATCTAATACCTCAACTCAACCTCTTTTTGGTTAGGGTTGAAGGGGGGGAAGGGGAAGGGAGGAATCAATGGCATGTTGCGAAAATTATGAAAAGTTGGGGGTTTTTTTTTGCCTCACTTTATCAAATGTATCTACTGTCTTCTTCGATTCTATTGATTCTGCTTTCTTCTGCAATGCTCTAGTTATTCAGTTGAACTACACAAGTAAACTGTTTTATAAACTATCAGTTGCCCTCAGCAGGACTCTATGCCTAAAACTAACAGAATCATAATCTGCAATGTGCTTCCTCCTCCCTCCCTCCCATCTTTCATGGTTAAATTTCGCCTCATTCAGTGAAAGAATAGTTCTGACACTATTCCGGCCGATTGCTGTATTTCAGTAGTCTCTACTAATACTAGACTTATAGGGAAGTGTTCCACTTCATTCTTCCACGTTAAACTACTGAGTTTTTTGCATCTAATCTTTGTAGGTAGACACGCACGTCAAACGTTTTTTTCTACGTTTTCCAATACTTTTTTTTTCCCTGGGAAATATCTATAGTGTCCATCGAGCCAATTTCGCAAAGAGCATCGTCCTGTTACTTAGCGCGTGTGTTTTATGACGCAATAAGTAGGACTCGAGTGACCGGGATTTTTGCTCTTGCGTAAGAGTTATTCCCCTTGGTCGTGCAGCAGAGGCTTGTGGCAAAACTGATGCCGTCACTTAAATTCCAGCAGCAATAGACAGCTCTTTCTGATGATGTATTATTCAGCTTTCAGTTAAGGTTCTGGTCATCCAGTTTCAAAAGTTCTGTTCGGCCATGGAAGCCAGGTAAAGTATTCTGTTATAAGGTATTATTATAGTGTAACACGATCTGAGGACGATTCAACTTTCCTTTAATTGTAGGCCAGAGTTGAGCTGCTTTCTGGCTGGCGACTGGGTCTGGGACCGTGTGGACCGTCATGTGGGGCCCAGAGCGAAGGAGGTTCCACTGATGTGACCAGGCGTGACGTCATCTCTAGTCATACCGGCGTCTACTTTGGCGATTGGTGGACCGGGCTCCAGAATTTTACTTCTGTCACAAAAACCAATATTACTGACCACATGAACCAGGATGTTCATGGCCTTGTGACAGCTGTGGATGTCAATCAGAAATGGAGCCAGGAGTACGCTGAGTTTGACCTGGATGTGACTTCTCATGCTGAATATACTGACATCGGGTGAGTCACTTCCACCTGGTTAAAGGGAGGTGAGTGCTACCCTTTCCCAAAAGTTTTAATGCAGATTATTTGATGTGCAACTAAACACCATAAGGGCATTGGAGTTTCTATACAAAACTGCACACCAAATAAAGTTGCGATTGACCGTACGCATAACCCTACGTTAATTAACGCTCTGCGGTAACCAGAGGAAACTCCCAAAACATTTATAGTGTTCACTGCAGTTAATGCGATACGTTATTGAATGTATGGATTACGCATACGGTCACTAGTCGAAGTCTGGCATTTTTCTTGCAGAAATCTCATACCCCACTTCATTAGATTGATGCAGGGCTCCACTTTATACACTTTGCCTTAATTGACGTTTATACATCTTAGACTACAAGGTGATTCCTGGGTGGATCTTCAGCTTTCGATGTGTGGATTCGGCAAACAGGCTCAAGGCTGTGAGTTCCACCTTCAGAAGCTAGTGAAAACTCACATCAGGAGCGATACGCAAGCCCCAAACAACAGCCCACGAGCATTGTTCAAGCCTGTGTATCGGTGAGTCCGTTTCATTTCTCTAAGCAGACTTCGTCAAGATAGAGAGAAAACCACCAGCTTAATGGGACATTGGCCTTTAGAGATAAAACAAAGAACTCACTTTGTAATGGAAGATTATTTGTTTCGTTAACGATTAGGCTTGTGTAACTAAGGATTATGTTTGTTATTGTTCCACGTCGAAGAGGTATGAGCCAGTGAGAAAACTGAGATACAATGGGGGGTTTTCCTTGATAAGAATGGATTTTCCCGATAAAGTAATTGTTTCCGCAAATTATGATTATCCATAGCCACCTTTTAATGAGGCACAAATGGATGAAGCTAATAACGTATACAGTGGAATACACTTAAAATGGACACGCGTAGTACATAAACACGGATACTGAGTACAGTATTGAAATACATATTAACCACATACTTCTCTTTGAGAAGAAAATTCTAGACCAAAAATACTGTATTCAGTTTCCGTGTTTACGTACTAAAAGTGTTCACTGTACTATATTTTTTCAGCCACTGCAACCACTACCACCAACAACACTACATAAACAACTACTACTACCATCACCGCTCCTACCATGGCTAGTATTATTAAGCCTACCATTGCATTTTAAATATTCTCGTCACCAGCACCACTACTATCACTACCACTAGTATTGTTAATTGATACTGCACATACACATATGTATTTATACATATATATCTGTTTATACGTGATACATATTATATGGCTAATGTCAGGGTGTAGAAATATGTTTTTTAAAAAAGGCTGTAATCTAGATAAAGCATTCAATTTTAAAGTTTAAGGTAAAATTTAGCCTTATAATTGTACATATAAAGTGTGTCAAGCCTAACGTATTTAGCATGCGGTCAAAACCGGCCTAATGAAAAATTGGGGACCAAGTCAGAAGGAGAGGTGACTATGTTTGAGAGAGATCTGTGAAAAATTTTGAACCCCCTCCGCCCCCATTTATTTTTCTTGCCTTCTTGCCCTTAAAAACCCGGGGGGAAATATTTCAACCTCCATGGGGAAAAAATCCGGAATCACAGTAGAATTTGTAGAGTAACACATTTTATTTATAGGACCGAAACAATAGGCGGCAGTACCCTTTGGGATCTGAAGTGGGGAGTGAGCAGACTCAAACAGATGCTCACACAAAGTAGGATAAAGGAGAAAGTGCTCAAAGAGACAGATGCAGAGAGAAAATGGAAAGAAAGAAAAAAAAGTGATTGGTGAAAATCGACCTCTGCGTCGGCACCCATCGCCTTGCCGTCACTCTGGAATCAGGTCTAGACGTCTATACACGACCACGTCGCCACTTCTTCTTCCATTTTCTCTCTGCATTTGTCTTCTTGAGCACTTTCCCCTTTATCCTACTTTGTGTGAGCATCTGTTTGAATCTGCTCACTCCCCACGTCTGTAACTAAGTGCTCCATTTCCACCTTGTACTACACCTTTGGAATCTTAGCATTTGTTTTATTTTTGTTCATTCTTCTTATCTGTGTGCATTTATGTTTACTGCTACAGAGTCCCTATAAACACTGAAACGCATCTCAAACTGGCAACCATGGACCCTGATGAGGGCGACATGACCGAGTGTAGAGAGGCACGCTGGGTAGAGCTGGGAGGAATCAGACAGACGGCCAACATTACGGTGCAGCGTAATGTAAGTTGTGGATGGATGGATGGATGGATGGATGGATGGATGGATGGATGGATGGATGGATGGAAAGATGGATGGATGGATGGATGGATGCATGCATGCATGGATGGATGGATGGATGGATGGATGGATGGATGAGTGAGGGAATGGATGGATGGATGGATGGATGGATGGATGGATGGATGGATGGATGGATGGATGGATGGATGGATGGATGGAAAGATGGATGGATGGATGGATGGATGCATGCATGCATGGATGGATGGATGGATGGATGGATGGATGGATGAGTGAGGGAATGGATGGATGGATGGATGGATGGATGGATGGATGGATGGATGGATGGATGGATGGATGGATGGATGGATGGAAAGA
>JAWQUT010000001.1:1421061-1431448 GCA_033807755.1 Ellobium chinense
TGTTCAAAGAATAATCACAAGAGATTTTTCCTAACCTCATACATACTTGTAAGGAAATGTTATAAGGAGCAAGACAGGATACTTTAAGTAAAAACCATACTAAAAAGTGCCCATTGCTTAGCTTTGGCGCCCCCTAGCGGAGATAAGTATATAACCTAGTTTAAACTGAGTTGCTTTATAGTCTTTGCTGTAAGACTCCTGGGATCATTTAACAAACAGTACCGCATAATGCCATTACGCACAAAAGTTGTGATGTGGATCAAAGAATACAGCTATTTTGGTAAACCGAATAACCTAAAAAAAAGTATCCAAGATAATAATAATGATAATAATAATGCGGTTTATAAGTCTCGTATCCAGGCTGATGCCTGCTCAGGCGACTTAAAACTTCTATTGCCCACGCAGGCCACGTCACTTTATGACTTTCGCAACTCCCTGGGGAGTATACAGTACCTCTGCTATTTACAAGCGCTGATCACTGGCTCTTTGACAATATCTTTCACTGCCTATAATGTATGATTACTCATGTATTATTAATAAAAACAATTTGTATAAATCACCATGGATAACTAAAATTGAAAATACTCAGAATAGATCAGGTTTGCCAGACATAATAATATAGTTAGATAAAACGAACTGAGAGTGGAGAACAGTGAAGTATTGCAAACAACAGATTGTCGACTAGAAGCTCAGTTCATACAACAGCGGGGAAGAGGATTAAGGGAATTTAACAAAGACACATTCTCTAGATACTTGAAGCAAGGCTTCAAGTTTGAAACGTATTTAATTACCAGAGATATCTCCAAGAGCCCTAGTCACATTCAGGCTCTAGAAATTGAGTAAGATATATGGGAAGGCATCTCAGTGGTAGAGAGACTGCATAAACAAGGATGGTATGGTAGGTGATGAAATTCTTGCTCTCTTTTTAATGTGCTCTCTTCCAAGGCAGGACAACTGAAAACAGGGACATGTTATAGCATTTACACCATTTACACCAATACACTTAAACTATAGACTATTCAACAATAATTATCCGCGTATTGTCAACATTATCACGAATGTTGTCATTGGCGTCATACTCATATTCTTGAACGCAACGACTTTAAGCACGACGCCAATTTGGGGTGGAGTAAATCAAATGTGTTCACACTGAGACATATATTACAAGGTATGAAATAATGGCGTTCAGGATTAGTACTTCTGTAGATTTCTTATTCTAATATCAATAAGACAATGCCTCTATGACCATGTCGCCTCTGTCCATTGTTTCCTCGCTGTACAGCCTTAGGTATATAACTCCACAACAACAGCTGCTGCTACAAGACAGTCGTCTATGTATAATAATATGTAATTTGAAGTTTTCCCTTAAAATTTCCTACTCACTCACTCGTGGTCACAAAAGCTCCAGATCTAGGGCATATGCCATATGATATGGGGCCGTGGAAATACACGAAGACGTCTGGGATAGCAGATTTATGTTAGTTTTTTTTTTTTAATCGTGACCAGTCGTGGTTCAGCAGCAAAGAATAACATAAATCTAGGATTTCAGAGAACGTGTCTTTTTCACGCAAAAAAAAGACGTCGTTTCATTTGCCATCTTGATATGTAATGGGGATGCATTTTCGGGAAAAACTAAATGTTGAAAAGAAAATGCAGAACTTCACAATGCACAGCTTTCATTTGCCCACTTTACTTTTGTATTGGGATTTCACCAGGCAACACCCTGCATTGCGTGCTTCCCGAGTAAGCTTACGAATAAAGTATTTCTGCCTGCCTTTTACTTGCAGTCACATCGAAAGGTTTCGTATGACATCACTGCCTTACCGTGTACATCACGTGACCGCACCCGACCTCGTTCTCGGCAGAGAATCTGAAGGAGCTCGGACTTCAAGGTTTACATGGAAAATAGAGGCTGCAGACAGTGGTTTTCACCTTTTTCAGGTCGTTGCCATAGACACTGAAGGGTAAGATATGCACCTTTTAGGATTTTTATAACATGGAGACTGTTGCCGGGTTCATAATTTTTCGTTGTGTTGCGTGTCCCTACCCTAGATTTCGATGAATATGCCTGAGAAGCGCTTTACAGCAGTTACAGCCACATGCACACGCACTCAGCATGAATTCACACCTCCACAAACACACATGCTTACACGCACAGTGCATGCACACAAACACATACACACTCAGTTTCACTCACACCACACACAGCACCTGTATGTGCGTGCACTCATAGAGCAGAAGTCTTAAGTTCCGGTGGCGGTAGGAAGAGAGGGAGAGGGCAGATAAGCAGATTCCAGCCTTCGAAACCAGTTATATAGAAAAATGAAACATTTCTCATTCGAAAATGGTTTATTTCCTTATCTGCAAGAGTTAAGTGTCCACGGTATTGTAATCGAAAGAAGTGAATTAATTTTTTTTTGTATGTGTGTTTCGGTCGGGAACTTATCTTGAGTTACTTGGTGATAGTAAGCTCTGCTCTCTTAAAGTTCAGTTTGGATATTTTGTTGCCAGCGGAAAATAATTTAACCATAACTTCATCTTTTGGTATACGATGGAACTTGAAAAACACACCCACACCATCCTTTGGACCAAGCGTAAGAGACGTGTTATCAGAAATACAGAGGAGCACTTTTAATACGGACATGCTTAGGACGTTTATACGGATATTGAGTTCAGTATTTTTCATCCCGATTTTTCTTCTTGAGGTTAAGGATATAGTTAATACCTATTTCTGTTAATAAGTACACTTTTGGCCGGTCCCAATTTGTACGCATTATCCGTTCTTCACTGCACATAATATCCAGAGTGCTCTTTATAAGAAACAAACCAGTTGGGATTAATTAAAAGGAATGTGCTAGGTGGGGAATGGCATTAGGGAATAGTTGTTTTAAAAAGAGTTTCATTATATCCGTCTTGTTTGCATTTTATTTTCTTTCCCAGCTTTGAAAGTGCTGACTGTGGCTTCAGAGTTCATGTGAAAGGTAAAGTTGGTCTAAAAAGCTTTAGACTGATGAAAGAATATCATTTGCACTAATGGTCTTGCAAACTGGTTATATTTCACCACAAT
This sequence comes from Ellobium chinense, assembly GCA_033807755.1. Classification (NCBI taxonomy): domain Eukaryota; kingdom Metazoa; phylum Mollusca; class Gastropoda; order Ellobiida; family Ellobiidae; genus Ellobium; species Ellobium chinense. The sequence continues at coordinate 1,424,129 of JAWQUT010000001.1, forward strand.
TTTCTACAAATTTTAAGATTAATATTAAAGTTTTAATGGACTACCCTATCATTCTTTTCAGGGAATCTTGAATGCTGACATTTTTGGAAAAGTATTTGTTTAGAAGGTTTTTGACAAAACGTCCGTTCTTAAATTTGCAGCAAAACGCCTACATCTTCATCCCCTTTTCTTCTTTCTTAAGGTCTTTTGCACTGTTATGCCATTGTTGACTCTTGCATGAATGAGTTCTAAAACTAGAGGGAAATATTACTCTATTTTGATTCTGCTTTCACAGAACCTACTTACATCAAGACGACTGACAAAATACCGGCAGTAAGTAATAAAGCTATGATTGACACTGCTACCGTTGGTGTTGGTGTTGGTGTTGGTGTTGGCGTTGTTGTAGTGACAAGTTTAGGCTACAGGTTACACACGCCCTAATCATTTTGCTATATATTATTATGTACTGTCGACTGCCGTCACTCCAGTCCTAATGTTCGTTGGCTATTCCCACTCACCTGTAACGGAGATAAGCATCTGATCTGAAAGAAAAAAACATATTACTTATAATAGCCCAAGACAAGTAAAGTTGTTTACTGTGTCTCTTCGTTTAACCCACCCTCATCAAAAGTCAGCTGAGGCCCCAGGCTAATTCAAGAGAACAGGGGTTAGCTCATTGGCAGCCCCTATCTTTTCAAACCTCTGACCCGAAATGGAACTGCTTCAGTTTAAAGTAAACTGGCCAGGGAACTGACAAATGCATTAGAACAGGCCACAGCTAAAGTCAGTGGTCCCATGAGAAGGAGAAAAAAATGATGTGATATATAGATCACCTCCTAATAAGTCCAACTCATGTGATTTCAAAATTAACGCGCGTGTGTAACCTACGGCTACAATGATTCATTGCTTCATCTCCCATAATGTCTTTGATAGCTAGGTAGCCTTTATTATGAAGAAGTTGCTAAACGAGGTTCTATGGTCTATTGGAATTTTGAACAGGAGGGACCATGCGCGGTGAATCAGCAAAATTTCCTGTTTATCATAAACACAAAAATGGATCTAGACCTGCTGTATGTAAATTTACTCATTAATGATTTCAGGCTTTACCGAAGTCTCATGACCAGAAAAGTTATCAGTGACAATCCGGGTTCTTTTAGTTGGTTTGAGTGAATGGTTAAGACCTTTTCAATTTAACTTTTATGTTGTATATATTAACTTTTTCTTGTTACGTAGTAATATGTGCTTGTGTAATGTTATGTATTTTCATGTATGGTATGTGTTGTTCTACATGTTTGTATTATGAATGAGATGTATATAACAATGTATAACATTGTAAATTAATTTCTCTACGAGGTAAATAAAAGTCATATTTTCATTTTCAATGTTATTGTACACTGTAACACTGATTACCGTTGAAGAGTCATTGCCACATAACACTTGTTACAGAAACACCAAAATCATATTATGCCACACACACTGCACAGTGAGTCTTTTGAGGATTATTCCAATAATGGCTAGTTTTAATTTCCCTGACAGAGTGGGCCGTATTTCACACACCTGCCTCCACCCAACCACCTTAAATGCACTGTCGGGTCGACCTGCACCTTCCCCGTGTACGCCACGAGCACAGGCGCTCATAGGTAGGTGCAATCGCTGAGGGTCTGTCGTGGGAGAGACCTGTACGGTATTTGACAACTCTGACGTCTTATAACAAAAAGGCATCATATCATAATATGCACTATGTTTTATAGACAACATGTGCCTTTTTGTCATAAGATGGCATAAATGAGCCCTAGAGGAAGATATCTGAGCCCCAGAACACTACAAGTGAATACCGTGGACAAAACGACTGAGCACCAACATTCTGTGAATTACTGTACACACCCTAAAACGTTGAAGGTTGTATTCCGTGCAGCATTCATGGAGGGTTCCTTCCTGCACTTTCGGTTTTGGTTCTATATAACTCTTCCCCTCCCCCCCGTACCTGATGATCTGTGTTTGTAAAACATTTTGGTACATCGAACACACACACACACACACACACACACACACACACACACACACACACACACACACACACACACACACACACACACACACATACACTCACTCACACACGCACAGACATAGACACACACATATATACATACATACATACATACATACATACATACATACATACATACATACACACATACATATATATCTCAATAACTTTATTGAACATGCTGTTTAGATTACAATCACGAATCCATCCGCGAGAGTACAGCGCGTTACAATATAATATTGCCAGCTTTCACCTTTCGATGGACATTCGCCTGCGCCAGATCCGAAACGAACCGATTATGGCGCTTATACTGAGATAGCTACACAGTCTTTTGGCTTCTCTGTTCGTTAACCCAAGGAGTTTTAGTCCAGTCACTGTTTTCTTGTGTACTGTTCCCAGGGATCCTATGATTAACACAATGATTTTGCAGTTGTATCCCTTGTCATTAAGATGGTGGCATAGTGGTAGATATTTCATAAATTTTTCCCGAAAGCAGAGGTCCAGAAAACAGTCAAAAGGGACAGTCAAAAGGGACATACATACATACATACATACATACATACATACATACATACATACATACATACATACATACATACATACATACAAACATACATACATAATGAACAAACCTAATACACTTGCTCGTACAGTGAACAAACAAAAAACACTTGCACCTGCAATATCAGCAGCCTAAGTCAGCATTTAGGATTCTTTCTGTGTGTCGGATTTCATTTTTTTTTCTTTGCAGGAAAAATCGTCACTTTAGATGGGATGTACTAATTTTAAGTGTTAATATTCGGAAATTTAAATACTGTATTTAGAAGCAGTGTGGTGAGACAGATATCTTGGGGGTGTTTGTTATTTCGTGTTGTTCACCTTTAAGCATTGTAGTTTGAGGATATCATAGACCTTTTTCATGGAATATTCATGAGCAGGCCGGGCGATACAATCACTTCCGGAGTCTAGTTAAAACGGGTAGAAATTTTGTGTTTCACGACGCGAGGTTAGTTCGGATTGATGAAAAAGGCTTTATGTCATGTAATGTTGCTTGAGACGAGGCCTTTAAACGTCAGTGAATTCCCAATATGCGTAGGGATCCCAGAAACTGTTGTAGGTGAGTTCATAGAGCAATCTGGCAATATGGGAAATGTAATCATGTGGTGCATATGAATTTTCTTGCCAAGTAGTTTTTGCTGATCGAGCTATAACAATTAGAAACCAGTTTACAGGTGTGCCAGTACTTAGGGCTTGATGATTAGGCAATTCTTTGGTAAGTTTTCTCTTCCCCGAACGTGTATTGCTTGATTTCATGTGTTTTACACGACTGAAAATGTCTGTCTTAGCACCAGAGGAAAATCTCCCCCTTCCATTATGTTGAAACATGGTAAACCGGAAGTTAGCATCCTGTTCCAAGTCAAAAATAGCCCGATATTCACATGATCACCTTTGCTCATTAAGAGAGGTCTAAAAAAGTTCTCAGAGAGATCTCCTGATTTGTTAGCCAGTTCATCTTAGGTGAACCATACGATAAAATGTGCTTAACAAACCGGAACTGCGCGAATGGACCCTCAAAGAAAGCTGCTCAGAATCCAACTTTCAACTGCATCAATATTATTCCAGACCTCGAGTAACGTTCATGCAAGTTGTAGACCAAGGAACGGACTCTAGCATTGTGGACATGGAAACCAGATGGGTCGGCACGGTGATGCATGAGGGAGACACCGTAGCTCAGAGTGACGTCATTGTGGTCAGTGACCAGTGGGGCTCCAAGAATGTGTGCATACAGGCCATAGATAACCACGGGTAAACGAGTTGTTGTTGTTGTTGTTGTTGTTGTTGTTGTTGTTGTTGTTGTTGTTAATTCCGGTAATAATGAACTGATGTTGCTGATGAGGGTGTGTTTGCGCGCGCGCATGTATGTATGAGTGGTTGTGCGTGCGCGCGCGCGCNGTGTGTGTGTGTGTGTGTGTGTGTGTGTGTGTGTGTGTGTGTGTGTGTGTGTGTGTGTGTGTGTGTGTGCACGGGCGCGCACGTGCGTGCGTGTATGTATGTATGAGTGTCCTTGTCTGTGAGTTTATCTGTACCGTTGCTTTAAATAACTCATTATATTGAACTTATCTCATTCTCACGCCCTTTCACTACGTCTCTCCGTTGCTCTATTTCTAATTCCCCCCGATACTCCTATTTACTTGCTTTTCATAGTACATCTCTTATTTTAATTGTCAGTCTTTACAAACTGTTGTCATGAAACGTCGACCATCTTTTAAAATAATAAATTCATTATATATTTTTCAAAAGTGTTGTGTGTCAAATCTGGGCAGAATTAATAATAATAATAATTTTATTCAAGAACTACCCCTTTACAACGGGGGCAGGCAGGCCGGGGTAACCTGTCTGTGTCTTGCACACACATGGAATAGAACAATGCTCTATACAAAGAAATATTGCGTAAATCTGTATCACATTACTTTAAAATCGTATCGAACTGCAGTTTCGTAAAAATTTCTTCCCTAAGTTATCAATTATACTGCTAATAGTCGAGAATGAATTTGAATCTAAAACAAATATAGTCCTTCCCAAATTATTCAGGCTTAAAAATGTATAATACACCCACTCGATATTATTATCCATGCACACTTCATACAGATCATTTAAAAACTGCATTCTTACTCTTTCGTACGCCTGACACTCGAACATAAAATGAACAATATCCTCTTTCACTCCGCTATCGCACATGCAACATTCCTCGGACTCTCTCATTTTCATTCTGTATAAACCCGCATAATTATATTTAATTTCAGTGAACTGATGTTGCTAAGTTATTGCTAAGTGTATTAGTCTCTACTTCCATTCCTGCGCACTTCCCATCTAGGAGATGATATTAGATAGGTGCAGAGATACATGTGAAGAGGAGATATTGCTTGTATGAGGGTCTCTCTCTCTCTCTCTCTCTCTCTCTCTCTCTCTTTTGTTATGTGCACCAAACCATGCTAGAACTTTAAGGTGTATTATTATACAGATAAATCTGTTTTACAAAAACTAATGTAACTCACACCTGACTAATCTATTTAACACTGGCAGATCTAGCTCAGCCTGAGCAAAATCTGATGGACACTATCTAGTCAGAACTGTCAAGTCTAGTGCACAGTAGGCAATATATAGATAATTCTAACAAATATAGTGTACACTGGGTCATATTTAGTTCACATTAGCAAATCTAGAGTGCACTGACTGATATCTAGTTAGAACAGAAAAATCTGATGTGCACTGAGCATTGTCTAATAACAGTGGCAAATTTGATGAACACTAAGCAGTGTCTGGTTAAAGCCGGCAAATCTAATGTTCACTGAACAGTATCTAGTTAACACTGATATATCTGGTATACCTTGAGAAAAATCTAGTTAACACTGATAAATCCAGTGCACAATGAGCAATATCTAAACAAGTTAACACTGGTAAATCTAGTGTGGCCTGGACAATATCTAGACAAGTTAACATTAATAAATCTATCTTACGCCAAGCCATATCTAGACAAGTTAACATTGATAAATCTAATTTACACATCAGCCATATCTAATTAACACTGATAATTCTGATGTACACTAAGCAAAATCAAGTTGATCGGATAAACCAAGTGTAAACTGGGCAATAATTAGACACGTTAACACTGATAAATCTAGTTTACATTCAGCAACATGTACTCAAAACTGATAAATTTAGTGCAAACGGAGCAATAACTAGACACCGTTAAAATTGACAAATCTGATGTACACAGGCCTGATCTGATTCATATTTTTACACTGGACCAGGCATACAAACACGACATGTGTCCAAGTCATGTTCGTGGCACCAGACCCATGTCGGCTACATCCGTGTGTCCGTGGGAAGGGAAACTGTGTAAGGAATGACTCTGTGACCGGAGACTACTACTGTAACTGCAACTACCCTTATCGTGGAGACCGTTGTGAAATTGGTGAGTAGAACTGGGCCCTGTCTGTAAGAATAAATGAGAACTTGCGCGTTAACGATCATAAGAATTAGCTTTTACATGCTGTACGTTACTAAGGGTGTGTTCAGCACCGATGTTCTTAACAGTCGTCAGAATTACATTATCTCTGCATGTTGAAGGTTACTACAGTTGCATTCAACAGCGGTGCACTAATGTAATTCTTAGGATAGTAAGAGAATCCATCGTTAATGCGCAAGCTCTCAGATAACTCAAACTTCCTGTAGTCTGTCGCTTACTTGAGTTTATGTGGTCAGCAATGCTTGCGGTCTTTCCCTAGAGTTTTCAAAAACTTTGCGGTCAATCCTCTCTCTTGCATGAAATTGCGGCTTGTTCCCATATTTTAGCAACTCCGCTTTGTTTCGAAAGCTCGACATGGTTGGTTCTTTTTTTTTTTCTCTGAATTTGAAGGCCTGATCATCAGTGGTGAAGAAATCTTTTTCTTGATTTTCGGGCGACCGGAAACTGCTTCGACAGAAGGACAATTAAAGATTTAATTATTAAGATAAGATAAGATAAGATAAGATAAGATGAGATGAGATGAGATGAGATGAGATGAGATGAGATGAGATGAGATGAGATGAGATCAACTATATCAATCCAGTTGGAAATTTGCCTTGAACAAGTGCAGAACAGAGAATACATTTAACAGTAAGTTACAAACATAAACGTGATTACGTACAGATACAGCATACACACACACACACACACACACACACACACACACACACACACACACACACACATACATACATACATATATAAACACAACACACATACATATACACAAACACTCTCACACACAAACACACATACTACACACACACACACACACACATACACACACACACACACACACATATATATATATAAACACAACACACATACATATACACAAACACTCCTACACACAACACACACACACACACACACACACACACACACACACACACACACACACACATAAATACGTATACATACTCATAAACATTGACCTCTGTGCACACAAAGGAGTAGAAGTCTCGGGTCACGGGGGAGCATGCACTCAGTCACTTAAATTCTTTAAATGTAAGAATTGCAAACATAGAAGACTCAGTGTCAAGAGCAAGCTGCTGGAGTCATTCATTTTCAGAGCTATAGGGTTCTTCAGATCTTCCGCGTCGACCTCGAATTGCTCTAAGTCCGATAACCGCCTACGTCATCAGTCGGAGGGCACCTCGCGAGGCTGGGGGGTCAAAGTGCATATCCGTGCATAACATTGGCTGAGGCTAGTGACCAGCTCTAT
>JAWQUT010000001.1:1433116-1444685 GCA_033807755.1 Ellobium chinense
GACCGGAGGCGCCCTTTGGTACTAAAACTAAGGTATGAAGATGCCAATGGGTTTTTTTTTTCATTGCTTGCTTATATAAGGTTTTACACCTCCCATTAAGTTATCCAGGGGTCCCATGCCAAAATACTTTCCAAACATGTTATTTATCCCTTCCACCAAATTTTGACACAAAAAATACCCCTAAACCAATTAGATTTCGAGAACTTAAGCAGTGAAGCAGAATACCTAATATTTTAGGCCTTTTCACTCAGTAAACAAGGTAACCTTACCCACCTCACAACAACCACAAAGTTTATACTTGAGTGGCTAAATCTCACCTATCCTGAGATTGCAAACGTATTTGCACCTATCTAAGCCTTTCAAATTCAAATTCAACCCCTTTCCCTCTCCCCATGGCAGTTTTCTGATTTTATAGGGACTATTTAGAATTGCATATTTTTATGCCAGGCGCTGTTGGCATCTTCATACCTGAATAACCCTGGGGACAGGACTGCATCCAACATTCCACAGCCCCCAGTAGAAGGGCTTGTTCTGTCACTGATTTCTTGAGTTGGTTTTTTTTTCCTTTTTTCTTTTTTTTTTCTTTTTTTTTCTTATTCTTCTTTTCTCTTTCAACAGATGTGGACCCCTGTGCTGACGGCTACTGTGGGCAGCATGCTCTGTTTTGCGCCTTTGATTGGACAATTGCCCCAAATCCAATTTGCTTATGTGCTGAAACCCACACCGGGGACCGTTGTGAAACATGTAGGTATACATGACATAAAAGGTTCCACTATAAACGTCAGAAACCTACTGTATACCTATCTGGAGCAAATTTTAAGACTTTGTATGTTTTTGTTATAAACCGGAGTGGAGAATTACAGTGGAGCATGGATAATGCGTGCATCTTGTGACAGACCAAAAGTGTATCTATTAACAGAAGCACGGTATTACCCATATGATCATGTACTCTTAGAGAATAAAAATAGCGACCAAAAACAGTGTTCTCAGTATCCGTGTTTACGTACTAAGCGTGTCCGTATTAAGCGTGCTCCACTGTAGATAAAGAGTATGACTACGCAGTATAGCAGCTATTAGACTTGACTCTTGTTACTGATCTGACCTTCGAGTACTCCATAATGACAGTGAACAGACATGGCAGCGTGCATAGCGTTTTCATGGATCCTGAATGGGCCTCAGAGATGAAACCATGAAAACAACCCTTCCTTTGTCATCTTCCCCCCCGGGAGGGGATGGGAAGGAGGGTGGAGATGTAGTAATGTGTATCAACCGCTTAGGCCAGCTGAGTAAAACCGCAGCTGAGGTAAACAAACGATTCCAGAATTTCAAATAAAATAAAGCCCCGCCCATCTCCTCTCCCCCCCCCCCCNCCCCCCCCTAGCATTTTGTCATAGGTTAACATTTATAATGTCACTTTCCTGTTTTGCCAGACCCGAAGAACGACCGCATTTTTTAAAAAAAATGACCGAAGTGATATGTTGGAGTACATTTGCAAACGACAAATGACGAGACAGATCAAACATTGAACAAAATTGTATCAGTCAATAAATCAGTAAATTAGTCAACTATCTCATCAGCCAAAGAATCAGTGGTAAAATGAGAGCTGGAGACCCCAGTTTATAGGACGGTAGTAAATATTTGCTTCAAAACCTAAAAATAATAATTCATACTATATTTTTTCAAAATCTTTAAAACGCATAATATATACTTTCCTCTAAGAAAACACCGCTGGCATGGAGAGATTTTAACCTTCTGCACGACGCCATTACTTGTGCTGCATGACGTCATACAGCGAGAGAAGCTAGCAGACAGCTGGTGCAGACGCATCCACAAACTGTCTGGACCAATCGTCGGCAAGCCTATTTCGCTTTTTGACGTCACGCAGAACGAATAGTGGTGGCGGGGCGCAGGGTGAAAATTCTAACATTCATGTGGCGTTTTCTCAGAAACTGTCTAGGGAAAGAACTCAGAACTCAGAACTTTTATTTTCCAGATTGTAACAGGTACAATTATATGGAAAGCATTCAAACCAGTAGTACAAAAATCATGTAGGAGGGAGAAAGGAAAAAGGAAATTCAAAAACGAAAAAAGAAGAGGACAGCATGGTGTCGAAGATGATTTAAAATGCTTCCATGATTTTTCTAACGAAACGAGACAGATTATAAATGCGGTAATTTTGGTTGTCACTGAAGAGTAATTTTATTTTGAAGGTGTTAGGATCATTCTGTAATAGTTTTGGTTGGAAATTTTCCCTGTCTATTTTATAGCCTGAACATTCAAAAAGGAAAAATTATACGCGGTTAAAATTTTATTTTAAAAAACTAATGCCAACATATTAGGCTGTGAAGCGAATAATTACCCATGTACTTTTAAGCAAGCTTTCCTCTCATTGTCCGCAGCTTTTGCGCTCCTGCAGCAACTGACATGTATGGAAATGTCATGCAACAAGTCGACTACACCATGTAGTGCAGACGTTCCATCCAATGGAGATTTGTGCGCGTGTGATGTGCGAGTTCAGCCAAGCTATTGCGAGCAAGGTAAGTGTTCGAATGAGAATAATTATATTTACGTATTTACAAGTTTACGTATTCCTACTTTTCAGTTTTTCGTAGTGAAGTCTACTTCGCCTAACTGCAAATCCACGGGGAACACGGAAAACTTGCTATTATGTGGAGGAGCGATTAACTCTTAACTTACAGTGATCATGGCACGATATCGTGTGTTCCAGTCCCGGGCCCCTACTGATCATCGCATGACATCCTGTTTTCATTCTTATGTCCTTTGATCATGAAAGCGCGATGTTTACCACTGGTGGCCACATTGTCCTCAATACGTGTACAGCATTATGGTAAGGGTTAAGTGATGCTGCTTGCCCTCGATATTCATCGAAAATGTAATAGTTTATCATCAAGCACGGATAATGCGTACAACCTTGGGATCGACTTCAGGTGTGCGTACTTACAGAAACACGTATCAACTAGATACACGTATCCTTAAAGAAGAAAAATCGGGACCAAAACTACTGTACTCAGTATCCGTTTTAAGTATGTCCTTACTAAATGTGCTCCACTATATTTATCATTGAACTTATTTTTATTGGTGTGCTGTAGGTAGGACATTAACAGATGTACATTGCAGCCATACTGATTCTTTTTTTTTTCTTTTTTGTGCACAACAGGCATGTTAAACGCCCTTGGCCTAACTGAAACGTCGGTAAGTGAAATAGACAGTAAAGTCCGGTAAGTGAAATAGACAGTAAAGTCCGGTAAGTGAAATAGACAGTAAAGTCCAACAAAATAAATGCAGTCCTGATAAAAGTTTAAAGGTAGAGTTGTGCCCCAAACTTTGATGAGTTCTAAATCTCACATACGGTTTTCTTCTGGAGCACGGAACGAGACTGGGGCTAGAGTGGTTCTGAGTCTGTGATTGCCAGTGATAGTCGATACCTTACATCCAGGTATTGATAACGATGCCAATACTTTCGCAAGCACTACAATATGACTTGTCTTTTGGCCTTAATCTAAATGTTGAATATGCAAAATATTCTTCTTCTTCTTCTTCTTCTTCTTCTTCTTCTTCTTCTTCTTCTGCGTTCTTCGAGTCAGACGAATCACATCAGGAGGTCAGTGACCTGTATAAAGGTATAAGATGTCAATGTTTTTTCACTGTTGGCTATGCAAGATTTTACACCTCTCTTCAACTTATCCAGGGGTCTCATGCCAAAATAGTTTCCAAACATGTTGTTTAGCTCTTCCTCCAGATTCTGATACAAAGAAAAATGCACCTCAGCCAATTGGATTCTGAGAGCTGAGACAGTGAAGCAGACTACCTAATATTTTAGGCCTTTTCACTCAGTAAACAGGATAACCTTACCCAATCAGCAACAACCACAAAGTATAAACTCAAGTATAGAGTGGCTAAACCTCACCTATTCTGAGTCTACAAATATATTTCTACCTATCTAAGCCTTTGAAACTCAAATCCAACCCCTTTCCCCCCTCCCCATGACCAATTTTCTGATCGTATAGGGACTTTCAACATTTCCATATTTTTATGCCAAATGCTATTGGCATCTTCATACCTAAATGATGCTGTGCGCCTCATGTCCTCTGCCATTCCATTTAGTTTTGACTGAAGCGGCGAGCCTCCAGACCAATGAGTCTCTCTCTGTTGGTCGTACTTGGGACAATGCTGGAGAGCGTGATTTGTGTTTTCTGGCGTGGTTCCACATGTACAGATTTCTGTGTCTCCAACCTTGACTTTCTTGTGTAGCTGTTGTCGGAGTCTTTTGTGTCCAGTTCTTAGCTTAAGAATTGCTATTTGTTCCTTTCTGCTTAGCATGTGAAAAGCGTCTTCTATGTGTTATTTTTCAACCTACACTGTCTGCTCTGGCCTGTCAGTCTTTCATCCTCTTAAATTTAATATCCCTGCGCTTTATTTTTTACCGAGTGAATGTGAGAGTCTTGTTGTTGTTGTTGTTGTTGTTGTTGTTGTTGTTGTTGTTGTTGTTGTTGTTGTTGCATTAAAAAAAATAGATTTAGATTCTCTGTCATGCCTTTCTACAGGATCCTTACGAGAGGACTTACTGCAACGACTGCTCTAAGATCACCTCTCAAGTGGACGGTCTGCTAAGTATTCACCAAGCGAAGCCACTGGGCTCCATTGTGCAAGACACCATCGTTGGCTAAGGGGCAAAATGCAGCTGTCGTGTCGCAACCCGAAACATTAAATGTCTACTTCATTTCATTTGCAGAGAATCACAAATCAGTGGAAAAGGAAACTGTGATTCTGAGCGAAGAAGATAGCAGACCTTAGCACCAGTGTGTCATAGGGAGAATGCCTTTGGGTGTCTAGTAAATCAGTGCATCAGTAAAAACATTTGCTTTGATTTCCTTTGGCTTTTTCCTTTCTCGAGGTACAATATTTGTGTTCTCTTCCCCATTCCCCACCCTCCAGCCCCCAATCCCAGGGAGTGAATATTCTGATTAATCCATGTTGTTCCATCTTCTTTGCTCGCCATGCCTTTCACTGAGCTTTCTGTCATTGTACTCTTTTGTACTTCAGCTGATTAGTAAACTTATTGAAACTGTGTTACTATGGACGATAGAGGGCAAGAGCATTTGTTTTTCTGTAATCTTCCTGTAGGTATGAAGATGCCAATGTGTTTTTTTTCACTGTTGATTAAATAAGGTTTTACTCCTCTCATTAACCTATCTAGAGATTCCATGCCAAACTGCTTTGCACACATGTTGTCTAGCTCTTTCTCCAAATTTTGACACAAAGAAAAATACTCCTAAACCAATTAGATTTTGAGAATTTAGGCAGTGAAGCAGGCAACCTAATCATTTAGGCCTTTTCACACAGTAAACGGGGTAACCTTACCCATCTAGCAACAACCACAACATATAGGTGCCTGAAACCCTCCAACCCCATCTTTGTGAGATATATTATAATTCAGGAGCGTAGCTACCATGTAGTCTGTGAATCTGAGATTACCAGCATGTTATCCTGGGCTTAAATATATAATACAATTTGACTAATCCAAAATATTTTGAAAATTTTTTTAAATATAAACTTCGTATTTCACCTTTGAGCCAGTTATAAACAAGCTTAAGCCATACAAATGTTAGCCAGTTTCTTTGCTGATAATCTGAAAATCCATACACTGTCTCATAGATTCAGCGCTCCCATGCACAATGCATGGTATCTGAAGGTTATGACAAGAGAAAACCTTACAATAAAGAGGGTGGTCAATAACCTGAGAAAAAAAATAGATCACCCTCTGTGCTAACAATGAGGTATTTTCAGACGGGTCAGTTACACCACGTGATCTAGGGATTGCTAGGCTATTTTGATAAATGATGAGTAATCGTACATGAGCAGAGCATGTAAACAAACCAACGTGTGAGCAAGATTTCCTAGGTCACGTGATGGAGCTGAAAATACCTAATTGTTTTCTCTTTGCGCAAGACCCCTTTCCGTAAAAGGCGTCCGAGTTTGGTTTTTTTTTTGTTGTTGCTTTTATTCTTTTAACGACAGAAAACTGATAAAGAAGACGGTACCGTAAACCCTAAAATATTTAAGAGTTCATGACTTATAGAGTACAGCCTATAGTTTGCTTTATTTCAGGAGGATCACTTTTAAGACCGCTAAACTTCTCAAAGCTTCTTTTAGATGGAGGAAGAAGTTCTTAAAATCTCTTTAATTAAAACTGTCTCGCCTCAGTGCATTTGACTGTTGTTATCGCTTCGCTGGGTAATGATAATTTTCTTTTTGTGTGATATTTGACGAGGGCATTTTTACAGTATTATGTGCAACGAGACAAAGTTTTTATTTCTTTTACGTACATAAGCATTGGCGGTTTCAGACAGTCAGCGGTTTGACACAATCAGCTGGTTGGATGAATGTAAGTGAGGGTAAAAGAAAAGCAAAACTCTAGGCTACGCCTCTAGTCTTTAAACACAGCTCATTATACTAATCCACTGTTATTTTTGGCTTGAACTTATTTCTGTCGTGAGCTCACAGCTTTGATTGACTTGCTCTTCTGTTCTGTCTGCCCTGTGGCTTCTTTTTAGTCTCCTCTTTGATAGCTTTATTCACTTATCTTTCTCTCCCTTTCTTTCCTTCTCTCTCTCTCTCTCCTTTCTCTCTCTCTCTCTCTCTCTCTCTCTCTCTCTCTCTCTCTCTCTCCTCCTCAGATACAGTATAATAAAATACTCAGCAAGGCTTAAAGGGGTTACAGCCCTGAACACATTCTGAAGAATGGGCTGAAGGAAATCACAAATTTTGAAAAAAAAAAGACGAAGAAGAAAAAAAAAAGGAAAAGGAAATAATATTTTCGTTAAAAGCTAGAAAATAGAGACATACCATCCTAAGTGCAATAAGTTCCAACGATTATGTCTTATGTGTATTTACACTGTGTTTGATTATATCAAGTTTCAAGTTCCATTTATTCTGGCGAATGTCAACCACATACAATATAATGTCACATCAATGCAAAAAAAGCAACTTGTATGAAAGGAGAAAAAAAAACAGACTATATGCATAACTATCACTTACATTTAGTCATTGACGTCTCTGTCCTCTTCTCATTCTCTCTGTCTCACTCTCCCACTAACTTTCTCTCACCTTATCTCACTCTCTCTCTCTCTCTCTCTCTCTCTGTCTCTCTCTCTCTGTCTCTCTTTCTCTTTCTCTCTCTCTCTCTTTCTCTCTTTCTCTCTCACTCTCTCACTCTCTCTCTCTCTCTCCCCATCTAATGTTAACAGTTACAGCTTGCATAATATCCCATTTCGTCAGACACATCTATGTAACCAAAAAGCTAACACGCCACCCTCCCCATCTCCCCATATCGTGGTCATGTGTTTACTTCACAACAGCATTATTGTGAGGCAATAAAGGGGGGGGGGGGGGGAGTGGGAGCCTGTGTACCTAGCACAAAGATGGTGCCCTCAGGTGCCCTCCGCTGAGCCCCACCTGCCCTGAGATATATCTTACATTACCCCTCCCCCTCCCTGTACAGATTACTAGATCTCCTCATCTACCTCCTAACACCCCCCGCCCCCGCCCCCCTCCTTCCATAACGACTAAATATACATTTGCTACGCCATCACTGTGAGGCGAGGGGATAATATCGGCATTACCACAGTACAGGAGTCAATCTGGGCCTTGAGACCATCTCTCTGTTATCCTCAACTGTTTCTGTGTAGTGCCAGTCCGTATCAAAATTTTCTGGCTATTCCAGATGGCTGTGATTCGAGCCGGAATAACAGCAAAATGCCCAGGAGCCCCTCCATGATGGAAAAATGATACGAGTCCTCTATATCCCTGAAAGGCACGGGGCCCGTTGATGCTTTTTTTAGAGTCGCAAAAGGGCTCTAACTCTAAACGATTACCTTATTTGCTCCATGTTTAATCTGGCCTTGTGGCCTTAGTATAATTACATAATCCTTACGTTAGTTAACTCAATGCGATAGTCACGGTAACCACGGGAAACTCCCGAAACATTAGTAGTTTAACGGGGAGGCACGGGGCACCTTGATCCTTTTTTAGAGTCGCAAAGGACTTTAAACGATTACCTTATTTGCTCCATGTTTAATCTGGCCTTATGGCCTTATACATAACCCTTAAGTTAGTTAACGCAATACGGTAGTCACGATAACCACGGAAAACTCCCGAAACATTAGTAGTTTAACGTGCCGATTATGCATACGGCCACTGATCCGATAGCAACAACTTAATCCACGATTGCACATCACTGTTATGACATTGCCTTGTGTTAATGCTCTGAGGTTGTCAGTTCGCCCTTCGCCATGACTTGCGCAAAAAGCACATTACGCCTAACCTATGCAAAGATGTGTTGTTCCTGTTTTTTTTGGTTTTTTTTTCTATTTTTTCCCCTGACTATTAATTTCGACTAGACTCTACAACTCACATTGATCTGGATGTTATTTGTTTATGAAGAGTAACTTCCCGTGTCAGTGACCTTGTTCCCTCCCAACCATTACCTTTACTTGCTTTGGAAGAGTTCCACCGTATAATTCATGCATTTATTATGATGTTTTCCTTAAACTATCAGCTTAAAGAAATTATCTCTCCACAAGAATGCACCAAAACATGATGTCAATCTAGCTATGCAGGTAACTGATTCATGGATTTCTGTAACTATTTAATTTTGTTACGTAAACATTCGGTCAGTTTCTTATGTAATACCATAACATAGTCCTTTAATAAAACTACTGGTTTATAAGGCATGCACTTTTACCAGCTAACAACATAACACCCTCCTCGGGGAAACCCGGTTGGGAACTGACTTCGAACCCGTTATGATGTGTCGAGACCCTTCGGGGTCAAGGTCCTTGCAGAGTTGGTCGTAGCCTGTCCAGCTTGGAAAGCTTAGGGTCGCGCATGGTTCCTCCCTTAAGGCACACCTTAGGCTGTTCGTATGTCGGGGCGCAGGGCGGTCGGCGGCAGGCCGGATCAGATACACGGCAACAACCTGTCCCTTAGGGTCTGGGAGGCTACTGGTGTCCTGATGGACATCAGCCCAGGTCCGTCCGTTACATCGTGTCACACGCCAACCCGATACTCGTTAGCGGTCTTCGGACGCGTGAGGGGTAGCTCGGAGCTGGTGGCATCATGGCGCTGCAATTTTTTGCCGCAACAAGGGAGATAACTCTTCCTTCCTTAAAATTTTATGTGATATATTGTAGTTATGTCCCCTGAATCATCTGTGCAAAGCCTCATTCGTGGCCATTTAACATTTACGAATTCGTGCAGTTATTTCCCTTGATGTGATTTGTTTTCGGGGTTTTTTTTCTCCCTCTTTTTCTGAGCTTTTGTGAGTGGCGTTTACTTTCTAAGAGAAATTTGTTTCAAAACTCCCTGCATACAATTACAATTTTGTGCTAAGATAAAAAAAAAAAATAGATCTAGTCTTAACGATCTCGATCTGCCGTCAAAACAAGAACATCTAATTTTATTTCGGGGCTGGGAAATCAAGAGCTGAGTGTTCATGGGTATCTAGACATACTACAAAGATGTTGAAGTGGATTGCTCGCCTCTACTGTCTGTTTTTGCATTAGTTCTAGACTAGCCTGGCGTATACTTTTTCCACATTGGGTGTGCTGGAATCTACAAGACTGTATGTTGACATAATCTTGACAAGTAGCGGAAAGAAAGCCTTGTATAATGGGATATCATCCAGAAATCCGAGGTGCAAAATCATGAAGGTGGTGTGTGTATTATAATGTGTCCTCATACCAAGTTCATACTGTTGGAGTAATTGCGTTCCTGCTTTCAACAACACATCGTGTAGGAACGATGAAGTGCACTGCATAAAAGGTACCGTAATATTTTTTGCTTTCTGGAAAGGATTTCCATATGTGGGCCATCCTAAAATATGCCCCTGACCCGTACCAATAAACACACTAAACAGGGATAATTTTTTTTATGTGGCTAGTATAACAACGAGGGGGTTGGTTGATTGTCGGAGGATACACAAAGAAAGAAGAGAGGTCCTTTTCAAATCTTACAATATCGTTTCTCCCTGTATGTTGTATGATAGCCCATATATATGAAAATCCTTCTCAAAATTGTTACAATTACTTTACTTTTTTTTTTAAAGCAAAGTAACTATTACAATTACTTTACTTCAAACTAGTAACTAGTTACTTTTTTAGTTACTTTCAGGTCTCGTATTTTTCTTCTTTTTTTTTTTTGTTATCCAAGAAATGAAACAAGCGTGCAAAAAGTCAACTAGCACGTTTCGCAGGATTATCACGATTGTCTTTTGAGTGATATCCATTAAGTCATTGAATTAATATCTACATTATTTGTGTTGAAGTCTCAAAACAGCAGCATTTGTTCGTTTTGGTATCAATAACCATTTATTTTAATACCTTTTTAAACAAAAAAAAAACCTGCTTCTCCACTACGAACTTAACACTTTTACAGGGTGCATAGCCTGTTTTAGCGAGAAATCTTCAAAATACAATCCTGTGCGTGTTAGTACAGTGACTTTCAGTTACACAGTTTGTATTTTATTATTATTCCAGTATCATCTTTATGATCCTTCAATCGTGTATGTCGTTAATTCGACCCCAGGAACCGTAAATCTCGCATTACCAAACGTATTGTGTTGAAAGCTTTTTCCCCTGTATACATTAGAGGTTTTTGTGGGGGGTTTTTTCAGTGAAATTTAAAATCTGTGAGATTTTAGGCTTGGGATTAGAGATTCAGAAAGGGTAATCAATTAGTCGTTTTGTAACTTTTATCTTCTGTGGCTTTAATTGTCCCTTCCCTCTTTCTGTTTTAGCTAAATGTCATATTGTCTCTTATATGCCTGCCTTCTTTCCATCCCTGCCTTCCTTTGTTCAGTCACTCATTCATCTTTAATTAGATAAACTAACTCGATATCAACTACCGACATGCTACGCGTTCCTCCTTACTAAGTATACACTCCTAATGCATCCAATTTTCCCTTCTTTACCTTTTAAAATAAACCTTGATCCCAAGTTACAAAGTATACTTATAAAGTATAACCTCATTATGAATCTTAAACTTGAATGGTCCCACTAAGCATAAAGCAATTTCCTCAAGAAATCGACCCTGTCACAACAGACTGGAGCACGTGATCATAAAACATGCAGCTCGGCGTCACTCGCGTGGTCCGATCAGGCCAGTATCGCACTTAGTTTGACGGCTTAGTGGACACTGGACGGCGGATTCGCTTATGACTCGTGACGTAATGGGGGTGATGACATCTCTGTAATGAGTGCAGACTAGGTGCATTTGCAACTGGCCGACCGTATCTACTTAATAAGTAAGTTGTATTTTTGTTGTGGTTGTTGTTGTAAAACGAAGAGATAAAGCCTGACACCAGCGTATTCTGGCTTGCACGCGACGGTTACGTTAACGTTATTATGACTGATTAAAAACTTAAAACATTTTGCGGTCTGGTGTCTGTGTTTAAATTCCACAGCCATCCTACTCAGTCCTGCCTCACCTCCTCCCGACTAAACGCAGATAAGGTCGCTCCTCTCATTCCGGTCCCTTACACCGCGGGCGG
>JAWQUT010000001.1:1445304-1458238 GCA_033807755.1 Ellobium chinense
GACGTTACTTTTTACTCGTTACAACAACCCTGTATACAAACATGGAGTTAAATACATTTCTTAGAAACGTTCTATTTGTTCTGAACACCACGTAGGAAAAAAATAGGACATTCACTGACCTTGTAGGGATATTGTGTTACAGAGCTAGACAATGATATATACATCTCATTTATATTACATGCATAATACAGTTCACACTATGCATATATAAATATTGAATATTACAAATTAAGGACGTAACAAAATCACTGCTAATTATCGTGGTGCTGAAAATAGCTTCCCACCTGCCCCCTCCCCCGCCCTCCACCCTCCCGATATAATCGGTGAGAGGCCATCCAAGGTATGAAGATACCAATGTTGTTGTTTTGTGCAGTTGGCTATATAAAGTTTTACACCTCTCGTCATGCCACAATACTTTCCACACACCCTGTTTAACTCTTCCTCCAAATTTTGACACAAAGAAAAATGTCCCTAAACCAATTAGATTTCAAGACCTTAGGCAGTGAATTAGACTACATAATAGTTCAGGCCTTTTTACACAGTAAACACACCTTATCACCTAGCAACGACCACAACTTATACTTGAGTGGCTAAACCTCACCTATTCGGAGTCTATAAAATGTATCTGCACCTACCTAAACCGTTGAAAGTCAAATCCAATCCCGTTCCTCTCTTCCCATGGCCAGTTTTCTGATTTTAAAGGGACTATTTAAAAGTGCATACTTTTATAGCTGGTGCTGCTGACATCTACATACTTCTATTGTCACTGTAGTTCTCATACACATGAATGACTCGCTTGCAACGCTCCTATCTGGTCTGAACACAACCGACACCCTTATACAATATCCCTGTGACTGGTTGGGAGACGCCCCTGAACTGCTTTCCTTTCGTCATTGTAACATGTTACAAATCGTGACATTACTGTATTCAAATGGAATATGTCAACGATGCATAACTTTTCGTCAAACTTTGCTGATACAACTGACTTCGCAGAACACTGTCAAAACAGAGGACAGCGTCTGGATTTCCAAAAAAAAATCCCATGGGTAATGCGCAAGCTGTCATTTATTAGCCTATGCGTTTTACAGACTCGAAGCATTATGATAAGACTGTTTAAAAGTGCATACTTTTATGGCAGGTGCTATTGACATCTACATACTTCTATTGTCACTGTAGTTCTCATACACATGAACTGGCTCAATCGCAACACTCCTTTCTGGTGTGAACACCGGGTCTCGGTGCCTTTTCTACCACGAGCCATTGGCTCCTTGTGGGGTGTGAACACCAGTTTTTGGTGTTTTTTACTCTTGATGCTTTTAAATAGACATGATGAAATTACCTTGACTTGGCCTTCACTCTCCCACTGCTTTTATATTCATATAATCATACTGCAATTTTGAAGCAGAGAACGCATATCTCAGCTCAATTAAAAACGTATTTGCTCAGCCGCAGATATACTGAAAGTCTCAAAGCGGATAACATCCTGCTTCTCGAAAGAAATTTTGTTCATTATAATATTCTGTTGTATTTCTAGTAGTAATATAATAGCAGGGCAGGGCCAGTGTGTGGGCACACAAAATGTTCTTTCTTTAACTTACGCAGGTCTTGTTGCAGAAAGTGTTTGGTTAATAACAAAGCCATGTTTTGCTTTCGAATTGGGAGACGCCCAACTGAATAGTATGTCAAAAATGAAAATACATATATATACTTAGAATAGAGCGGGCCATCTGGCGGACATGGAGGCCTTGATTTAGCCTTCTTCAGATGCTAATGTATATCTTATCAGAAAAAAAAAATCAGGTTTGTTTTGATTTTGCTTTACGATTTTTAATGTACATTACAGTTTTTGGATATGATAATTTATGTCACAGTCCCCGTCTCATTCTTCGATGCGTAAAATGCACTCATGTATGACATGCCATGTTAACATTTATCTTATGTCGTTGCTTTGTTACAGTGTCAAAAAGTGCATGCTAGTTTGTAACATGGATGCTATAGTGCAATGCGATATGAAACGCATGCGGTCTGCGGCTTAAATACTTCTAGTCTGTTAAACGCATAGACTAATAAATAACGGCTTGCGCATTACCCATGGGATTTTTTACTATCGTAAGAATTACATTATATTGTCTTGCCTTTCCAGTGAAAACCATGTTTGCGCGCATGAACATAGGATTCTGTAACACCACCCAAAATAAAATAAAATGTTTAATGTTCCCATTGTAACAAAAATCCGTACACTGAACTGAAGTATGAGTAGTGTGTTGAGTTGCGAACGAAAACCAAGAAGATAAAGGTATGAAGATGCCAATAGCACCTGGCAAAAAAAAAATATGCAAGTTTAAATAGTCCCTATAAAATCAGAAAACTGGCCATGGGGAGGGGTGATAGGGGTTGGATTTGAATTTCAAAGGCTTAGATAGGTGCAAATACATGTGTAGACTCAGAATAAGTGAGGTTTAGCCACTGAAGTATAACCTTTGTGGTTATTTCTAGGTGGGTAAGGTTACCGTGTTTACTGAGCAAAAAGGCCTAAAATACTAGGTAGTCTGCTTCACTGCCTAAGTTCTCAAAATCTAACTGGTTTAGGGGCATATTTCTTTGTGTCAAGATTTGGAGGAAGAGCTAAACAACATGTTTGGAGAGTATTTTGGCCTGGGATCCCTGGATAAGTTAATGAGAGGTGTAAACCTAATATAGCCAACTGTGAAAAAGCATTGGCATCTTCATACCTAAAGCTCGAGAGACCAAGAATATAATGATAGTGAGGATGGTGACGTTAATAATGATGAAAGTAACAATGAAGAAGCAAAGAAAACGAAGATGAAGCCGAAAGGGGAATTCAGAACTTTCAGGACAAATTCATAGTATAGTAAAACCATAACACTTCAGTATTTCTTTTATTTTGAGTCTGGATTATAAAATGACTCTGAATAATAACGTCTTTTATAACGAATGGTTACTATCTATCTGCAATATTTTATCACTATACATGTGTCTTTATCCCACTAGGTCTGGTGGAGCATTGAAACAACACAGTGTCCCCAGTTATTGATAAATCACAAAATAATAACAATGATAATAATGCTGTTTATAACTCTTGTATCCAGGATAATGGCGGCTATGTTGTTATCATAACCCCAGCAGACCAAATCACACTAGATCTTTATCAATTCCCTGGAAAGTATAATGTCACTGACAAAAACCAGGGCATTTTTTTTTTAATTTTTATAGAAATGGAAAGATCTGTGTAGTGAACAAAAATAGTCAATTGCACACACAAAACAAAAAAAAAAAACCAGCAAAACAAGACAAAACTGTCAGTACTTAATTTTCTGGTGATAATCTAGTCGTCGCTGGTGGTGCTGTTTTTAAATCTGTAGTAGCTGGTGCCGTTCAACGTGCTGTACTTCTTGTTCCTGCTGCTGCTTCTGTCCAAAGTGTTGATGGCGATAATGCTGGTGTTACTGTTGCTTCATCCAACTGTGGCGTATTTGTTGTTGTTGCCTGTGTTGTCCAAAGCTTTGCTTGCGCTGATAAACTCGCTGCTGCTTAATATTATGTTGCTGCTGTTTCTCTCCAGTGTGTTACTTTCAATGCTGCTGCTTGTGCTGTCTAAATTGTTGTTGGCGCTGCTAAGAGTACTACTGAGCTCCATGGTGCTGTAATTGCTGTTGTCGTTTCTCCTGTCCAAAGTATTGTTGGCGCTTTTGGAAGTGCTGCTTATGTTGCCATTGCTGCTAAATGTGTCATACTCGCTGTTCCTCCTGTCCACAGAGCTGATGGGGCTGATGTTACTGCTGCTACTGCTGCTGCTATTGCTGACCCTGCTATGGGTAGAGCCAGTGATGCTACTTTCTCCTTTGCTGCCCAGTGTGTTGGTAGCGCTGATGTCACTGCTGCCGCTGTGTTGCTACTGCAGCTGCCTCTGCTCTCCTCAAATAGCACCTTTACAAGAGAATTTTTTTTCTGAACTGCTTTAACTTTTAATCAAAGTTGGTTACCTTAAGGGCGTATATCTACATGTTTACAGACTCATTTGCATCGACACCGGAAGCTTCTCCAGTAGAACTCTTGGCTCGTTCTGTTTTGTTTTTGTGCAGATCAAGAATGGCTTCCACGGCTGCCTTGACGTGATAGGCTGCTTTTTCCTCTAGTTTACTGAAGCTACTGAAGATGCTCCCACTACTACTACACTTGCTGATGTTGCTGCTGGTGCTGCGATAACTGTTACTACTACTTCTGCTCTCCAGAGTATTGGTCCGGTTGCTGTCGTCCGTAAAGTCCCCATCCTCTTTATCTTTGCCTCTAGCTTGAGGCTTGACACATCTGAATTCACTGTTCACAGCCACAATATCCGTTTTGTGGACCGTCAGTTGTTCACATCTCATTCTTGGATTGAAGTAATAATTATTCACGATTTCCATTTTTACCACCCTGAGGATGAACAGTAGAAATGTACGTAACCACATAAGAAGCGATTGGAAGACAGAGTGAGAGACAAAGGGAAGGAAACTTATTATAAAGGAGAAGTGTCTTGAGAAAGTAAAGACATACGGACGAGCGAATATGCGAATGAATGCTCTGAGATGGATGGATGGATGGGTGGGTGNNGGTCTACTATGTAGATTGCAGGCCCTCTTAATTTCAGAATGTAGGAGGGGACAAATCAAAGATGGTAAGCAATGCTGAGCATTGATACACTCAAAGCAAAAGAAGTGTTTCAAACACGGGAGAAGGAAGAGTTTGTCTGAAGTATTTGCTGGATGTAGATAGCTAAGTCGTGGATTACAACTCTTCCGTACATAGCTGAGATTTTTTCTCCTATGAACCTTTAAACGTCCAAAGCCAATGCATTCAATAGCACTTTTACAAGAGAATTTTTTTTGCTGAATTGCTTAAACTCTAATCAAAGTTGGTTACCTTAAGTTAAGGGTTCATACTTACATGTTTACAGACTCATTTGCATCGGCACCAGAAGCTTCTCCAGTAGAACTCCTGGTTCCTTCTTTTTTGTCTTTGTGCAGATCAAGAATGACTTCCACGGCTGCCTTGACGTGATAGGCTGCTTTTTCCTCTAGTTTACTGCTCGATGACCGCGACGTTTCGTTGGTTGAGGGGTTTGTGTTGGATGGAGAGGGTGGTGATTCAATGGTGTCTGTGGAAGGTTGTGATGTGATATCGGTGGAGGGTGGTGGTGTTGTTGATATGGATTGTGGTAGTATTGAGGCCTCAAACTGCGATTCATTAGTATTAGTGGGTGTTAGTGAAGGGTTAGTTGATTTAGTTGTTGAGGCGTTTGCATCTGTCGTGGATGAGGATGTAGGCTGTTGTGATGATGGCGAGAGTGGTGGCATGGCGGCGGAGTGTGGTGGTGACTTAGCAGATGGAACTGGCGGCGCGGTAGTCGCTGTCGTTGGAGAAGGTTTGAAAATCGTGGTAGACGGTTCCTTTGTTCTGGTTCCTAGCGGCTGGATGACAGCTGTAGTAGGTGGGGATTTGGCTGCTGGTGTAGAGGATGTTGTAACCTGAGGCGCAGTAGTATTTGTGGTTGGCTGTGAAGACGCGGCTATATTTGATGGTGTAGTGGCAGATGTTACTGGCGTTGATGAAGTGGCTGTGAACTGGTCCCTTCTCGACCATGTTGCAGATGGTGTTTTTGCTGATTCAGTCAATGATGCGGCGGCAATAGGGGCCGTGGCTGCAGCTGACATGGACGACGTTGACGAATCAAGGCGCGATGCGACATCAGACGTCGTGGCAATGCATGACGTAGCGTCCTCTGGCAATCTGTCATCTGCCGGATGATCGTCGACAGGAATAACCTCTGCTGGGCCGTCCACAAAATATTCTTTGATCGTAACTGAAATGACAAGTAGATCTCCACTTGCAGTTAACTGTTAAAGCAGCTCTGTACGCATCTAGGGTCGTGTGCACACAATACTTGAGAGCTCGCGCATTAACGATGGGATCTCTCACCATCGTAAGAATTACATTAGTGCATCGGCGCAGAATGCGTCCTTTGTTGCGGTTCAACATGCAGAGTTAATGTAATTCTTTTGATTAATACACAAATTCGCAATTGTCTAACTTTGTGCGCTGGCGGTAACTGCAGTATTGAGACACTTGAAAACATCAGTGATGTATCCCGTAGCAACCCGCAGCTAGCAAAATTAGACAGCATTGTGCATGCGGCCCCTAATGCGTAGCTTGATACTCCACGATCACCTTCGACTCATCCAACCGACCTAGTTACCAAACCATTTTATGACACTATTTATCTACTGTGCTCAAATAAATGCTGCTGGAGTGTATGTCCCTTTTTGCAACCCCTTAAGAAAGAGGAGTAAGTAGCTTAGTGTGTATGTTTTGCCTACACCAATCTGCAATTGGGTTGTAAGCATAGAGAGAGCACGCTACAATACGGTTTCTAGGTTCATTGATATAAGTTTGATTCAAAGCCACCTAGATCTTCTTACATTTTCAAGTTCACCGCCTCCTACTACTTTGGCGTCATTCGTCTTGATTGTGCCCTAGGCAAGATCGAATACCGTCAAAACAGTGACTGTGTCATCAAACGAAAAGTAACGTAAATGCAAAAAGAAAAAAAAACCTGCATGCAAAATAAAGAAATTAAACACAAATCGACCATTTGCTCAATGTATATGGACCGTTTGGCTGCGAATTTTGGGAATTTCAGAGTTTGTGTTAGTAAATGAATAGTGATGGCGAAAAGANGGGGGGGGGACATTCACTATGGGTTAGATAAAAAGCAAACAGGTTAGTTTATTTATTTCACGATATACTATGTCTTTTACTTCTTTACCTGCTAGATTTACTACAGTATATCTTTTACTTCTTTACCTGTCAGATTTACTATGTCTTTTACTTCTTTAACTGTCAGATTTACTATGTCTTTTTCTTCTTCACCTGTCAGATTTACTATGTCTTTGACTTCTTTACCTGTCATGGTGTTCGGGGTATCACAGTCATTTGTGACATCTGAAGAGCTCCAGATTTCAACCTCGGGATCCTCCTCCGCGCTATCCCAGTGGTAGGCAGATCTCTTGTGACTCAATGGGATGTTAAACACCATCTCAACAGTCTGCTTCGTAACTGGCACTTTGCGCTCTCCTATCTGAACAGGCTTGGCTTTTCTCAGCAGGGCAATGATACCTTTGTGACCTCCACGTAAGGCTAAGTTCAGTGGTGTTTCTCCATTCTTGTTCACTGGATCTGGTGTGGCCCCGAACTTCAGGAGAAGCTCCACAAAGCCTGTGTGACCACCAGATGCGCTCAGATGCAGCGGCGTGTTTCCATTTTTGTCTTCCACGTTGACTGGGGCGCCTGCTTTGATTAATCCTTCCACATTGTCTTTGTCGCTTTGTGCAATGCATTCGTGCAGTAGCGTACATCCCTGATTGTCTTTTGTGCGAGCTAAAGCCCTTTTTAGTAACGCAACGATGTCGCGGTGGCCCTCACGTCTCGCTAATCTTATTGGAGTATCGTTCCATTTATCTACAAGATTTGGCGTGGCAGAATACTTCAGTAGAATCTCCACGATTTTGGTATGTCCTCTCTTAGCGCACCAGTGTAGGGGTGACCATTTGGCCTTATCCAATGAATTCACTGACCCTTTCTGAGCAACGCTTCGACTGTCTGTATGTGGCCCTCACATGTGCTTAGATGCAGAGCTGTCCATCCACTTTTATCTTCCTCATTCACAGACGCCCCAGCCTCTAGCAATGTCTCCACAATGTCCACGTATCCTTCCCTAGCGCTAAGATGCAATGGCGTCTCTCCCCAGTCGTCTTTAGCATTGATAGAGGCACCTCCACGAATCAGTTCCTCCACTTCTTTCTTTGTTGCCTACCTTGGCACTTCTGTGTAGAGGGGTGCGTCCATGCCGATGCCTATCAGGAACGAAGCATCCAGGGTCTCTATTCGGGATTGACGCCATCTGAAACTGCGATGGAAGGTATAAGAAATAATGCATGTTAAATATTGAAGTCCTGGTATTTAAAACAACTAATCCAAAATGGACGGACGGATAGACGGATGGAAGGACGGACGGACGGACGGACGGAAGGATGGACGCACGGGACGCACGAACGGACAGACAGACGGATGGATGGATGGATGGATGGATGGATGGATGGATGGATGGATGGATGGATGGATGGATGGATGGATGGATGAAAACAAACATCACATCACATGCCTGATGAGAAACGAATAATATGTAGCTGTCCTCTCCTATCGTCCACTTATTATATCTTTTGAATCTTTTTTTTTTTACATTTCTGAAGAAAATATCCAAACAGAAATAAAGCAGTTGAATTTCTTATATTTGCTACAAGATATAGAATGAACATCCAACATAATTGCTACTGAGTTTTAGTTTTTAACTCCTCACTTTCTCTGTAAATGTTACCTCTTATCGCAACCATTTTGATTAACGCCGTGTCTCATCTGTTGCACCAAAAGTATAAAATAAAAACAGTTCTTATCAACGGCCAGCTGGCAATTCTAAGTCACAGCAAATGTTATTAAAGAAGTCTGGCGTCCGACACCCATTTCCCTCATGCACATATCACGGCCTCACTTTCTGACGAAACAGACGGTAGTTGCTAGCACTTGCGTCTGTAGGCAGAAGGTCAGCCGGCCTAATGCGCATGTGCGGAAACAGCAATCAGCTGTGTTTACACTGGAAACCGGGTCAGACATAACATATCGAAAGAATAAGATAGGAATAAGATAATAATTGTTGGGTCAGCCGTGAATATAGTCTAAACCTCAGCAATTACCGACAAATTTGTGGGATTGTGGATCAGTTTGATTAACACAGTGACTGTGCAACAAGACTGCACACTTAGAAATCGAATTTCTTGATAATTTAGAGATGTAGACGGGTCTAGGCTACCGGTAACCTACACTCACACAGCCTCGCTCGAGATCATGTAAACACAGCTGATTGCTTTTTCCTCACACGCGCAATAGGCCCGCTGACCTTCTGTCTGCAGACACAAGTGTTGCGAGCAGACTATCAAGTTTCACTGACCTGTGATGCCCCTAGGGGAAAAGTTTCTCAACCCCACTATCCGGAAAGCCAAAAAGAACAATACTGTGCAAGACGAGACCACCTGTCTACCACATCTCCTTTATGAGTAATGAAATGTGTTCGCTATATTATATTCATAGAAGTTCTGTGGCACTGCACTCACATTGTCAGTTTTCTAAATCCGTTTAAGATATCCCTAAGTAGACTGCGGATACAGAATACAGCGGTGAGTGAACAAGGTGAGCTTATATAGTAGTCCTGGCCCGAACTAGTTCCGCCTGAGCCCTCGAATTCAGACGTTTTCTGAAAAAAGTTTAGTCATGACCCGCTATGAGCGAAAGTAGACCATCTCTCAAGGAATAAAATAGAAGGTTTGTGCCTCTAAGAACGGAAGCAGACTAGTCTATCTCTCAAGGTACAAGGAAAAAAATCAGACGCAAATATATGCTTATGTCAACGCCTGTTATTTACAAATGGGCGTTGCCACTAGGACAACCTTGCTGAACAAAAAGCTTTGGATTTACCATTTCATTTCCCCTTCCTCATTCCAGGCCGGGTGTACCGTGATCAGATTACCCCCCTCAATTATTACCCCCCGGTAATCTGACACCGGTATCAAGCTACCCCCCGGTAATCTGATACCGGTATCAGATTACCGGGGGGGTAGTCTCATACCGGTATCAAGCTACCCCCCCTGGTATGAGATTACCCCCCTCCCTTTTTTCTATTTATAACATTTATTTATTGCCTGAATACAAATTCAAGACAGCAACAGCACCTGCAACACCAACAACATCAACAGCAACAAGATATGATAATTTTTTGAGTCACTAAAAAGTATCCGTTTTGGTAGTGTTTTCGTCATACAAGACCCCCTCCCCCCATTTTTTCCCCTTTCTTTTTTTTTTTACATCATCATACTTTTAACCCTTTTATTCAAGTGCTACCGAGTTTATAGATGACGTTGTTCGGGTTTGATTCAGCTATGTCCCCTTTCTCCCTCTCGTTATTTGTTGTTGTTTTTTAATTTGCTTTAATCTTTAATCTTTGCTGTGTTATATTCCTTAAATATTTACCACAGATGATGTATGCAGAGTGTGAATGCAAGTACATTGAAGCTGTAGGTCTATTTGTTCCTGATTCAAATTCCTTGTAACATTTACACCAGTAATATGACTGAATCTTTACATATATGTGTGCAAGGTGTCAATACAAGTATAATGAGGCTCAATTTTTAACAAGTTTAGTTGCTGATTCACATTCCTTTTTAACATTTACTCCAGTGAAATGCTTTTATCTGTTCATATGATGTATGCAAGGTGTCCATACAAGTAAATTGAGGCTGGATTTTTCGCTGTTTGTAATTTGTGCAAAAACGTATACATTTTGAGCGAAGAAACATATGTAGTTTGCGCAAATGACTGTCGACAGTTTGAGCAAAGCAATTTAAATTGAGGAATACAAGTGCTCGAGGTGTTACAGTAATTTTTCTCAGTCAGAATGTTTTGAACAGGCTGTGCTCGTTAACAGTAGTAATACTATTACAAATCCAACTGCATTAACTTCTCACTCTGGCGTTTGATTTACTCTATTAGTATTATTCTCGTGCCTGTTCATGTTAAATTAAACTTTAGTCACGAGGTATATATCAAAGCTGACATATTATAATTTTAGTTATATTTGAAATCATAGTTATATTTTGGGGACATAAGTTTCTTCAGTCATCCTCGGAACAAACCTAGTATCTCTTACCGATCACAAGTATTGATTCTAGAAATTATGGAAACACCATATTATGTTAGTTAAGTTGTAGTCTATAATCCTATAAACTGAATTGTATACCATAGCATTTTATTTGCGAATTTTCACATTTTGTACCGCATTCATTTGCCAGAATTGCACTGATGGTTTTGGGAATTTATTTCACCACTTTTGTCAATCCCACTTCCACCTCCCCGATGGCGAGTAGGGGGCAACAGAATTGGACTGATAATAAAGATCGATCAGATTCATCAGAATACATCAGTACAGTTCTGACAAACGGAAGGGGTGAAAATAAAATGCTGTAAGGCATCTAAAAATGTGAAAATTTACAGGTAACAATTTGCTCAAACTGCCAACAAAAAAATTTGCTCAAATTACATATAATAAAATTTGACCTATTTGATCAAACTGCATACGGCCGGATTTTTAGTACTTTAATTGCTGATTCATATTCCTTTCAAACAGTAATATGTTTGGGTATTTTCATTTGATATGTGCGCAAGCTATTAATACAAACATATTGAAGCTGAATTTTTGATAATACGTTTTAGTTTTGATTCAATATTCTTTTTAAACATTTACCACAGTAATTTGCTTTGATCTTTTCTGTATACATGTAATGATGTGAAAAGTGGGCAATATATTTTCGATAAAATTTTAGTTTTAGATATATTCATAATAAACATATTCAGTATTATTAGTTTGAATCCTTTTGTGTCTTACGTTGAATGCAAGTTATCAAGCGCTGGAATAGTGGGAGAAAGTTTAGTAAAATATGTACAATTTAGCAACAAGGTGTCCACATTAGCGTTGTTTATTTTTTTTTCCAAAGAAAATAAAAGATAAAGTAATACCAAATTAAAAGTAGCAATGCCAATCGTGCCCCAATTGTCCTGACGGAAATCGGCTTAGAAAACAAAATGGACCCCCCCCCCCCCATCAAAAGGGCCGAAAGTACAATACATCTATACCTTCTCATCCACCCCACACCCCACCCATTTCCCGAGACACCAATTTAAAGATGGCAACATCATACAATTGAACAAAAGCGCACATACACACAACCCAAAATTGAAAAAAAAAAAGGGGACATAAAATGCGGCCACATTGATTATTTAACAAAACTGAAATGCACATGTCACCTTCATCACCCCACTCCCAGCTACACACACCCATTATTATATCTACATATTGTGACAGGGACTGCGAAAAGGAGTCTAGTGGTCAAAAATTTCGTTGAAATTTTAGGCTTACTCTATCGACTGCTTCGAGTGAACATCAGCTATCTTTACAAAGAAATAAGGTAGAGATAGCTGATATTCACTCCAACGACTGCTTGGAGTGAATATCAGCTAGATGAAGAAATAGAGAAGAGAAAGCTGATATATGATTAGAACAAACTGTCAGCCAAACCAACAATAACATAATCCTCAACTCTACCGATTTTAGAAGCAAAAAAATATGTCAATCCTGTCTTTTTAGCACATGTGGGTGCGTGCAAAGAAAAGGTGCATAAAATAAGTAACTATATAAACACAAATAACAACTTTTTATAGGGGGGTAATATCATACCAGGGGGGGTAGCTTGATACCGGTCTCAGATTACCTCCCCGGTAATCTTATACCGGTATCAAATTACCGGGGGGTAACTTCATACCGGGGGTAATTCTATTCCTTTACACCGGGACTTGAAGCGGGGCTCAAAAGTAATCACAAAAGAACAGAACCAACGGGAGCATCCACCGGAACTGCGTGTCTCGCATCCATCCTTCATCATACGTGATCGCTACCGCTATGCTGTAGGCTTCTAGGCTTCGAGATCCTGTTACTATATACAGCTCCTTTCGCGGCAGTGATCCGCAGGAAGACCTCAGTAACTCTGGGGAAATAAAATGAGATAAAAATAATTTTCGTTTTTTATTTGCCCTGTGACGAATACTTTTCACAGGACCATATGCTGTATTAATGCATTTCACTCATGATGAAAAATTCATGTAACAGTAAATGTGATACTTATATAATGCTACTTCTTTATCATAAATCAAAGCTAATACAATTCATTGTTAGTCGTTGCAGTGCAGTGCCCACTCCAACCCCATTGCCTCCTTC